>JAJHSJ010000005.1:49469681-49570787 GCA_021015155.1 Magnolia officinalis | reverse complement strand
GCACATTCAGGTGAATGTGGGAGCACATCAAGCCCCGGCCGAAATTTGTGCCATAGAGTACATCGAATGGGTTATTATTGGCCTACTATGTTCAAAGATGCGATAGAATATGCAAAGCGGTGTCATGAATGACAAATACACGGAGATGTAATACATGTTCCCCCAGAAGACTTACATCAGTCTGTTACTTCCTGCCTTTCTCAGCTTGGGGACTCGATGTGATTGGTCCTATAAATCCCCCTTCATCTAAAGGAAACAGTATATTCTGGCAGCAACAATTATTTCTCCAAATGGACCGAAGCAATTGCCTTGCGTAATGTTAAAGAGACAGATGTGGTCAATTTCATTCGACACGCTATAATATATCGTCATGGTATTCCGAAAAAGATCGTCACTGATAATGGCACCCCTTTTAAAAATAGAGGCATGGAAAAGTTGTGTCAGAAGTTCGGCATTCAGCATTCGTTTTCAACACCTTACTATCCTCCGGCCAATGGGTTAGCGGAAGCATTTAACAAAACGATTATCAAAATAATCAAGAAAACGGTGACAGGTAATAAGCGTGATTGGGATGAAAAGTTACAAGAAGCATTATGGGCCTACAGAACTACTCATCGTACAGCAACAGGGGCGACACCTTATTCATTAATCTATGGAATAGAGGCAGTTATCCCAATCGAAATGCAGGTGGCATCACTCAGGATAGCAGTATATCAATCTATAACAGATGATGAAAATGCAAAAATAAGGTTGAAAGAGTTGGATCTGCTCGATGAGAAACGTCTTGAAGCTCAGCAGCGGTTGCAGTCATATCAGGCCAGGATATCGGCTGCATTTGATAAACAGGTTAAATACCGCTCTTTCAAAAAAGGGGATATGGTGTTAATACTAAAAAGACCTATAGTGATTACTCGCCGAACAGGGGGCAAGTTCGAGCCTAAATGGGACGGTCCATATGTGGTAAAAGAAGTATACTTCAATGGGGCATATAGAATCACAAATCAAGAAGGACAGAGTATTAGTATACTTGTCAACGCCCGTTTCATCAAGAGATACTATCCCTAAAGATAGACATGTGGATTTTGATTCAGAATATTATCAGCATAATGAATCTGTACCAAAAGGAGGCAAGGATGAATAAGATCATGTTCATATATCAACAAAAGAAGATGTGAAGAAAATTCACGAGCGCGTCAATTATCAAGCATCAAATCCGAAAATATGATCATCATCATTGCCACACAAGTTTGACAAATCTTGAAGATTCTCTTGAAGATATTGACGATATTGATATATATTGCTTTACAAGGCATGGATCTTCTGGAAGATATTATCTCAGATGGAAATATCTACCATTACTATACTGGCAATGATGATGATCATAGATATTGTTGCCTTACAAAGATACACCAATCTCAGTTAAAGGGGCAGTATAGCCAAGCCAAATCCTAAAAGAGCTAAATTGAGCAAAATCAAAAAGATCAAGCTCTAAAAAAAAAAAAAAAAAAAAAAATGCTCTCAAAGGATCAAGCTCTAAAAGAGCCGGTCAACTATACATAAGACCTATGAAGATCGCCATTCGGCAGCGGCGAGGAGTCAGTGGCCCTAAAAGCCCGCGAAGACCATCGTGCGCACCCATGCGGGCAGCTGACGAAGTCAAGGATTCAAAGCTAAAAGGCCATAAATCCGCGAAGACTAGTCACCGTAACTCCCATGCCGTCTGTATAGCTTCCCGCAGCCACGGGCGAACGGATGAAAATGCCCTCCTGTGAATGGGCTTGACCTTGCAGACGAAGAAAACAGGGGCCGCAGTGCGAGCTTTATGCCAACCGTGCGTAAGACCCTCCAGATCTAGGGTTTCATTTCAGTAGTAACTCGTGAGGAAGGGCTTAAACCTACTCATTGATGGACTGGCGACCCTAGATTTGGTGCCCAAAGGTAGCCTTGCGAGCCCTGCGAACTCTAGAGAGTTACCGTGGCCAACCCTGTGCGTAAAACCAACAGTTCACCACGCCCGGTAGCGTCAATGGGCCCCTCTGATGGACCTTGGCCGTGAGCTCAAGGCAGTGAAAAGCCCAAAAGCGAACTCTAGAGAGTCACAGTGGCCATCACATAAGACCCATAAATGCTCCACTACTCATGAGCTTAAACTGGTGTGTGCGCAGCTCCCACTACTCATGAGCTTAAACTGTGTGTGTGGCTAATTAAATTGAAACTTAGTACCCGCCAATTTAAATACTCATATAGAGAATCCCGCACTAACAAAAGCATAAAGGTTTAGAAATTTTTAAAGGATGTAATGAAATTATTATGTAAAGTACGAATATAATTTAATAATGTTAGTATAAATATCATCAACATACAATGAGAAAATGCTATTATAAACATCTCAAAATGCTTTCATAAAAAAACATGTCCAAAAAACATGAAAACAAAAAATCACATGTTCAAAATTACATGTTTTAAAGATCTTCTGTAATTCCCACTGCTTCCGAATACCTGCGCAAATCTTCTTTCAACTGTGCCTGGGCTATATCATGTTTAGATTTTTCTTCAAGAATAAGTTTCGCTTGATCAGGGACGCAAGCAAGTTTATTCTCCAGAGAAGCAATCAATCCTTTACTTCGAAGTTGCGCGGATTTTTCAATGTTAATAGATTGAACATTCGCCTATATCCTTTTTTCAACATCTTAAATGATCAAGGCTTTTTCATGATTCCTTCTCTCCAATTGAGAAATTTCTTCCTTCAGGGCTGCAATACGATCTTGGATAGTCTTATTTTCATCCATATGAATCTTCAATTGATCTTGAAGAATCATATGCTCTTGTTCAAGTTTAGAAATTGATGAAGCTGTCAGAGAGGCTTGTTCTTGAGATAAAGCCAGCTTCTTGTACTCTAAAATCTCAGGGGCAATTGTAACGTTCTAACCGACGCCAAAGAAATTACTGAATCGCGAAACTTGAGGAGTGAATCACGCAAAGGAGATATGTTGAGTCTAGCCATCTTGGCGGAGCTTTCCAAAATCTCTATAGCAACATCCAAATCCAACCATTGATCGGGATTTCTGAAGATATGGATTATTGCTAACAAAGAATGTTTTACCATAAGCATTTTATGAACAGGGATTTTTGCAAAAGATGACAATTCAGAAGTAGTGGCCACAGAATCAGAGCTGGCCGCACCACTGCAAGGATGAGTTCCTATAGTAAAAGAAGAAAGATATTCAAAATATTATTATGAAATATGTAGTCGTGAATGAAGATAATCAGTGCATAAATATGTACCTGTCACCTGGATATGACCTACAGAGGCAGAAGCTCTCTGAGTCATGGAAAGACTAAGTTCCACCATATCAGCAAAAGATGGTGCTCTAGCTTCTGTGCTTGAATCTCTGGTAGTCGGAATTGGCAAGTCTGTAGTCTCTGTGGGAAATATGATTTCACGAGCCACTACTCTTGGTACTACCAATGGAACTATAGGTGCTCTTGGTGAAGATACCACAAGAGGACTCGCTGAAGAGATAGCACCTATTTTTGCAACTTGAGCGCCTAAAAAGGGAGACGCAATGAAAGGGAGACATAAGAATAAAATAATAAATTATTAAAATATAGATAAATATGCATGTGGAAATTAAATCTCCTTTACCTGGTGAATACCCATATTCGCCATAATCTAAAGGTTCTTCCTCATTTTCTTCAGTTGCAGGAGATTTAGCAGGATCATTCACACCGAGAAGAGTCTTAACGATTGCAGGGGAAGATTCCATCTCGACCTCTTTCGCAGCTATTTCTTCATCTCCATCAATGTCAACTTCGCCTTCTTCAAAGTCATTATCTTTATCTTCACAACCGTCGCTATCCTCGCTGTCTTCATATTGTGAAGATTCAGCAGTATCTGATGATGAAGCTGAACTCTCATCTTCCAAAATTTCTTCATCAACTTCTTCAATGACAACCTGCTTCCCTTTGTAAGAAATGGGTTGACTACTCTCCGGTACAGGCTCTTGGACTGTAGGAGAAGCGGATGCTTGGCGGGTCCTTTCTGGAAGAACAGGGGATGATGTTTGCAAACGCGTTTTTGATCTAGTCATTGGAGAAGATGGACTAGGACCAAGGGGTTGTGGAGGAGATATGGAAGTACCAATAGCTGGTCCTTCTTGAACCGCTGCAGTCTCTGCAGGAATTGGAGAAGATGTATCAGCATCGTCTGCAACTTGGTTCAACAAATTCCGACGAGATTTTTCAAATTCTCTCAGAACTCCGTGAGCAAACCAGCCATCCAAGGTGTTGATAGGCTTGATTTCACGGATGGGGTCTTCCAAAGATATCTTCCTACAAATTTCTCCAGGATGAGACGCGTGGCTCTTTTCTGGAACATAGCCGATTCCGCTCTCTAAATTTCTGCCCTTCAGCCTGGGCGGATGAAGAAATATAGAAGAATCCACTGGCAAGCATTTGGTGACTAGGTATGATTGGTGATCCCACCATCGCATCCAGCTATATGATGTCCGGACTATGCGATTACAGCCTGGAATTACGAAAAGAGATCCTACGCAGCCATTCAGCAGTTGTTTCCATATCATGGCCCAGTTAAGAGGACCAGTTCCATAACAGCGCATTTTTCTAGTAACCAACCCGCAGTCCTGAGGCACGGTCTGATCATAACCAAATTGACGAGCAAAGCGACTGGGGTAGTAGGGTTCTCTCCAAAATTCTGTTCCTTCCCAGAGAGGTAAACTGCATGAGCGAATAGAAAAAAAGAAAGCTCTCTCTGCTGCGGTAAGTGTTTCTTGGTCCACCATATCTGTATCTTCAGTGTGGCGATAAAGACGAAACTGAAAAAAGTTTATCTGGTCATCATCTCGAATTTTATTGGCAACCCACTCATACGCTCTTTTCGCCATTGCTCTTTGCTAAAAGAACCAGAGTGGAAGGTGAGAAGGATGAGTGTATGCTTGCTCTGGAGCTTCAAAAGTCCAAGGAAAATAGACCCCTAGCCATCCTGTGATGTAATGCCAAGAAGTATGTGCAGACGAGGCTCCAAGAATAGGATCTTTCACATGGGTAGCTACCTCTCCAAGGGCCCTATAAATAGAGCATAATACTGGAGGAGCAATGGAGTATTTATGGCCTTCCACCAAAGCGCCAGCTACAGTGAAGACAGTAGGACGAATAGCATCTGCCCATTTAGAACTAGGCAATACGACCAAACTCAGCCAATAGGCTAAGAAAGCTGCAAGTTCTCCGAAGGAGCTATATTCCGGCCTTCCCTTTATTATGCCTCGAAGCTTTGTCAGTTCCTTGGATTGACAGTCACGAAATCTTTAAAAATAAAATAAAATAATAATAATAATAATAAGAAAGGGTGAATATGAAGAAATTGCTAATATAAAGAGAAAGTTGATTATCAAATTAATAAATACCTGAGGCCTCTGGAAAAATGTGCTAGCCACTGCAAATGGGGGATCTTGTGAAAACTGGGAAATTTACTCATCTCCTTGAACAGTTCAATAGTAGTTTCGGAGATCGAAGGTTTGCGATCAGGAGAAGATACAAAGGCCAGTTCCCTATTGGTTGGAATAAATTCATCATAGAATTTACCTGTTATAGGAATACTGGCTATGCGGTGAAGATCCCAAAGTGTTATGCTCATTTCACCATAGGGCAAGTGGAAAGAGTTGGTTGTGGGCGACCAATACTCAAGGAAACCCTTCAATACAGTAGGTTCTCTACAGAAGTATTTAGAAGTCACTTCTATAGCATCATAAAGACCGATTTTTGCAAGTGTGCTCATATGCTTCAATAAAATAGCTTCCGCCCAATCAGAGTAATAACGTCGAGCAGTTAACAGGCATCTGATGCGAAATTCTGCTTGTCCCCAGAGTGGTTCCCGATCTCGGAAACGTTGTCGGACTGTTTCATAAAAATGTGAAGGAAAGAGGTCGTGAGGGCTATGGAAAGGAGCTAAGAAAATCATGGGATGGATTTCTCCTATCCTTTGACACGGCTTCTGTGTTTGAATGATTCCTTCAAGAATCTTGGGTTCTTTGGTGGCCCATGACTCAGTATACATCAACCTTTCGCCATGAACACAATCCTTGGGTCCACAGTCAAGCATGGACTTATGGCGATAGACATTGATGGGAATTATTGTCATGCCTTCTGAATGAGGTTGTCAAATTTCATAACACCTTCAACAACCCGTACTGAATCCCATGAATTCTTAAGCCTCTTCTTCTTATGGTCTTCGATCTTCTCTGCAAATTCTTTCGCCTTATTGCGGCGAGTTTTCTTCGAACGAGAAGCCGGAGGGGTGTCTTCACGGAGAGGGGGTCTTTCACTATCAGTACGAATGTGAGCCGTGGTCTTTAACCACTCATCCCAATCGTATTCTCTACCATGCTTTGGCGGACATTTGATATCTCCTAGAGATATGGATTTATGGATGGGGGATGGAAGAGATTTGATACGGTCAGAAAAGTCAAAGGTTGGAAGAATAGGTTCTTTAAAATAAGGAGTCCTAGAGGTGGTCTTTGTTCGTTTGGCAGGAGGTTGATCGGAAGAAGGTTGGTCGGAAGCAGGGCGAGCTGTTTGTTTTATACGAGCCATGAAAATAAGCCAAAGAAAGGAAGATAAAGGTTGGAATAAGAAAGGAAGAAAGAAGAAAATGGCTAAGTGGTTGGAGACAGTTCAAAAAGAAAATTGGTTAAGTACGAAGTACTTTGCGCGAGTCCGCGCAAAGTCAAAGGTTTGCGCGGAAAATCCCCAAGTTCGAAAGACTCCGCGCAAAGTGAAATGGTTTGCGCGGGTTCGCGCAAAGTAAAAGGTTTGCGCGGGAGAAAATCGCCAGAGCAGAAAATCGCCAGAGCAAAAAGGGTTCGTGCAAATGACTAAGTTGTTGGACTAGTTATAGGATTCATGGCCGAGTGCGGTACACGACCGAGCTTTGCGCGGGGTCGCGCAAACCCTAGAAAATGAATGGTTTTGATCATTTTCTTTGATTTTCTAAAAAAACAAAGAACGGATCAAGGGGGCATCTGTTGAGGCATAAAATAAGCAAAGAAGTGAAGAAAAGAAATGTCCAGAAAATCAGTTTGAAGATGACTTTGCGCGGGTTCGCGCAAAGTGAATAAATTGCGCAGGACCGTGCAAAGTACATGAGTTGCGCGGGTTGATCAGTGAAGGCAGATTGCGCGGGGATGGTAGGTTGCGCTAGACCGCGCAAAGCATATCGATTGCGCTGGTCCGCGCAAAGTGTTTTACGGAGGTATAAAAAAGGGTTGGATGTTATTTTCTCCCACATCGACCAGAACAAAGATTTACACCAGTAAAGATGTCTATAAATATCCCGTTCTTTCTCTAAAAAGGGGTTAGAAGATTTCAGAGTGAAATAAAGACGAAGAAGAAGATAGAAGGTGCAGAGCATTGGGCTCCTGTAGTTTGCGCGGACCCGCGCAAAGGAGCATTGGGCTCCTGTTGTTTGCGCGGACCCGCGCAAAGTCTGTAGTTTGCGCGGACCGGCGCAAACCGACTGTTAGACAGTCTATAACAGCAATGGGCTGTTATGCTGCTAGAATGGCTAGAGTCTTCAAGTCTTCAAGTCTTCAAGTTCTTCTTGTTCAGGAGAAAAAGAAGAAAAAGGCGTATTCCTCCTAAGTTTCAGGAGATGACTGAAATAGCATTGTTATACTGCCGAAATCTCCGTCCTCTTGAAGACTATTGGTCTATTTATTTATTCCTCCTAAGTCATAGGAGATGATTGAAATAGCACTGTTATGCTGCCGAAATTTATATTTGACTGCGATAATCGTAACTTGCAATGAATTCTTTGTAAACTATCTTAGAATCAAGGGATACTTGAGGATGTAAATGAATTCAGAATCAATAAAATGTGATGATTGTTTCTGTAACTATTTCATTGTTATGTTTGAATAAGATAATTCCCAAATCAAATACATTTGTTTTCTTGTCAAAACAGGTACTTTAGTGCTCTTTCATTCATGAATGGAATCATCATATTTTGAGACCATTTTTTGCATTGGTAAGTGGGATCGCAGTCCTCAGTCCTGAATTTTTCCTTCATCTCCTGGTCCAATAGTTACCTTCATAACTCTCTCTTCAGTGGTCAAATTTAGCATATTATGAGCTCATTGCATTGTTCAATTCAAAACCTTCCAAATGGGATCAGAATTGGCTAATTTAGGACCGCTCGATTTCCCAAAAGCATGTTGGAACTCTTCGATCATCATTTTTCAATTTGTATTGTTTATCTTTCCAAATCGCGCGATCCAACAGAGAAGCTCAAAACTCCCTCGTTTGATGTCCGATTGGGTCAATTTTTGGTCATCTGAAAGTTACTTTAGTGTTCTTCCATTCCTGAATGGAATCGTCGTATTTCGAGACCATTTGGGCATCCGTAAGTCGGATCGCAGTCGTCAGTCCTGAATTTTTCCTTCATCTCCTGGTCCAATAGTAACCTTCGTAACTCTCTCTTCAATGATCAAATTTATTCTATTTTGAGCTCATTGCACTGTTAACTTGTTAAGCTTCCAAATGGGACCAGAATTGTCTAATTCTAGGACCATTCGATGTCCCAAAAAGCACGTTGGAACACTTTGATCATCATTTTTCAATTTGGATTGTTAATCTTTCCAAATGCGCGATCCAATGGAGATGATCATAACTCCCTCGTTTGATGTCGGATTGGGTCAATTTTTGTTCATCTGAAAGTTACTTTAGTGTTCTTCCATTCCTGAATGGAATCGTCATATTTTGAGACCATTTGGGCATCTTTAAGTGGGATCGCAGTCGTCAGTCCTGAATTTTTCCTTCATCTCCTGGTCTAATAGTAACCTTCATAACTCTCTCTTGAATGGTCAAATTTATTCTATTTTGAGCTCATTGCACTGTTAACTTATCAAGCTTCCAAATGGGACAAGAATTGGCTAATTCTAGGACCGTTCAATATCCCAAAAGCACGTTGGAACACTTTGATCATCATTTTTCAATTTGGATTGTTAATCTTTCCAAATCGCGCGATCCAACGGAGATGCTCATAACTCCCTCGTTTGATGTCAGATTGGGTCAATTTTTGGTCATCTGAAAGTTACTTTAGTGTTCTTCCATTTCTGAATGGAATTGTCGTATTTCGAGACCATTTGGGCATCGGTAAGTGGGATCACAGTCTTCAATCCTGAATTTTTCCTTCATCTCCAGGTCCACTAGTAACCTTCATAACTCTCTCTTCAGTGGTCTAATTTATTCTATTTTGAGCTCATTGCACTGTTAACTTGACAAGATTCCAAATGGGACCCGAATTGGCTAATTATAGGACAGTTCGATATCCCAAAAGCGCGTTGGAAATCTTTGGTGATAATTTTGCAATTTGGATTGTTAATCTTTCCAAATCGCGCGATCCAACGAAGACGCTCATAACTCCCTCGTTTGAGGTCATATTGTGTCGATTTTTAGTCAGCTGAAAGTTACTTTAGTGTTCTGCGATTCGTTAATAGAATCATCGTATTTCGAGACCATTTGGGCATCGGTAAGTGGGATCGGAGTCTTCAGTCCTGAATTTTTACTTCATCTCCTCGTCCAATACTAACCTTCATAACTCCCCCTTCAGTGGTGAAATTTATTATATTTTGTGCTCATTGCACTGTTAACTTGGAACTCTTCGATCATCATTTTGTAATTTGGATTGTTAATCTTTCCAAATCGTGCGATCCAACGCAGATGCTCATAACTCCCTCGTTTGATGTTAGATTGGGTCGATTTTTGTTCATCTGTAAGTTACTTTAGTGTTCTTCCATTCCTTAATAGAATCGTCGTATTTTGAGACCATTTGGGCATCGGTAAGTGGGATCGCAGTCGTCAATCCTGAATTTTTCCTTCATCTCCTGGTCCAGTAGTAACCTTCCTAACTTTCTCTTCAGTGGTCAAATTTATTCTAATTTGAGCTCATTGCACTGTTAACTTGACAAGCTTCCAAATGGGACCGGAATTGGCTAATTCTAGGACCATTCGATATCCCAAAAGCACGTTGGAACTCTTCGATCATCATTTCACAATATGGATTGTTAATCTTTCCAAATCGCGCTATCCAACGGAAACGCTTATAACTCCCTCATTTGATGTCGAATTGGGTTGATTTTTTGTCATTTGAAAGGTACTTCAGTGCTCTTTCATTCATGAATGGAATCATCGTATTTTGAGACCATTTTTTGCATCGGTAAGTGGGATCGCAGTCCTCAGTCCTGAATTTTTCCTTCATCTCCAGGTCCAATAGTAACCTTCATAACTCTCTCTTCAGTGGTCAAATTTAGCATATTATGAGCTCATTGCATTGTTAAATTTAAAACCTTCCAAATGGGACCAGAATTTGCTAATTCTAGGACCGTTCGATTTTCCAAAAGCACGTTGGAACTCTTCGTTCATCATTTTGCAATTTGGATTGTTAATCTTTCCAAATCGCGCGATCCAACAGAGAAGCTCAGAACTCCCTCATTCGATGTCCGAATGGGTCAATTTTTGGTCATCTGAAAGTTACTTTAGTGTTCTTCCATTCCTGAATGGAATCGTCGTATTTTGAGACCATTTGGGCATCCGTAAGTCGGATCGCAGTCGTCAGTCCTGAATTTTTCCTTCATCTCCTGGTCTAAAGTAACTTCATAACTCTCTCTTCAGTGGTCAAATTTAGCATATTATGAGCTCATTGCATTGTTAAATTTAAAACCTTCCAAATGGGACCAGAATTTGCTAATTCTAGGACCGTTCGATTTCCCAAAAGCACGTTAGAACTCTTCGTTCATCATTTTGCAATTTGGATTGTTAATCTTTCCAAATCGCGTGATCCAACAGAGAAGCTCAGAACTCCCTCGTTTGATGTCGGATTGGGTCAATTTTTGTTCATCTGAAAGTTACTTTAGTGTTCTTCCATTCCTGAATGGAATCGTCGTATTTCGAGACCATTTGGGCATCCGTAAGTCGGATCATAGTCGTCAGTCCTGAATTTTTCCTTCATCTCCTGGTCCAATAGTTACCTTCATAAATCTCTCTTCAATGGTCAAATTTATTCTATTTTGAGCTCATTGCACTGTTAACTTGACAAGCTTCCAAATGGGACTAGAATTGGCTAATTCTAGGACCGTTTGATATCCCAAAAGCACGTTTGAACACTTTGATCATCAATTTTCAATTTGGATTGTTAATCTTTCCAAATCGCGTGATCCAACGGAGATGCTCATAACTCCCTCGTTTGATGTCAGATTGGGTCAATTTTTGGTCATCTGAAAGTTACTTTAGTGTTCTTCCATTTCTGAATGGAATTGTCGTATTTTGAGACCATTTGGGCATCGGTAAGTGGGATCGCAGTTTTCAGTCATGAATTTTTCCTTCATCTCCAGGTCCACTAGTAACCTTCATAACTCTCTCTTCAGTGGTCTAATTTATTCTATTTTGAGCTCATTGCACTGTTAACTTGACAAGCTTCCAAATGGGACCAGAATTAGCTAATTCTAGGACTGTTCGATATCCCAATAGCGCGTTGGAACTCTTCGATGATCATTTTGCAATTTGGACTGTTAATCTTTCCAAATTGCGTGATCCAACGGAGACGCTCATAACTCCCTCGTTTGAGGTCATATTGGGTCGATTTTGGGTCAGGTGAATGTTACTTTAGTGTTCTTTCATTCGTTAATAGAAACATCGTATTTCGAGACCATTCGGGAATCGGTAAGTGGGATCGGAGTCTTTAGTCCTAAATTTTTACTTCATCTCCTGGTCCAATAGTAACCTTCATGACTCCCTTTTCAGTGGTCAAATTTATTCTATTTTGAGCTCATTGCACTGTTAACTTGACGAACTTCCATACGGGGCCAGAATTGGCTAATTCTAGGACCGTTCGATATCCCAAAAGCACGATGGTACTCTTCGATCATCATTTTGCAATTTGGATTGTTAATCTTTCCAAATCGTGCGATCCAACAGAATGCTCATAACTCCCTCGTTTGATGTTGGATTGGGTCGATTTTTATTCATCTGAAAGTTACTTTAGTGTTCTTCCATTCCTTAATAGAATCGCCGTATTTCAAGACCATTTGGGCATCGGTAAGTGCAATCGCAATCGTAAGTCCTGAATTCTTCCATCATCTCTTGGTCCAATAGTAACCTTCCTAACTCTCTCTTTAGTGGTCAAATTTATTCTATTTTGAGCTCATTGCACTGTTAACTTGATAAGCTTCCAAATGGGACCAGAATTGGCTAATTCTAGGACCGTTCGATATCCCATAAACACCTTGGAACTCTTCAATCATCATTTCGCAATTTGGATTGTTAATATTTCCAAATTGCGCGATCCAACGGAGACGCTCATAACTCCCTTATTTGATGTCTAATTGGGCAGATTTTTAGTTATTTGAAAGGTACTTTTGTGCGCTTTCATTCCTGAATGGAATCATAATATTTTGAGACCATTTGGGCAGTGGTAAGTGGGATCGCAGTCGTCATTCATGAATTTTTCCTTCGTCTCCGGGTCCAATAGTAGCCTTCATAACTCTCTCTTCAGTGGTCAAATTTATTCTATTTTGAGCTCATTGCACTGTAAACTAGACAAGCTTCCAAATGGGACCGGAATTGGTTAATTCTAGGACTGTTCGATATCCCAAAAGCACGTTGGAACTTTTCGATCATCATTTCATAATTCGGATTGTTAATCTTTCCAAATCGCACGATCTAATGGAGACGCTTATAACTCCCCCATTTGGTGTCGGATTGGGTTGATTTTTGGCCATTTGAAAGGTACTCTAGTGCTCTTTCATTCATGAATAGAATCATCGTATTTCGAGACCATTTTTTCCATCGGTAAGTAGGTTCGTAGTCCTCAGTCCTTAATTTTTCCTTCATCTCCTGGTCCAATGGTAACCTTCATAACTCTCTCTTAAGTGGTCAAATTTATTCTATTTTTAGCTCATTGCACTGTTAAGTGGACAAGCTTCCAAATGGGACCAGAATTGGCTAATTCTAGGACCGTTTGAAATACAAAAAGCACATTGGAACTCTTCGATCATCATTTTTCAATTTGGATTGTTAATCTTTCCAAATCATGCGATCAAACGGAGACGCTCATAACTCCCTCGTTTGAGGTCGGATTAGGTCGATTTTTGGCCAACCGAAAGTTACTTTAGTGTTCTTCCATTCCTTAAGAGAAACGTAGTATTTTGAGATCATTTGGGCATCGGTAAGTGGGATCGCAGTCGTCAGTCCTGAATTTTTCCATCATCTCTTGGTCCAATAGTAACCTTCAAAACTCTCTCTTTAGTGGTCAAATTTATTCTATTTTGAGCTCATTGCACTATTAACTTGACAAGCTTCCAAATGGGACCGAAATTGGCTATATGTAGGACCGTTCGATATCCCAAAAGCACATTGGAACTCTTCGATCATCATTTCGCAATTTGGATTGTTAATCCTTCCAAATCGCGCGATCCAATGGAGACGCTCACAACTCCCTCATTTGATGTCTGATTGGGTGGATTTTTAGTCATTAGAAAGGTGCTATGGTGCTCTTTCATTCCTGAATGGAATCATTGTATTTCGAGACCATTTGGGCATCGGTAAGTGGGATCGCAGTCGTCAATCCTGAATTTTTCCTTCATCTCCTGCTCCAATAGTAACCTTCAAAACTCTCTCTTCAATGGTCGAATTTATTCTATTTTGAGCTCATTGCACTATTAACTTGAAAAGCTTCCAAATGGGATTGGAATTGGCTAAATGTAGGACCGTTCGATATCCCAAAGGGTGGGAACTCTTCGATCATCATTTCGCAATTTGGATTGTTAATCTTTCCAAATCGCGTGATCCAATGGAGATGCTTATAACTCCCTTATTTGATGTCGGATTGGGTTGATTTTTCGTCATTTGAAAGGTACTTTAGTGCTCTTTCATTCATGAATGGAATTATCGTATTTTGAGACCATTTTTTGCATCGGTAAGTGGGATCGCTATCCTCAGTCCTGAATTTTTCCTTCATCTCCTGGTCCAATAGTAACCTTCATAACTCTCTCTTCAGTGGTCAAATTTAGCATATTATGAGCTCATTGCATTGTTAAGTTTAAAACCTTCCAAATGGTACCAGAATTAGCTAATTCTAGGACCGTTCGATTTCCCAAAAACACGTTAGAACTCTTCGATCATCATTTTGGATTGTTAATCTTTCCAAATCGTGTGATCCAACAGAGAAGCTCATAACTCCCTTGTTTGATGTCCGATTGGGTCAATTTTTGGTCATCTGAAAGTTACTTTAGTGTTCTTCCATTGCTGAATGGAATCGTCGTATTTCGAGACCATTTGGGCATCCGTAAGTGGGATCGCAGTCGTCAGTCCTGAATTTTTCCATCATCTCTTGGTCCAATAGTAACCTTCATAACTCCCTCTTCATTGGTCAAATTTATTCTATTTTGAGCTCATTGCACTATTAACTTGTCAAGCTTCCAAATGGGACCAGAATTGGCTAATTCTAGGACCGTTCGATATCCCAAAAGCACGTTGGAACACTTTGATCATCATTTTTCAATTTGGATTGTTAATCTTTTCAAATCGCGCAATCCAACGGAGATGCTCATAACTCCCTCGTTTGATGTCAGATTGGGTCAATTTTTGGTCATCTGAAAGTTACTTTAGTGTTCTTCCATTCCTGAATGGAATTTTCGTATTTCGAGACCAGTTGGGCATCGGTAAGTGCGATCGCAGTCTTCAGTCTTGAATTTTTCCATCATCTCCAGGTCCATTAGTAACCTCCATAACTCTCTCTTCAGTGGTCTAATTTATTTTATTTTGAGCTCATTGTACTGTTAACTTGACAAGCTTCCAAATGGGACCAGAATTGGCTAATTCTAGGACCGTTCGATATTTTAAAAGCGCGTTGGAAATCTTCGATGATCATTTTGCAATTTGGATTGTTAATATTTCCAAATCGCGCGATCCAACGTAGTCGCTCATAACTCCCTCGTATGAGGTCATATTGGGTCGATTTTTGGTTAACTGAAAGTTACTTTAGTGTTCTGCCATTCGTGAATAGAATCATCGTATTTCGAGACCATTTGGGCATCGGTAAGTGGGATCGGAGTCTTCAGTCCTGAATTTTTCTTCATCTCCTGGTCCAATAGTAACCTTCATAACTCCCTCTTTAGTGGTCAAATTTATTATATTTTGAGCTCATTGCACTGTTAACTTGACAAGCTTCGATACGAGACCAAAATTGGCTAATTCTAGGATCGTTCGATATCCCAAAGCACGTTACAACTCTTCGATCATCATTTTGCAATTTAGATTGTTAATCCTTCCAAATCGCGTGATCCAACGGATGTTGAGGCACAAAAAATATCTCATTACATTGGTCAGAGAATCTTGGTGCTGGTCTTCTCAAGGGGTAGTCTAGGTGTTTTGGTAAAGTTCCAACTCAAGGGGTAGTTTAGGTATTTTATTAAAGTTCCAGCTCAAGGGGTAGTCTAGGTGTTTTGGTAAAGTTCCAGCTCAAGGGGTAGTCTAGGTGTTTTGGTAAAATTCCAGCACCAGGGGTATCTGATGATGAAAGGATTGAAGTAGAAGAAGATTGGAAAGAAGAATGAAAGAAGTCTTTAAGATCATTTGAGTGGACCGCGCAACAA
The DNA here is from genome assembly GCA_021015155.1 of Magnolia officinalis. Classification (NCBI taxonomy): domain Eukaryota; kingdom Viridiplantae; phylum Streptophyta; class Magnoliopsida; order Magnoliales; family Magnoliaceae; genus Magnolia; species Magnolia officinalis. The sequence goes on along the minus strand of JAJHSJ010000005.1, from coordinate 49,555,122 downwards.
GGTGTCCCATTGCACGGGTCGCGGAAGCAACGTCCTCCGTTGTGCGGGTCGTGGAAGCAACGTCCTCCGTTGCACGGATCGCGGAAGCAACGCCCTCCGTTGCGCGGGTCGTAGAATCAAAGTTCCCTGTTGCGCGGGTCGCAGAACCAAGGTTCCCCGTTGTGCGGGTCGCGCAACTAAGAAGTCAGTTGCGCGGATCGCGCAATCAAGGAACTACTGACACAATAATGAAGGATTGCCACGTGTGTGGGGCCTATAAATATCCCGCTCTCCCTCTCATTTGGGGGTTGGAGATTTCGGGAAATTGGAGCGGAGCAACTGAAGGTAGAGAGCAGAGGCAATGATCAGTTGCATGGACTGCGCAATAAGAGTATCAGTTGCGCGGACTGCGCAACAAGAGTATTAGTTGCACGGATCGTGCAACCAAGATGTCCGTTCTGCGGACCGCGTAACCAGTTTGTTGGTTGCGCAGGTTGGACGACTGGTCAATGGTGTTGGATCTTAAGCCTTCTTCTTTGCAAAGGGAGATCAGCTGATCAATTCAGCAATTCCTCCTAAGTATCTAGGAGATGACCGAAATGGCGCCGGAGTACTGTCGAAATTTCTATCTCATTGGAGATCAGCTGATCAATTCAGCAATTCCTCCTAAGTATCTAGAGGATGACCGAAATAGCGTCGGAATGCTGCCGAAATTTCTATATGGAAGACTTTGATTGATTGTACTTTGTTTTCAGAATCAAGGGAATCTGAGGATGTAAATGAACTCAAAATAAATGTGATCAATGTTCTTGTTTCGACAAGAAAATAAATGTGTTGATTTGGGGAATTGATCTTATTCAAACATAACAAAAGAGTATTCAGAACAATCATCATATTTTATTAATATTGGGTTCATTACATCCTCTATACATCCCTTGATTCTAAGATAAATCACATAAAAAGAACAAATTATTTTTAGCAAAGCTTATTATTTGTCCAATCCTGAATTCGGCAGCCTTTCGGCGTCTGTTTTAGTCATCTCCCAATACTTAGGAGGAATTGCTGAATAAATCATCTGATCTTCATGGAGACAGAAATTTCGGCAGCACTCCGACGCTATTTTGGTCATCTCCCAATACTTAGGAGGAATTACTGAATAGATCATTTGATCTTTTCTTTTAGAGAAGTAATTTCTCCTACAAGCTGATCAGCTGACTATTTGCGCGATCCGCGCAACCATTGTAGTAGTTGCGCGATCCGCGCAACTGATGTACATGTTGCGCGGTCCGCGCAACTGAACATGGCTCTGCTCTCTCTACCTTCAGTTGCTCTATTTCAGTCTCTCGAAAAATCTTTCTCTCTCTTTATGAGAAGGGAAGTGGGGTATTTATAGACCCTTCACACGTGTCAGAGATCTTCATTGATTGCACGATCCGCGCAACGACTCTCTTCGTTGCGCGACCGGCGCAACCGCTTTCTTAGTTACGCGATCCGCGCAACTGCCTTCCTTGTTGCGCGACCAGCGCAACTATAATTTTGGCTACTTCAACCGTGCAACCTTCCTTTTTGGTTGCGCGATCCGCGGAACCTTTCTTTCTTTATTATTTGTTCCCTTTCCTTTTTATAATGATAATTTTTATGCTCCAACAGATGCCCCCTTGATCCGTTCTTCGTTCTCTTGAATCGACGAACCAGGATCAACACACGATCTTCTTTGACTTTCCGTTCAACTGGTTAAGCGAACCGCGCAACCAAGGCCTGAGGACCGTACTCGGTCCTTTTCCTATAAATAGTGAAATCTGCTCATATTCTTCATTCTGAAACTTCTGCAGTGGTGCTCTAGCGAAATTTTTTCTCCCGCGCAACTGACTATTGTTGCGCGACCCGCGCAACGAATCTTTCGTCGCGCAAGGCCTTTAAGTCGTTACGCTGCCCGCGCAGCTGCCAAACGTATTGCGCGACCCGCGCAATTCCCAAACTTGTTGCGCGATCCGCGCAACTCTCAATCTTGTTGCGCGACCCGCGCAATCGACATCTCAGCAGATTTCCTTCAATTTAGCTAATCTTCTTCATCATGGCTCGTACTAAGAGAACTTTTATCGTCATTGATCCACCTTCCAGTCAACCATCTCATCAAGAATTACCAAATACCGACGCTTATCATGCTACAACTCCCCGGGCAACTGAATCGCCGTCTTCTCCTGCTCAGCCTTCGTCCAAGCGGTTCAAAACAACTGTTAGGCGTCCCGCCTACATAAAAGAGCCCGTACTGCCCACTTTTGACTTCACTTCACGGATCAAGTCATTATCATCCCCCGTTCATAGGGCCATCGCCATGGGTGACCTGACAATGCCTCCAAGACATGGTCATGAGTATGATTGGGACGAGTGGTTGAAGACTACGGCACATTATCATACGGATAGTCAGAGACCACCCAGTAGAGAAGATACCCCTCCTCCTTCTAAGCCTAAGAAGCATCGCCGAAACAAGGCCCAGGAATTTCAAGAGAAGATCAAGGAGCATAACCGAAAGAAACTTAACAATTCCTGGGAATCAATACGGGAAATACAGGGTGTCATCAAATTTGACAACCCATATAGACGAGGTATTATCTCCCTTCCTCTTAGCATGCACCGCCACCATTCCATGCTGATCTGTGAGCCCAGAGATTACTTATCCGCAGAAAGGTTGGCCTATACAAAGTCTTGGTCTTTTAAAGAACCTAGATTATTAGAAGGAATCCTGCAGCTGCCAAGACCAAGACAGCAAATAGGTGATATTCACTCCATGGTTTTTCTCGTTCCTTCTTACGACGTCCATAGTCTATATCCGTCCCACTTTTACGAGACCCTTAAGCAGCGTTTCAGCTACCGTCCCCAACTTTGGAGTCCAGAAGAATTCAGAACCAGAGGCCTTCTGACTCCCCGAAATTATTATTCCGAGTGGGCTACCGCAGTCTTAACAAAGCATGACAAGATTTTATCGGATATCGGCGTCTTTCTTGCGATAGAAGCAACATCGCATCCTTTTCGCAAAGAATCTTCTATTTTGAAAGCGTTCCTCAACTATTGGTGCCCTTCCACCAATTCTTTTCATTTCCCTGAAGGTGAAATGAGTATCACGCTATGGGACATCTTCAGAATCACAGGTTTACCAATCACCGGCCAATTCTTCGATGAGTTCGTCCCTACCAATGAAGAATTCTCATTCCTTTCATCTCCCGATCGCATCCCTTCCATCTCAGAGTCAACCATCGAACTCTTCAAAGAGATGTCGAAATTTCCAAACATCCATAAGATTCATCCCATGCAATGGTTGGCGCACTTCAGTCGAGCTCTGAAGTAATTCTCTTCTTCTTTAACCCCTTTTTATCACAATCTTAATATACATATACATATACATAACCTTAACCTCATTTGTTTACCTTTCTAGATTCAATGGCAATCATTCGCGAGAGCTCGAACGCCTCAGGAAGGGCATAAGAGGTCATGCCGAATATTCCGTTCATGGGGAACTTGTGGCTTTTATCGCATATTGGTTGAGTGTGGTGGTCCTTCCCAGTTCTAAATCAGCAGATGCTATTCGTCCTTCGGTGTTCGTAGTCGTAGGTGCCATGGCTGAAGGAATGAAGTTTTCTCTGGCTCCGCCTGTCCTCTGTTCAATCTATAGAGGTTTTGGAGAAATAGCATGCCACGTAAAAAGTCCTTTCGTTGGCTCTGCTTCGACTTACATGCCATGACATTACTTTCTGGGTTGGCTTGGTGTCTACTTTCCCTGGACTTTCGAAGTTCCAGAAAAGGCCTATGTCCACCCCTCCAAAGTTCCTCTCCACTTTTTCCAGAAAAGGTCCATGGCCAAAAGATCTTACGACTGGGCCAAGGATGCCATTTCTTCTGATACTAAGATAAACTATTTCCACTTTGGTCTTCCCTGTTTATAGGACCAATTATGTCAAGCCCCCAAGCGGAGAATGGCCAAGAGGCTATGGATTGATGCAGGTCTTCTGGAGGAACATGTATGACGTCTCCATGGATTTGACATTCATGGCACTGTTTCGCATAATCTACCGCGTCCTTGAACATGGTGGGCCAATAATAACCCATTCGATGTATTCTGTGAAATAGATTTCAGCCAGCCTGATGTGCTCCACACTCACCGGAGTGTATTTCTCGCAACGTTTGGCTTTCTTCTTGCTTGTCTAAGCAACGTAGCAACATTCCATTATGAGATTTTCTATATAATATCTCGCTACATATGATAAATCTACCTGACCGTTGTTTAATCTGCTGCTTCTGTACTTGATCTTCTGGCAAGATGTTATACTTGAGATGATCGATGAAAGGTTGACGCCAATCATCTGTCGTTATTTCCAAGCATGATACAAGAAGCGCATCGGCGTCTTCTTCAATGAGCTCCGAGGATGGCAGAAATCTTCTTTCCTCTATAGTTACTTGGAGAGGACTTCGGTTTGAGCAGGACAGGGCCGCTACCAGGCTAGCCAAAGCATCTGCTTTTGCATTTTCTGACCGAGGTACATGCTTGATTTCTACATGACAGAATTGTTCTAGCAATTTCTGTGCTTTTCGACAATAGGGTAACAGTTCCTGTTTTCTTACCTCAAATTCTGTTGTCAACTGATTGATAATCAATTTAGAATCTCCAAAGATATGCAGCATTTTTATCTCCATCTGTTGAGCTATTTCCATTCCGATAATAAGGACTTTATATTCAGCTTCATTATTTGTGCATGCAGTGCCCAATGCAAAGGAGTAAGGTAATAAATCGCCGTGGGGGGTAATGAATATCACTCCTGCCCCCGCTCCTGATGTTCGTGCAGCGCCGTCGAAATACATCTGCCATGGGCTTTGCGACTCAGCCAGCATCACTTGTTCATCTGGCAAGTCGTCATTGATGGTCTCGTTCCCTGCTACAGGGTGTGCCGCAAGAAAATCCACCACTGCTTGTCCCTTTACTGCTTTCGCCGAGTCGTATATAATAGTATATTCTGAGAGCAACAACATCCATTTGGTCAATCTTCCCGACAATAGTGGCCTTGTCATCAAAAACTTTATCGGATCTGCTCTTGAGATCAAAGTTATGTCATGGGAGAGACAGTAATGCCTCAGCTTTTGTACCGCGAATATTAGTGCTAAACACTCCTTTTCGATTGGAGAATAATTGCATTCTGCCCCCACTAGTGTTCGGCTTAGATAATAAAGAGCAGTCTCTTTTCCTTCTTCATTTACCTGGGCCAATAAAGCACCCAAAGAATTCTCAGCTGCAGATATGTATAAGATAAGCGGCTTACCTTTTATTGGAGCTGTTAATACTGGCGGTTGTCTCAACAGTTCCTTTATCGAATCGAATGCATTCTGACAGGCTTGATCCCATACGAACTTTGTATCTTTCTTCATGAGATGGGAGAATGGCTGGCACCTTCCTGCCAAATTCGAAATAAAGCGGCAGATGTATGCCAGTTTTCCTTGTAAACTTTTTAATTCCTTCAGTGTTGTAGGTGCCGGCATATTTTGGATGGCTTTAACTTTCTCGGGATCGATTTCGATACCCCTATGCCGTATGACGAAGCCAAGAAATTTGCCTGAAGACACCCCGAATGCGCATTTAGTCGGGTTCATCTTTAGTTGTTTCTTCCTCAGTCGACGAAAAACTGACATTAAATGTTCACGATGTTTCTGATGATCTTCTGACCTGACTACCAAGTCATCAACATAACATTCTACATGTTTATACATCATATCTTGGAATATATTTTGTATCGCTCTCTGATATGTTGCCCTGGCATTTTTGAGACCAAATGGCATAACCTTATAGCAATAAATTCCGAGCGGCGTTCTGAATGCTGTTGCCTCCTCATATTCAGGTGCCATTCTAATCTGATTATATCTTGCATAGCCGTCCATAAAAGACATAATGACATACTGAGTCATACTATCAATTAACAATTCTGTAATTGGGAGAGGGAAATCATCTTTCGGACAGGCCTCGTTCAGATCCCTGAAGTCGATGCACACTCTGATTTGTCCATTTTTCTTTTTCACAGGGACAATATTCGATATCCACTTGGGATATTTGACTTCTCTGATGAACCCGACTTTTATCAGCTTGCTGACTTCTTCTTCAATTGATGGAATCAAATCTGGATGGAATTGCCTTTGTGTTTGTTTAACTGGCCTTTTTTCTTTGAAGATATTTAACCGGTGCATTGCTACGGAGGGTTCTAGGCCTGGCATCTCTGCATAAGTCCAAGCGAAGACATCTTTATTTTCTTTGAGGAGTTCGACATATTTCTCAGCCTCTTATTCGGAAAGACCAATACTAATAAACGTATTCCTTGGCTTTTCTTCTGTGCCCAAATTTATCTCTCGCAGACTGTCAATTGTTGGTTGCCCCCCGTCTTCCATTTGCTTCGGAGCCATTTCAGGATACTCGACTGTTTTCGGGTCCTCGTCTGATATTTGTGCAGCTGCAATCACATTTACTGATGATTCTACCCCCAATCCTTGAAATTTTCTCCGCTTTTCTTGATTAATCCCAAGAGGGATTTGTACTCCCTTCCCTTGATTCAGCCCAGCGGGTTCTTCGCAATCAAAACCCATTCCTTTCATAATCTTCTTGCTCACTGAATTGTATCCCTCCAGGTTTTGTGGTGTCAACCTACCATGGTATACATTATTCCCGATTTCTTCTTTTAAATCTGTTTCTTTTTTTTTTTGCAGCGTAAAATTCTATCGGCTCAGGGTGTTTTGCGCTGGCCTTGACTTGGAATCGTTTTGGAGCGGCTAAAAATGGCTTGCACCTTTCTACGTTTGGCAGCGGCATTGTATAATTAGACTGCAAAGTTTTTAGCTATTCAGGCGATAATAAAGTTAATGGCGATTGCCCTGGTTGTCTCAGACGCTTTGGCACAAAATAGAACTTCTTCTTTACTTCTACAGTCTTAGAAGATTCAGCCTTTTCCTCTCTGACATTGTTTACTTGAATATCTTTCAGAATTCTGTTTTCATCACTATCCCGCGTTTCTTCAGCGAACCCTTTGTAATAGCTTGCATCTGCAAAGAAAGACTCAGCTTCTGTATATGGTCTTGCGTCTGCCATCACTTATATTGTGTCGCCCACCTTTACAGTATTTGAAGCACTGGTGCAGAGTAGAAGGTACGATACTGTATTGATGTATCCATGGCCTTCCCAGGAGAAGATTATACGTTGTCATTGCGTTTATGACATGGCATACGACATTGGTCGTCAATTCTCCTACTTCTAATGTCATGTAATGTAATCTCCCGAGTGCGCGTTGCCCATCCTGGTTGAAGCCCTGTATCATCATTCCACTAGGGCGTAAATCAGAACGGCGATATCCCAGCTTGCTTATCATAGACAGTGGCAGGAGGTTCACTGCAGACCCATTATCTATCATAATCCGTTTAACCTTCTTCTCATGGATATGACCTTCTATCATCAATGGTCTATTATGTTCCACTTCCCAGATCAAATCATCATCGGAGAATGAAATGATTGGCAAGCAATCTGTTCGTTCATTATATTCCTCATGCCCCATTTCTGTCAGTAGAGTTTCCCTAACATTATGATTAGATAATGCTTGGACCAGACTTTGTCGAAACTCCTCTGATAACTTGAGCGCATCATAAATGCTTAGCCGTGCCGGTATCCCCTTCAAATGGCTGACCACGTCGTAAGTTACCTTTGCCTTTTCACTCTTCTCTTCATTCTCATCGCTATTTTTCGGTTTCTCAACGGTTTTCTTTCCTTATAATCTCTGCCCTTTGCTTCACAGGGCTTGCTGTTTTCTTTCCTGATCGCAAGGTAATAACTGCCACTTTCTTTGTCGTCTTTTCACCCCTTTTTCCTTCTACCTCTCGAGCTTTCTCTCGAATCGCGAGCATGTTTACTGCCACCCTTGTGTTCTTTTCTTTTCCTTCGCCAGTTATTATTTCACCCTTGTCTATCATCCGCTGTATTATACACTTCGACGTATAGCAATTCTCCGTCGGATGTCCCACCAGACGATGATAGCGGCAGAAATCTCTTTCCCTGGTTTTTGTCACATCTTCGGGGCGCTTGGGTTCTGGCAATTCTATTGTGCCGGCTTTCAGTAGCTGTTTCATCATAGGAACTACATCTTCCTTCTCAAAACCGAACCCCTCATGAGAATCCAGCATTCGGAGTCTCTTTCCACTGTATTTATGTCTTATTGATTCCATCCTTCTCTTCGTTCTGCCCTTTTATCTCTTGAATCCCTGGTATCTCTGTTTTTCTTATCATGTTCGACAGTATTCACATTCGTCCTGCCAGGGATTCTTCTAACAGTCTCGCGGTGGAATGCTGGTATTTTACAAGTCATCAACTCTAAAGCATGAGCTTTAGTGGCTGGGTCGCGGAACGTTCTGATATCGGCGCTGGTGAGTCCAAACGCAATCCCTGTATCCATAGAATTCAGACACATTTTGACCTGTTCCTTTTCTTCTGGCAACTGCCTACACGAGGCTCCTAATGTCTTCCATCTGTCTATGAACTTTTGGACTGGTTCTCCTTCCCTCTGCCGTATGGAGGCCAACTCTGTAATACTAACGTCACGCTCAGAAGAGAAGAAGTTTGACATAAAGGCATCCTGCATTTCTTCCCACGTACGCATCGATCCAGGAACCAGGCTGGAATACCACCGAAAAGCTTTGTGCGTTAATGACGACCCGAACAATCTTAGGCAATACTGCGGTATTGTAGAAAAATTCCCCATGCTGGTAATGAAGTGTATCAGGTGTTCTTCCGGCGATCCTTCCCCATTAAACTTCTGAAAATATGGATGTTTGAAATTGGCTGGGAATGGAATATCTTCCACTTCTCTTGGATATGGCGTTCGATATCTGAAACGGCCAGTGTTTTCACGTTCTCTTTCTATTCTCACTGTTTCTTCGACGACTTGTCTTATGTCATCTTGTGTTATGGTTCTTGCGACTGGAACAGACTCTCGAGATCCTATCCCTTGCGGATGAGAGCCTTCGGGCCGATTTTCTCGTCCATTCATCGTATTCATCATTGGCGGGACGGCTATCTGGGCCATGTTGTGCGCAAGAGTTGTCAGGGCTTCTCTGAGGTGTCTACACTCTTCCATTAATACTCTCTGTGCTTCTACCATTTCATTAATACGATCTTCTGCAGTTGATGCGTTGCCTTGTCCTGTCTCAGTCATATATACTGTAGCCTCTCCACTCTTTGACGAGGCCGTAATTGGAGTAGGATGAGAAGATGCCGGCGTAAGAGGACTCAGGAAGAGGGGAGAAGGTGGAGTTCCTTTTGACTTCTCTATATTTCTGGTATTATCAGCTGATTGAGGTGATATAGACATCCATGAGCTTGTCTTTGGAGATGTCGATATTGAGGAACCTGTCATTACCGTTTTGCCTTTCTGTTCTTTCGTCCATTTAACCTTTGAAGCGATTAAAGCTGGGAAGTCGCGTAACGCTGACTGTGGAACTACCCGCTCCGGATATATTTCGGGTGGGGCGAGCTCAGGATGCTTCCTAGCTGCATTGCGCGTTATTGGCCCTCGAACTCTCGGCACGGGCAGATTTATTCGAACATTTCTTGCATTCCACGCTCTTGTCTTACGGGATACTACGACAGTCCAATCCTTAGTACTGTCCAACGGTTGAGGTGAAGCAGATACGACTCCAGCCATCACTTGAGTCATATTGCTCTTAGTTGCGAGAAACCGAGTCATACATATAGGAGTTTGATCCGGCGTATACTCTATCACGAACCCAGTTGTAGTAAAGCGAAAGTTTACTTCTCTTGCAGGAATTGTCATTGATTGTAACTTGCAGTTGAATTAATGTACCTTCAGTTATAAAACATATCTATAGTTAGTTTTCTGGAGGATAGAAGGATCTATCTTAGAGATGAAGGGGAGGATGTTCCCACTGAGAGTCGCCATTTTGGCGTCAGAAAGACGCCAAACCATGGTGATTGTTTTTCAATCATCTTAATGTTGATGTTAAAATAAGATAAGAAATTCTCCAGTGGAGTCGCCATTTTGTTTCGACGAGAAAACAAATGTGTTTGATTTGGGGAATTGATCTTATTCAAACATAACAAAAGAGTATTCAGAACAATCATCATATTTTATTAATGTTGGGTTCATTTACATCCTCTATACATCCCTTGATTCTAAGATAAATCACATAAAAAGAACAAATTATTTTTAGCAAAGCTTATTATTTGTCCAATCCTGAATTCGGCAGCCTTTCGGCGTCTGTTTTAGTCATCTCCCAATACTTAGGAGGAATTGCTAAATAAATCATCTGATCTTCATGGAGACAGAAATTTCGGCAGCACTCCGACGCTATTTTGGTCATCTCCCAATACTTAGGAGGAATTACTGAATAGATCATTTGATCTTTTCTTTTAGAGAAGTAATTTCTCCTACAAGCTGATCAGCTAACTATTTGCGCGATCCGTGCAACCATTGTAGTAGTTGCGCGATCCGCGCAACTGATGTACATGTTGCGCGGTCCGCGTAACTGAACATGGCTCTGCTCTCTCTACCTTCAGTTGCTCTATTTCAGTCTCTTGAAAAATCTTTCTCTCTCTTTATGAGAAGGGAAGTAGGGTATTTATAGACCCTTCACACGTGTCAGAAATCTTCATTGATTGCGCGATCCGTGCAACGACTCTCTTCGTTGCGCGACCGGCGCAACTGCTTTCTTAATTACACAATCCGCGCAACTGCCTTCCTTGTTGCGCGACCAGCGCAACTGTAATTTTGGCTACTTCAACCGCGCAACCTGTCTTTCTTTATTATTTGTTCCCTTTCCTTTTTATGATGATAATTTTTATGCTCCAACAGTTCTCTCATTCTTTCTTTGTTATCATTGAATAAATCCCTCAAATCAAACACATTTGTTTTCTTGTCGGAATAAAATGGCGACTCCGCTGGGGACTATTATTCGATGGTAACTTAGAAAATATTTAGAGAACATTATCACTTTTTGGCATCTGTAAAGATGCCAAAATGCCGACTCTCAGTGGGAACATCCTCCCCTTCATCTCTAAAAGCAAAGTACAATTTTATTTAAATAAATTAACTAACATTCTGTTATGATTGAAGGTATACCGTAACGACCTTTCTCCCAACTAAACGTGGTTGTCTATTCTCATCCAACAGATTTCCACCAAAAAAATATCAGAGAAGATCAAGTCAATTATGATTAAGGACAGACAATGTCAGATGAGAAGTTAGTTTGACTGAATCATACGCTGCTCGCCGGCAGACGAATTAATCAATGAATTAACGAATTCATTAGCCAATAGAGAATCCAGGGGGCATCGCTACAACTTTCTAGAATAGAAGACAAAAGAGTTAAGAGTAAGTAGAAAGAGTCAGAGAAAGCAAAGTGTGTTGTCACAAGAACAGTGAATTTCATGAAATGGACGGAACAATCTCCATTCCGCCAATGGCTCAAGAAGATGAAGGAAGATGGAGGATAGTAATATCCAAAAGTCAGAAAGTTCGATCTGCTTCCACAAGAAGCATCATTTCGCCAATGTTCACTCCCCAAGTATATGATCAGGGTCGAATATTGCATATCAGACCCCAGTAATTACTTGATTTTACATACATGATAATATTTAATGCCAGATTTTACTCGTGTTTTTGTTTCAGGAGGAAATTAGGAGCGTGTATAGCAAAATGATGTTAAAAGCATAGATTTGACGCTCCAAAATTACCAGAGCACGAGATGTACTCCAGAAAACCAATGGTGAAGAATATACACGCCTGGGATCTGAGGAAAGCACGTTTAAGAGGCCCGAAATTGGTCCAGAATGCAAAATCACATGGTTCCCACCATCCGATCAGTTCCAAACTCCATACATGAGATGAGGGCAATAAATTAACCGTACATATCAAGTTTCAGCCCTCGGATCACTATGGAAGTGTCCCAACTGACAAATCAGCTCACAAACCGTTGATTTCAGGCCCACCTGATATCTGGAATTGGCTAAAGTTTGAACTCAACGCCTAGAATAGTTGGAGAAAAAGAATGGACGGATTGGATTTCGAAAAACATCATAGATGATCCTATATGTGATGCATGTACATCTTGTACATTAAACGCCGCCGTGCACCGGACGGCTGAGTCGGTCAGCGCTCCCGCTGACCGACCTTTCCTTCTCAAAAACCAAAAACGGCACTTGCCGTTACAGCGTTTTCGCTGTTTGAGTTGGGTTTTGGTTGTGGGTCCACACAGTCCATCGAACCGCCAATCTGCACCGTCTATCAGGTCTAAATGGCCTACATTACCATTACCTAGGTGGCAAAAATTCAAATCAAAGCATAGAATAGAATCCAGCCGTTCAACAATGCAATGGACGGTGGAACGAGATCTTCCGTGGCCAACAGCAGAATAGAGAAAAAATATGTGTTTCTGACCGAAATTTCGACAGAAATTCGGTGGACGTCTTGGATTTTCCAAGTACACATCACAGTGGGCCCCACCATCTTCGCAGCGGAAAGAAACCGCGTCCGCGGTTGCGTCAGCGACGAACGGCCGCTGGCCGTTTTTTACGGACGTCAGTGGGCCCCACCCGTCACCTGTCTGGACGATCCGATCCGTCCATCTTGTAGAGGGCCATGAGAACTACAAAACCATGCTGAGATTCCACTCCCATGCGTACACACGTGTGCGGTACAGAGGCCAAAAGTGGACTGCCCCGGGACGTTAAAAACTGAGTTTTTTGTGATTTCTTCTGTGGGCCGTGCTAATGGACCTTCAAAACCACCCATTCCTGACTGAAATTTTGTCCTGAATCTAATGGACGGGGTGGATTTTCCAGAAAACACCTCTGTGGAGCTCACCGATCACGACAGCAAAAGGGTGCGAAAGGTTTCGCACAATTTGGAAATCCGGTTTTCCAGGCGATTTTGGGCCACCATCTTTGATCATATGGCAGATCTGAACCGTCCATCATGTAGAGGACCCAAGAAAGTCCTAAGGGACGGTATTTGTTGGAATTTGAACGAGGAAAGTATGGTGTTTCGAGGCCCCAAACTTAGCTGCGAAAAAGCTTTCGCTGCGCGTGCGACAGCTTCCCAAATCCGATTTTCACCACTCCAGCCACTCCATCAGCTATAAAAGAAGAGTCTTGGACATGAGAAAGGTATTCAGAGATCAGAGAACTCCAGATCTACAGCAAGGGAGAGAAGAAAGGGAAGAAAGAGAAGAAAGAAGAGAGAGAAATCGGTTTGATGTTTTCTTTTATGAATTTCTGTTTATCCATCTGTTTAATGGAGTTTATGGGTAACTAATCTCTCAGCTAGGGCTGAGATGAAACCCCTAATTTGAATACCCTTTGTTCTATGTTAATTTACTTTAATTAAATTGATTGTTTCCTTCCTTAGTGTGCTTGATTGTTTTAAATTCTATACTTCTCCATCTATGAACTTTTGAGTCTATGGATGGATGTGGTCTGGATGCTTATTTAGGGTGCTTGTTTCTGATCATGAACAGGTTCCTGTAGAGGAAGAAACAGGGTGCTTTACTGAACTGCATATTCCATATGCCCGATTTGGACATGGGATATGTTATTCATGGCATTGCTTGAAGGAATTAGACAATCTGTAGGCCCGATTAAGGACACAGATTGTGCTTTCTCTAGATAAGTTGATCAATCTAATTTAAGGTGAATTAACAGACAAAACAAAGGTTAGGATAATTAGGGGTGGATTCGAAAGTCCTAGTGCTTCCTCTGATTGAATTTTCTTCCTTATTCTCAATAGTATTTTCCATAGATTTGTTTTAGCAATTTGATCCTTTATTGGTTGAATTAGTTAAGGAGAATCGTGAATTTGAATTGTGACGACCAGTCCCTGTGGATTCGACCTCGGTCTTACCGAGTTTTATTACTACAACATCAAACCCTATACTTGGGGAGTGAACAATAGGGTTGTGATGTAGTAATAAACTCGGTAAGACCGAGGTCGAATCCACAGGGACTGGTCGTCACAATTCAAATTCACAATTCTCCTTAACTAATTCAACAAATAATGGAGCAATTTACTACACAATTCTATGGAAAATAACTATTGAGAATAGGAAGAAAATTCAATCAGAGAGAGCACTAGGACTTTCGAATCCACCCCTAATTATCCTAACCATTGTTTTGTCTGTTAATTTACCTTAAATTAGATTGATCCAACTTATCTAGAGAAAGCACAATCTGTGTCCTTAATCGGGCATACAGATTGTCTAATTCCTTCAAGCAATGCCATGAATAACATATCCCATGTCCAAATCGGGCATATGGAATATGCAGTTCAGTAAAGCACCCTGTTTCTTCCTCTACAGGAACCTGTTCATGATCAGATACAAGCACCTAGAAAAAGCATCCAAACCACATCCATCCATAGACTCAAAAGTTCATAGATGGAGAAGTATAGAATTTAAAACAATCAAGCACACTAAGGAAAGAAACAAATCAATTTAATTAAAGTAAATCAACATAGAACAAAGGGTATTCAAATTAGGGGTTTCATCTCAGCCCTAGCTGAGAGATTAGTTACCCATAAAATCCATTAAACAGATGGATTAAATAGAAAATAAAAATTCATAAAAGGAATTTCAAACCAATTTTTCTCTCTCTTCTTTCTTCTCTTTCTTCTCTCCCTTGCTATAGATCTGGAGCTCCTCCAATTTCTGAATTTCCTTTCCCACGTCCAAAACTCCCCTTTTATAGCTGCTGGATGGCTGGAATCGGTGGCAGAGTCGTAGAAGGACTCGGAGTACAAATTTTCGCAGCCGTGATCGGTGGGCCCCACAGAGGTATTTTCTGGAAAATCCACCCCGTCCATTGGATTCAGGACGAAATTTCAGTCAAGAATGGATGGTTTTGAAGGTCCATTAGCACGGCCCACAGAAGAAATCACAAAAAACTCAGTTTTTAACGTCCCGGGGCAGTCCCCTTTTGGCCTCTGTACCGCACACGTGTGTACGCATGGGAGTGGAATCTCAGCATGGTTTTGTAGTTCTCATGGCCCTCTAAAAGGTGGATGGATCAGATCTTCCGTACAGGTGATGGGTGGGGCCCACTCTCCTCCGCAAAAACGGCCAGCGACCTAGTTACGCAGACGCGAAACCGTCTTCCGTTGCAATGGTGGGGCCCATTCCTTTGATTGAACTGAAAATCCATTCCGTTCACTGGAATAAGGATGAAAAACCGGTCGAAAATGACCAGTTTTATTCTATTTTTATGTGTCCCACCTGATCTTTACTTCCGCCGTCCATCTTCCGTTTGCTGACGATTCACGAGCGTACATATGTATACGACCAAACTTCCACCTAGGCGTGGGTTGTGGCTGCCCCAGAAAGCGGATGGACGGTTTGGATTGTCCATTTGGACGACGTGTGGGGTCCACAACCGAAGACCGGTGTCGGCAGCGTTAACGCTGTTGGAAACGGCGAAGGCGGACGCGGGTCAGCGCTCGTTTTGACCGGGCATCGGTGCGGTGCGCCACTGGTGCGCACGTGCAAGGTGTACACTCCCCAAACACAGGGCCCACCGTGATATTTTTGAGAAATCTGCACCGTCCATCCTCTTTCTCGTATTATTTCCACCGTCAGGACCAAATTTGAGGCAGTTCCACATATCAGGTGGGTCCCAAATTGTAGATTAACGGGCTGATATGTCCATTGGACCACTTCCCAAGATCTGCAAGGGCTGAAATTTAATATGTACGGTTGATTTATGGCCCTCATCACATGTATGAATTTTCGAACTGATCGGATAGCGGGAACCATGTGATCTTGCATTTTGGACCAATTTCGGGCCTCTTTAACGTGAACAGCTTGATTTCTTCAGATCCCAGGCGTGTAAAATCTTCATTATTGGTTTTCTGGAGTCCATCCCGAGCTCTGGAGTCTTTGGATCATGAAATCCATGCCTTTAACATCCATTTCCAATTAACGCTCCTGATTTCATCCTGTAACAAAAATACAGTTAAAATACTCCATTAAGCATTATCATATACGTAAATTTAGGCAATTACTGGGGTCTGATATGCAATATTTGACCCTGATCACAACCCCCAACCAGCATTTTGCTAGTCCCGAGCAAAACATGCGAAAAATAATTTCGGAAATAAAAGACAATTCCTGTAAATTCAAGTGACTTGTGAACAGATAGTCGAGATGTGATCATTCTACGATTCATGCATGGTGAGTGGAATTTTCTCCTGGAGTCAAGTTCACTGTAAATTTCATAAGCAAGTTCAAACTATTAAACCATGAATTAGAATAATTCTAAAACATTGAGTTTCATGAGTGTATAGTGTCATCTCAGCTTTCAACCATTAAGAGGTTCAATTGTCAATTTTATGATATCATTGGTAATTAACGACGGAGCTCATGTCACCCAACACTGGAACCAACACTTGCCTTACAGATTAACCTTTCATTCTACCATTTTTTTTTTTTTTTTTTTTTTTTTTTTTTTTGATTTTCTTTATGAATAGTATGCCAAGGAGGAGAATCAAATCTGCACCTATAGGGAGCAAACCTATGGTGAAAACTTGTCGCCTAAATCTTTTCTCATGTCAACTATGAGGAATCGAATCTTCATCTATAGGGAGCAAACCTATGATGACGATTATGCGACTTATTCTTTCAATTCTTCTTTATAGACTGATGCTAAAAAAAAATTTGTTTTTCAGGCTGGTTCCTTTCATGCTTAGTGATTACCATGTTATCAATTAATATCGTACTGAAAACTTAATGTGTAAACGAGATGTGAAATCATGGATCAATCAATGTTTACAACTTCTAATCGTGGATTAGCAATTCAAACTTAAGTGTGAAATCTACCAGACAACCAAATCCAAGAGTCATAAATTTCTCACATTCTGAATCTTGTAATTTCAAAATCACAACTATCCTTCAAGCTCACTTTGAATTCAATAGAAATTCCAGAAAAATTTTAAAAATTTTCACAAATTTTGCTCAAGACCAAGAAATACTGATTAGGTAACCTAATCTCCCACCCCCAACCTAAAATCTACATTGTCCTCAATGTAAAAGAAATAAGCAAGCAATGCACATGGGACAATGAAAGTAAAAGAGGAATGAGGGAAAGATAGTACCTGGACGGAGAATCAAGAAGCTTACTCAAAAAATTTTAACGTAAAAGCGAGTAAGCACAAGAGAGAAATCAACAGAAGCAAAAATAACAAAAAGAAAGATAAAAGAAGAGCCTACCTATACCACTTTCGCAGGTGCTCTCGATTGCATTTAGCGCATGCAACAAGCCTTTAAACCCCTAGGTTACCCCTAGTGGACCAGTTGTAGTCTCGTGAGGGTTTGCAGTAATGTTACCCACAAACATTGAAGTAACTAACTAGGAAAAAGCATAAAACAAAAGACTGGGTTGCCTCCCAGGAGCGCTAAGTTTACTGTCTATCCTAAAACAACATAAAGGAAACTACTCTAGTCCTAAGAAAGCAGGGAAAAACTACTCAGTCATGCTGCAAGGTTCCTCTTCCGGCCAGTATCGTGATAAATTTCTTAGTAGGTTTCTTAACAGGATCATCCAAAAGCCCTTTTTGTAATAGGCTTGGATGCCCTGGAGCATGACATTCCAGAGAAACTTATGTACCTCATCAAAAATTTGTCGTTGATTCGCCTGAGGTATCCAGAGTATATACGATTCACCTGCGACAGAAAAAGTTTTGATGTTAGTATCCCATGGTGAATCAGAGACTACACATAGATAAAAGTCAAAAAAATTCTCAGAAAGTGACGTAGTCTCAACACATTCCGAAGTAGCAGACTTCGGTTCAATTTTTAGTCCCTCCTCCCTTAATGGTAAATATTCGGAATTTGTGGAAGGAGGGGCTTCAGAGTAACGGTTCTCTCGGTCAGTGATGACTACCGAGATATTGTTTGGCAAGGCATTCACTATGTCTCTTATCATGGGATCATTTGAATCTGCAAAGTGTGCCAAGCAATCATCCAAAGAGTTGAGCAATTCAGTTGAGAGTGACTCATTTTCCACATTAGAGCTCGTGATGATCTGCCCAAGGAATCCATCGTTTTTGAAGGTAAACGGAGGTGTGCTCTCTTGCTCCAGCCCTACACAGACAGATTGAAGATCAGTATATGAAGCATTGATGTATGGACTCTGTTCATCGATACTACTCAGAAGAGGCGATGAATCGTCATTATTCAACAGTTCAGATAGTGGCCTCAACTGGGTGGTATCAAATTCAAGAGTCATATCGAGTAGCTCGTCCATCTCCCGAATCATATCATCATGTAATCCAAAGGAGTGGTCTAAATATGTTTCACAAGAGTTAGAAGGGTCAGTTGTAAGGGGCCCGTCCTCTACCTTAAAATCAGACATGTTAGGTGAGGGGAGTGGCTCATTATGACCGACCACTTCGTGTACGTCTTGATCATTGACTTGGACCAAATTTGAGATTGATTCGAAGGGAATTTGGGTTGCATATTCATAATCATCTTCCCAATATGCATCATCGTCTACTTCCATGCAGTGCACACTTGGGATGGGATCGCTTTCCTCACACTCAATTTCCAGATTGGGTTGAGGTTCGTATAAACTAACCTCTTCCTCTTTATTGAACTCAAGTGTGTCATGTGAGTGGGGTGTGTCATCATCATTATATTTGAAAGACAACCATGTTTCTTCCCCATTCTTTTGAACAGTCATTGAGATCGACTCATCGGGGAATTGAACCGTGTGCTCATTAATGGAATCCAACTCCTCATTCCAAATTCCAGATTTCATCAAAAGCGAGTGAGGATCACTTTCCTCGCATTGTATTTCTGGATTGGATTGTAGTTGGGGATGAGCGAGCTTCCTCTATCCTTTCAAGGTGCGAATTGAGTGCTTCTAATGATTTCATCACTTTCGTAACATGCTGGTTGAATTGTTCTAGATTAAAACATGAATCCTCTTCGATCGTTTCTGGTTGGAGCTCAAAGGTATGGGATCCAAGAGAATAATTATTACAATATGTTGTTGGTTCATCTTCCCAGTTTTGATGGTTCCACTGGTTATAGTCATACTGATCATACATGGGAGAATATGATGGTTGATAATAGTCCTCATTCCCATAATTATGATCGTATACGGCCCTATTAACTGATGGAACATAACGTTCTAGTCGGTTCTCAATGTCTGTTCTCGATGGAGAGAAATCTTGAGGTATACGTTGAATTCCACAACCTTCAGGTATTTCCCAATATAACCTATCCACTCAGCATATGCATGTACCCACGATTCCATGGTAGAACCTTAACTCTGAGTCTAATCCTAGAAGAAAGCAAAATCCTACAGCAATACGAAAGTAAAGGAGAAGTTAGAAAGATGTTACCAGAGTAGAAGTTCCTATGTTAAAACCTGCAAAACAAAACAAAACAAGTTAGTATCTAGGGGATAAGACAAAAAAAAAAAAAATAATATAAAAAAATAATAAATAAATAAAATAAAAATAAAATAAAATAAAAATAAAAATAAAAAATAAAAATAAAAATAAAAATAAAGAAGTAAAGAATTTAGGACGAGGTTACCAAGTTAGAAGATCTATCAACGACCCTATAAGACAAGAAATATGTTATTTTCAAAAAAGAAAGACTCTAAGTTAGTAAAATCCTAAGCTATGAATTATGATAAGAGAGAATCCTAAATTCAATATGGACCGAAACAGTCCCCGGCAACGGCGCCAAAAACTTGTTCACTCCCCAAGTATAGGGTTGTGATGTAGTAATAACTCGGTAAGACCGAGGTCGAATCCACAGGGACTGGTCGTCACAATTCAAATTCACAATTCTCCTTAACTAATTCAACAAATAATGGAGCAATTTACTAACACAATTCTATGGAAAATAACTATTGAGAATAAGGAAGAAAATTCAATCAGAGAGAGCACTAGGACTTTCGAATCCACCCCTAATTATCCTAACCATTGTTGTCTGTTAATTTCACCTTAAATTAGATTGATCCAACTTATCTAGAGAAAGCACAATCTGTGTCCTTAAAGGGCATACAGATTGTCTAATTCCTTCAAGCAATGCCATGAATAACATATCCCATGTCCAAATCGGGCATATGGAATATGCAGTTCAGTAAAGCACCCTGTTTCTTCCTCTACAGGAACCTGTTCATGATCAGATACAAGCACCTAGAAAAAGCATCCAAACCACATCCATCCATAGACTCAAAAGTTCATAGATGGAGAAGTATAGAATTTAAAACAATCAAGCACACTAAGAAAGAAACAAATCAATTTAATTAAAGTAAATCAACATAGAACAAAGGGTATTCAAATTAGGGGTTTCATCTCAGCCCTAGCTGAGAGATTAGTTACCCATAAAATCCATTAAACAGATGGATTAAATAGAAAATAAAAATTCATAAAGGAATTTCAAACCAATTTTTCTCTCTCTTCTTTCTTCTCTTTCTTCTCTCCCTTGCTATAGATCTGGAGCTCCTCCAATTTCTGAATTTCCTTTCCCACGTCCAAAACTCCCCTTTTATAGCTGCTGGATGGCTGGAATCGGTGGCAGAGTCGTAGAAGACTCGAGTACAAATTTTCGCAGCCGTGATCGGTGGGCCCCACAGAGGTATTTTCTGGAAAATCCACCCCGTCCATTGGATTCAGGACGAAATTTCAGTCAAGAATGGATGGTTTTGAAGGTCCATTAGCACGGCCCACAGAAGAAATCACAAAAAACTCAGTTTTTAACGTCCCGGGGCAGTTCCCCTTTTGGCCTCTGTACCGCACACGTGTGTACGCATGGGAGTGGAATCTCAGCATGATTTTGTAGTTCTCATGGCCCTCTACAAGGTGGATGGATCAGATCTTCCGTACAGGTGATGGGTGGGGCCCACTCTCCTCCGCAAAAACGGCCAGCGACCTAGTTACGCAGACGCGAAACCGTCTTCCGTTGCAATGGTGGGGCCCATTCCTTTGATTGAACTGAAAATCCATTCCGTTCACTGGAATAAGGACGAAAAACTGGTCGAAAATGACCAGTTTTATTCTATTTTTATGTGTCCCACCTGATCTTTACTTCCGCCGTCCATCTTCCGTTTGCTGACGATTCACGAGCGTACATATGTATACGACCAACTTCCACCTAGGCGTGGGTTGTGGCTGCCCCAGAAGCGGATGGACGGTTTGGATTGTCCATTTGGACGACGTGTGGGGTCCACAACCGAAGACGGTGTCGGCAGCGTTAACGCTGTTTGGAAACGCGAAGGCGGACGCGGGTCAGCGCTCGTTTTGACCGGGCATCGGTGCGGTGCGCCACTGGTGCGCACGTGCAGGTGTACACTCCCCAAACACAGGGCCCACCGTGATATTTTTGAGAAATCTGCACCGTCCATCCTCTTTCTCGTATTATTTCCACCGTCAGGACCAAATTTGAGGCAGTTCCACATATCAGGTGGGTCCCAAATTGTAGATTAACGGGCTGATATGTCCATTGGACCACTTCCCAAGATCTGCAAGGGCTGAAATTTTATATGTACGGTTGATTTATGGCCCTCATCACATGTATGAATTTTCGAACTGATCGGATAGCGGGAACCATGTGATCTTGCATTTTGGACCAATTTCGGGCCTCTTAACGTGAACAGCTTGATTTCTTCAGATCCCAGGCGTGTAAAATCTTCATTATTGGTTTTCTGGAGTCCATCCGAGCTCTGGAGTCTTTGGATCATGAAATCCATGCCTTTAACATCCATTTCCATTAACGCTCCTGATTTCATCCTGTAACAAAAATACAGTTAAAATACTCTATAAGCATTATCATATACGTAAATTAGGCAATTACTGGGGTCTGATATGCAATATTTGACCCTGATCAGCCAACTACTGGGTCAATTATACAAAGTGTCGTGAGACATAGCCCTGCTTCGGTCATACAATCATCTCATTTGAGAAAAACGGAAAAGCCCGTCACTCCAAAAGCACCTCCTATGAAAGATTTCAAGCAAACTCATGCGCCGAGAATGCTACGATTTGAGTCAGTTAGTCCTTTGAAGCAACAACACGCTGGTTTCAAATCAAATGATAGTTCATCCTCTTCAACGGCGTCAGCAGCACAACGCTCGTTTTCTCCCTCAATATCAAGACAATCAAAGTATAAAGAAACAGAAAGCTCATCGACAGATATTAATCAGCCTGATCAGTTTTCACTCGATGAACATGCGACTAAAGAAGTCCCTAATATTCCGACAGTGATTGTTGTGAACAACATTGAACCGCAAGAAGAAGGGCCACAACCGCAATCGGTTAAATTTCAAAAGCCAATTTTTTGTCATCTGAAAGTTACTTTAGTGTTCTTCCATTCCTGAATGGAATCGTCGTATTTCGAGACCATTTGGGTATTCGTAAGTGGGATCGCAGTCGTCAGTCCTGAATTTTTCCTTCATCTCCTTGTCCAATAGTAACCTTCATAACTCTCTCTTCAATGGTCAAATTTATTCTATTTTGAGCTCGTTGCACTGTTAACTTGTCAAGCTTCCAAATGGGACCAGAATTGGCTAATTTTAGGACCGTTCGATATCCCAAAAGCACGTTGGAACACTTTGATCATCATTTTTCAATTTGGATTGTTAATATTTCAAAATCGCGTGATCCAACGGAGATGCTCATAACTCCCTCGTTATTGTCAGATTGGGTCAATTTTTGTATCTGCAAAGTTACTTTAGTGTTTTTCCATTTCTGAATGGAATTGTCATATTTCGAGACCATTTGGGCATCGATAAGGGATCGCAGTCTTCTGTCCTGAATTTTTCCTTCATCTCCAAGTCCACTAGTAACCTTGATAAGTCTCTCTTCAGTGGTCTAATTTATTCAATTTTGAGCTCATTGCACTGTTAACTTGACAAGATTCCAAATGGGACCAGAATTGGCTAATTCTAGGACCGTTCGATATCCCAAAAGCGCATTGGAAATCTTCGATGATCATTGCAATTTGGATTGTTAATCTTTCCAAATCGCGCGATCCAACGGAGACTCTCACAACTCCTCATTTGATGTCTGATTGGGTGGATTTTAGTCATTAGAAAGGTACTTTGGTGCTCTTCATCCTGAATGGAATCATCGTATTTGAGACCATTTGGGCATCGGTAAGTGAGATCGCAGTCGTCAGTCCTGAATTTCCTTCATCTCCTGCTCCAATAGTAACCCTCATAACTCTCTCAGTGGTCGAATTTATTCTATTTTGAGTTCATTGCACTATTAACATTACAAGCTTCCAAATGGGACCGGAATTGGCTAATGTAGGACCGTTCGATATCCCAAAAGCACATTGGAACTCTTCGATCATCATTTCGCAATTTGGATTGTTAATCTTTCCAAATCGCGCCATCCGACGGAGACGCTTATAACTCCTCATTTGATGTCGGATTGGGTTGATTTTTGGTCATTGGAAAGGTACTTTAGTGCTCTTTCATTCATGAATGGAATCATCGTATTTTGAGACCATTTTTTGCATCGATAAGTGGGATCGTAGTCCTCAGTCTGAATTTTTCTTCATCTCCTGGTCCAATAGTAGCCTTCATAACTCTCTTCAGTGGTCAAATTTATTCTATTTTGAGCTCACTGCATTGTTAACTTGACAAGCTTCCAAATGGGACCAGAATTGGCTATTCTAGGACCGTTCGATTTCCCAAAAGCACATTAGAACTCTTCAATCATCATTTTGCAATTTGGATTGTTAATCTTTCCAAATCGCACGATCCAACAGAGAAGCTATAACTCCCTCGTTTGATGTCCGATTGGGTCAATTTTTTGTCATCTGAAAGTACTTTTAGTGTTCTTCCATTCCAGAATGGACTCGTCGTATTTCGAGACCATTTGGGCCATCCGTAAGTGGGATCGCAGTCGTCAGTCCTGAATTTTTCCTTCATCTCCTGGTCCAATAGTAACCTTCATAACTCTTTCTTCAATGGTCAAAGTTATTCTATTTGAGTTCATTGCACTATTAACCTGTCAAGCTTCCAAATGGGACCAAAATTGGCTAATTCTAGGGACCGTTCGATATCCCAAAGCACGTTGGAACACTTTGATCATCAAATTTCAATTGGATTATTAATCTTCCAAATCGCGCGATCCAACGGAGAAGCTCATAACTCCCTCGTTTGATGTCGGATTGGGTCAATTTTGTTCATCTGAAAGTTACTTTAGTGTTCTTCCATTCCTGAATGGAGTCGTCGTATTTTGAGACCATTTGGGCATTGGTAAGTGGGATCGCATTCGTCAGTCCCGAATTTTCCTTCATCTCCTGGTCCAATAGTAACCTTCATAACTCTCTCCTGAAGGATCAAATTTATTCTATTCTGAGCTCATTGCACTGTTAGCTTGTCAAGCTTCCAAATGGGACAAGAATTGGCTAATTCTAGGACCGTTCGATATCCCAAAAGCACGTTGGAACACTTTGATTATCATTTTTCAATTTGAATTGTTAATCTTTCGAAATCGCGCGATCCAATGGAGATGCTCATAACTCCCTCGTTTAATGTCAGATTGGGTCAATTTTTAGTCATCTGAAAGTTACTTCATTGTTTTTCCATTTCTGAATGGAATTGTCGTGTTTCGAGACCATTTGGGCATCAATAAGTGGGATCGCAGTCTTCTGTCCTGAATTTTTCCTTCATCTCCAGGTCCACTAGTAACCTTGATAACTCTCTCTTCAGTGGTCTAATTTATTCAATTTTGAGCTCATTGCACTGTTAACTTGACAAGATTCCAAATGGGACCAGAATTGGCTAATTCTAGGACCATTCGATATCCCAAAAGCGCGTTGGAAATCTTCGTTGATCATTTTGCAATTTGGATTGTTAATCTTTCCAAATCGCGCGATCCAACGGAGACGCTCATAACTCCCTTGTTTGAGGTCATATTGGGTCGATTTTTGGTTAGCGGAAAGTTACTTTAGTGTTCTACCATTTGTTAATAGAATCATCGTATTTCGAGACCATTTGGGCATCGGTAAGTGGAATCGGAGTCTTCAGTCCTGAATTTTTACTTCATCTCCTGGTCCAATAGTAACCTTCATAACTTCCCCTTCAGTGGTCAAATTTATTCTATTTTGAGCTCATTGCACTGTTAACTTGACAAGCTTCCAACTGGGACCAGAATTGGCTAATTCTAGGACCGTTCGATATCCCAAAAGCACCTTGCAACTCTTCAATCATCATTTTTGCAATTTGGATTGTTAATCTTTCCAAATCGCGAGATCCAATGGAGACACTCATAACTCCCTCGTTTGTTGTCAGATTGGGTCAATTTTTGGTCATCTGAAAGTTACTTTAGTGTTCTTCCATTTCTGAATGGAATTGTCGTATTTCGAGACCATTTGGGCATCGGTAAGTGGGACCGCAGTCTTCAGTCCTGAATTTTTCCTTCATCTCCAGGTCCAATAGTAACCTTAATACCTCTATCTTCAGTGGTCAAATTTATTCTAGTTTGAGCTCATTGCACTGTTAACTTGTCAAGCTCCAAATGGGACCAGAATTGGCTAATTCTAGGACCGTTCTATTTCCCAAAAGCACGTTAGAACTCTTCGATCATCATTTTGCAATTTGGATTGTTAATCTTTACAAATCCCGCGATCCAACAGAAAAGCTCATAACTCCCTTGTTTGATGTCCGATTGGGTCCTTTTTTTGTCATCTGAATGTTACTTTAGTGTTCTTCCATTCCTAAATGGAATCGTCGTATTTTAAGACCATTTGGGCATCCGTAAGTGGGATCGCAGTCGTCAGTCCTGAATTTTTCCTTCAACTCCTAGTCCAATAGTAACCTTCATAACTCTCTCTTCAGTGGTCAAATTTATTCTATTATGAGCTCATTGCTCTATTAACTTGACAAGCTTCCAAATGGGACCGGAATTGGCTAAATGTAGGACCGTTCGATATCCCAAAAGCACGTTGTAACTCTTCCATCATCATTTCGCAATTCGGATTGTTAATCTTTCCAAATTGCACGATCCAACGAAGACGCTTATAACTCCCTCATTTGATGTCAGATTGGGTTGATTTTTGGTCATTTGAAAGGTACTTTAGAGCTCTTTCATTCATGAATGGAATCATCGTATTTTGAGACCATTTTTTGCATCGATAAGTGGGATCGCAGTCCTCAGTCCTGAATTTTTCCTTCAACTCCTGGTCCAATAGTAACCTTCATAACTCTCTCTTCAGTGGTCAAATTTAGCATATTATGAGTTCATTGCATTGTTAAATTCAAAACCTTCCAAATGGGACTAGAATTGGATAATTCTAGGACCGTTTGATTTCCTAAAAGCAATTTGGAACTCTTCGATCATCATATTGCAATTTGTATTGTTAATCTTTCCAAATTGCGTGATCCAACAGAGAAGCTCATAACTCCCTCGTTTGATGTCCGATTGGGTCAATTTTTGGTCATCTGAAAGTTACTTTAGTGTTCTTCCATTCTTGAATGGAATCGTCGTATTTCGAGACCATTTGGGCATCCGTAAGTGGGATCGCAGTCGTCAGTCCTGAATTTTTCCTTCCTCTCCTGGTCCAATAGTTACCTTCATAACTCTCTCTTCAATGGTCAAATTTATTCTATTTTGAGCTCATTGCACTGTTAACTTGACAAGCTTCCAAATGGGACCAGAATTGGCTAATTCTAGGATTGTTCGAAATACCAAAAGCACGTTGGAACTCTTCGATCAAAATTTTTCAATTTGATTTGTTAATCTTTCCAAATCACGCGATCCAACGGAGACGCTCATAACTCCCTCGTTTGATGTCGGATTGGGTTGATATTTGTTCATCTGAAAGTTACTTTAGTGTTCTTTCATTCCTTAATAGAATCGTCGTATTTCGAGACCATTTGGGCATCGGTAAGTGGGATCGAAGTCGTCAGTCCTGAATTTTTCCCTCATCTCCTGGTCCAATAGTAACTTTCCTACCTTTCTCTTCAGTGGTTAAATTTATTCTATTTTGAGCTCATTGCACTGTTAACTTGACAAGCTTCCAAATGGGACCAGAATTGGCTAATTCTAGGACCATTCGATATCCCAAAAGCATGTTCGAACGCTTCGATCATCATTTCGGAATTTGGATTGTTAATCTTTCCAAATGGTGTCATCCAGCGAAGACGCTTATAACTCCCTCATTTGATGTCGGATTGGGTTGATTTTTTGTCATTTGAAAGGTACTTTAGTGCTCTTTCATTCATGAATCGAATCATCGTATTTTGAGACCATTTTTTGCATCGGTAAGTGGGATCGCTGTCCTCAGTCCTGTATTTTTCCTTCATCTCCTGGTCCAATAGTAACCTTCATAACTCTCTCTTCAATGGTCAAATTTAGCATATTATGAGCTCATTGTATTGTTAAATTTAAAACCTTCCAAATGGGACCAGAATTTTTACTTCATCTCCAGGTCCGATAGTTACCTTCATAACTCTCTCTTCAATGGTCAAATTTATTCTATTTTGAGCTCATTGCACTGTTAACTTGACAAGCTTCCAAATGGGACCAGAATTGGCTAATTCTAAGACCGTTCGATATCCCAAAAGCACGTTTGAACACTTTGGTCATCATTTTTCAATTTGGATTATTAATCTTTCCAAATCACGTGATCCAACGGAGATGCTCATAATTCCCTCATTTGATGTCAAATTGGGTCAATTTTTGGTCATCTGAAAGTTACTTTAGTGTTCTTCCATTTCTGAATGGAATTGTCGTATTTCGAGACCATTTGGGAATCGGTAAGTGGGATCGCAATCTTTAGTCATGAATTTTTCCTTCATCTCCAGGTCCACTAGTAACCTTCATAACTCTCTCTTCAGTGGTCAAATTTATTCTATTTTGAGCTCATTGCACTGTTAACTTGACAAGGTTCCAAATGGGACCAAAATTGGCTAATTATAGGACCGTTCGATATCCCAAAAGTGCGTTGGAACTCTTCGATGATCATTTTACAATTTGGATTGTTAATCTTTCCAAATCGCGCGATCCAACGGAGACGCTCATAACTCCCTCGTTTGAGGTCATATTGGGTCGATTTTTGGTCAGCTAAAAGTTACTTTAGTGTGCTTCCATTCGTTAATAGAATCATCGTATTTCGAGACCATTTGGGCATCGGTAAGTGGGATCGGAGTCTTCAGTCCTGAATTTTTACTTCATCTCCTGGTCCAATAGTAACCTTCATAACTCCCTCTTCAGTGGTCAAATTTATTCTATTTTGAGCTCATTGTACTATTAACTTGACAAGCTTCCAAATGGGACCAGAATTGGCGAATTCTAGGACCGTTCGATATCCCAAAAGCACGTTTGAACTCTTTGATCTTCATTTCACAATTTGGATTGTTAATCTTTCCAAATCGAGCGATCCAACGGAGATGCTCATAACTCCCTCATTTGATGTTTGCTTGGGTGGATTTTTAGTCATCAGGAAGGTAGTTTGGTGTTCTTTCATTCCTGAATGGAATCATCGTATTTCGAGACCATTTGGGCCTCGGTAAGTGGGATCGTAGTCATCAATCCTGAATATTTCCTTCATCTCCTGGTCCAATAGTAACCTTCATAACTCTCTCTTTAGTGGTCTAATTTATTCAATTTTGAGCTCATTGCACTGTTAACTTAACAAGATTCCAAATGGGACTAGAATTGGCTAATTCTAGGACCGTTCGATATCCGAAAAGCACGTTGGAACTCTTCGATCATCATTTCACAATTTGGATTGTTAATCTTTCCAAATCGCGCCATCCAGCAGAGACGCTTATTACTCCCTCATTTGATGTCAGATTGGGTTGATATTTTGTCATTTGAAAGCTACTTTGGTGCTCTTTCATTCATGAATCGAATCATCATATTTTGAGACCATTTTTTGCATCGGTAAGTGAGATCGTTGTCCTCAGTCCTGAATTTTTCCTTCATCTCCTGGTCCAAAAGTAACCTTCATAACTCTCTCTTCAGTGGTCAAATTTATTCTATTTATAGCTCATTGCACTATTAACTTAACAAGCTTCCAAATGGGACCGGAATTGGCTTAATGTAAGACCGTTCAATATCCCAAAGGCACGTTGGTACTCTTCGATCATCATTTTGCAATTTGGATTGTTAATCTTTCCAAATCGTGCGATCAAATAGAGATGCTCATAACTCCCTCGTTTGATGTCCGATTGGGTCAATTTTTGTTCATCTGAAAGTTACTTTAGTGTTTTTCCATTCCATAATAGAATGGCCGTATTTCGAGACCATTTGGGCATCGGTAAGTGCGATCGCAGTCGTAAGTCCTGAATTCTTCCATCATCTCTTGGTCCAATAGTAACCTTCCTAACTCTCTCTTCAGTGGTCAAATTTATTCTATTTTAAGCTCATTGCACTGTTAACTTGACAAGCTTCCAAATGGGACCAAAATTGGCTAATTCTAGGACTATTCGATATCTCAAAAGCACGTTGGAACTCTTCGATCATCATTTCGCAATTTGGATTGTTAATCTTTCCAAATTGCGCGATCCAACGGAGACGCTCATAACTCCCTCACTTGATGTCTAATTGGGCAGATTTTTGGTTATTTGAAAGGTACTTTTGTGCTCTTTCATTCCTGAATGGAATCATTGTATTTCGAGACCATTTGGGCATCGGTAAGTGGGATCGCAGTCGTCAGTCATGAATTTTTCCTTAATCTCCTGGTCCAATAGTAACCTTCATAACTCTCTCTTCAGTGGTCAAATTTATTCTATTTTGAACTCATTACACTGTTAACTTGACAAGCTTCCAAATAGGACGAGAATTGGGTAAATGTAGGACCGTTCGATATCCCAAAAGAACATTGGAACTCTTCGATAATCATTTTGCCATTTGGATTTTTAATCTTTCCAAATCAATTGATCTAACGGAGATGCTCATAACTCCCTCATTTGATGTCGGATTGGGTTGATTTTTGGTCATTTCAAAGGTACTTTAGTGCTCTTTCATTCCTGAATGGAATCATCGTATTTCGAGACCATTTTTTGCATCTTTAAGTGGGATCGCAGTCCTCAGTCCTGATTTTTTCCTTCATCTCCTGGTCCAATAGTAACCTCCATAACTCTCTCTTCAGTGGTCAAATTTAGCATATTATGAGCTCATTGAATTGTTAAATTTAAAAGCTTCTAAATGGGACCAGAATTGGCTAATTCTAGGACCGTTCAATTTCCAAAAAGCACATTGTAATTTGGATGTTAATCTTCCCAAATTGCGCGATCAAATGGAGAGGCTCAAAACTCCCTTGTTTGATGTCGGATTGGATCAATTTTTGGTCATTTGAAAGTTACTTTATTGTTCTTCCATTCCTGAATGGAATCGTCGTATTTCGAGACCATTTGGGCATCCGTAAGTGGGATCGCAGTCGTCGGTCCTGAATTTTTCCTTCATCTCCTTGTCCAATAGTAACCTTTACAACTCTCTCTTCAGTGGTCAAATTTATTCTATTTTGAGCTCATTGCATTGTTAACTTGACAAGCTTTCAATGGGACAAGAATTGGCTAATTCTAGGACTGTTCGATATCCCAAAAGCACGTTGGAACTCTTCGATGATCATTTTACAATTTGGATTGTTAATCTTTCCAAATCGTGCGATCCAATGGAGATGCTCATAACTCCCTCGTTTGATGTCAGATTGGGTCAATTTTTGGTGATCTTAAAGTTACTTTAGTGTTCTTCCATTCCTTAATAGAATCATTGTATTTCGTGACCATTTGGGCATCGGTAAGTGGGATCGAAGTCTTCAGACCTGAATTTTTCCTTCATCTCCTGGTCCAATAGTAACCTTCATAACTCTCTCTTCAATGGTCAAATTTATTCTATTTTGAGATCATTGCACTGTTAACTTGACAAGCTTCCAAATGGGACCAGAATTGGCTAATTCTTGGACCGTTCGATATCCCAAAAGCACGTTGGAACTCTTCGATCATCATTTCGCAATTTGGATTGTTAATCATTCTATATCAGGCGATCCAATGGAGACGCTCATAACTCCCTCATTTGATGTCGGATTGGGTTGATTTTTGGTCATTAAAAAAGGTACTTTAGTGCTCTTTCCTTCCTGAATGCAATCATCGTATTTCGAGACCATTTTTAAAATCGGTAAGTGGGATCGCAGTCATCAGTTCTGAATTTTTCCTTTATCTCCTTGTCCAATAGTAACCTTCATAACTCTCTCTTCAGTGGTCAAATTTTATATATTATGAGCTCATTGAATTGTTAAATTAAAAACCTTCCAAATGGGACCATAATTCACTAATTCTAGGACCGTTCGATTTTCCAAAAGCACGTTGTAACTCTTCGATCATCATTTTGCAATTTGGATTGTTAATCTTACCAAATCACGCAATCCTATGGAGAGTCTCATAACTCCCTCGTTTGATGTAGGATTGGGTCAATTTTTGGTCATCTGAAAGTTACTTTAGTGTTCTTCCATACCTAAATGGAATCGTCGTATTTCGAGACCATTTGGGCATCCGTAAGTGGGATCGCAGTCGTCAGTCATGAATATTTCATTCATCTCCTGGTCCAATAGTAAACTTCATAACTCTCTCTTCAGTGGTCGAATTTAGCATATTATGAGCTCATTGCATTGTTAAATTTAAAACCTTCCAAATGGGACCATTTGGACATTTAAAACCTTCAGTGGTCAAATTTAGCATATTATGAGCTCACTGGCTAATTCTAGGACCGTTCGATTTCCCAAAAGTACGTTGGAACTCTTCGATCATCATTTTGCAATTGGGATTGTTAATCTTTTCAAATCGCGCGATCCAACAGAGAATCTCATAACACCCTCGTTTGATGTCCGATTGGGTCAAGTTTTGGTCATCTGAAAGTTACTTTAGTGTTCTTCCATTCCTAAATGGAATCGTCATATTTCGAGACCATTTGGACATCCGTAAGTGAGATCGCAGTCGTCAGTCCTGAATTTTTCCTTCATCTCCTAGTCCAATAGTAACCTTCATAACGCTCTCTTCAGTAGTCAAATATATTCTATTTTGAGCTCATTGCACTATTAACTTGACAAGCTTCCAAATGGGACTGAAATTGGCTAAACGTAGGACCGTTCGATTTCCCATAAGCGCGTTGGAACTATTCGATCAAAAATTTTCAATTTGGATTGTTAATCTTTCCAAATCACACGATCCAATGGAGACGCTCATAACTCCCTCGTTTGATGTCGGATTGGGTCAATTTTTGTTCATCTGAAAGTTACTTTAGTGTTCTTCCATTCCTTAATAGAATCGTCATATTTCGAGACCATTTGGGCATCGGTAAGTGGGATCGCAGTCGTCAGTCCTAAATTTTTCCCTCATCTCCTAGTCCAATAGTAACCTTCCTACCTTCTCTTCAGTGGTCAAATTTATTCCATTTTGAGCTCATTTCACTGTTAACTTGACAAGCTTCAAAATGGGACCAGAATTGGCTAATTCTAAGACCATTCGATATCCCAAAAGCACGTTGGAACTCTTTGATCATCATTTCGCAATTTGGATTGTTAATCTTTCCAAATCGCGCCATCCAACAGAGACGCTTATAACTCCCTCATTTGATGTCGAATTGCGTTGATTTTTTGTCATTTGAAAGGTACTTTAGTGCTCTTTCATTCATGAATGGAATCATCGTATTTTGAGACCATTTTTTGCATCGGTAAGTGGGATCGCTGTCCTCAGTCCTGAACTTTTCCTTCATCTCCTGGTCCAATAGTAACTTCATAACTATCTCTTCAGTGGTCAAATTTTGCATATTATGAGCTCATTGCATTCTTAAATTTAAAACCTTCCAAATGGGACCAGAATTGGCTAATTCTAGGACCATTCGATTTCCCAAAAGCACGTTAGAACTCTTGGATCATCATTTTGCAATTTGGATTGTTAATCTTTCCAAATCGCGCGATCCAACAGAGAAGCTCATAACTCCCACGTTTGATGTCCGATTGGGTTAATTTTTGGTCATCTGAAAGTTACTTTCGTGTTCTTCCATTCCTGAATGGATCGTAGTATTTCGAGACCATTTGGGCATCCGTAAGTGGGATCGCAGTCGTCAGTCCTGAATTTTTCCTTCATCTCCTGGTCCAATAGATACCTTCATAACTCTCTCTTCAATGGTCAAATTTATTCCATTTTGAGCTCATTGCACTGTTAACTTGACAAGCTTCCAAATGGGACCAGAATTGGCTAATTCTAGGACCGTTCGATATCCCAAAAGCACGTTTGAACACTTTGATCATCATTTTTCAATTTGGATTGTTAATCTTGTTTCAACAAGAAAACAAAAGTATTTGATTTGGGAATTATCTTATTCAATCATAACAATGAAATAATTACAGAAACAATCATCACACTTCATTGATTCTGAATTCATTTATATCCTCAAGTATCCCTTGATTCTAAGATAGTTTACAAAGAATTCATTACAAGTTACAGTTATCGCAATTAAATATAAATTTCGGCAGCATAACAGCGCCGATCTCAATCATCTCCTATGACTTAAGAGGAATGGATGAATTGACCAATAGTCTTCAAGAGGACGGAGATTCCGGTAGCATAACAGCGCTATTTCAGTCATCTCCTGAAACTTAGGAGGAACACGCCTTTTCGTCGATGATTCTTCCTTTTCTCCTGAACAAGAAGAACCTGAAGACTTGAAGACTCGAGCCATTCTGACAGCATAACAGCCCATTGCTGTTATAGACTGCCCAGCAGTCGGTTTGCGCGGATCCGTACAAACGATATGCTTTGCGCGGGTCCGCGCAAACTATCTCAGCCCTATGCTGCTTTGCGCGGATCAGCGCGCAAACTTCAGGAGTCCAATACTCCTTTGCACGCGGTCGTGCAAAGTGCAGGAGTCCAATACTCCGCACCTTCTGTCTTCTCTTTCGTCTTTCTTTCACTTTTGAAATCTTCCAACCCCCTTTTGAGAAAAGGAACGAGGTATTTATAGACATTTTTACCAATGGAAACCTCTGTTCTGGTCGATGTGGGACAAAATAATCAACCAACCATTTTTATCCCACCGTCATCTACTTTGCGTGGACACGCGCAAACGACATGCTTTGCGCGGTCTCGCGCAAACTGTCATTCCCTGCACAAACTGTCTTCATTGATCCCTCGTGCAACCCGTTCACTTTGCGCTGTTTGGTGTAACCATTTCACTTTGCGCGAACCCGCGCAAAGTGGTCTTGAAGCTGATTTCTTTATCTTCTAAATTGATTTCTTGATCTTTCTCATCTTCACTTCCTTGCTTATTTTTATGTCTCAACAGATGCCCCCTTGATCCGTTCTTTGTTTTTCAAAGAAAAAGGATCAACCAGTTATCTTCTGCAGGGTTTGCGCGACCCCGCGCAAAGCTCTGGTCGAGTACCGTACTCGGCCATAAAGGGTATAAATAGTCCAACTACTTAGTCATTTTTACGAACCGCTCTCTGCTGAAACTCTGCTCTGGCGATTTTCTTCCGCGCAAACCTCCCACTTTGCGCGACCCCGCGCAAACTGTTTCACTTTGCGCGATTTTCTTTTGAACTTGAAGTTTTTTCGCGCAAACTGTATACTTTGCGCGACCCCGCGCAAAGTACTCTGTACTTAGCCAATTTTCTTTTTGAACTGTCTCCAACACTTAGCCATTTTCTCTCTTCTTCCTTTCTTACTTCCTTTATCTTTCTTTCATGGCTCGTGTTAAACAAATGGCTCGTCTTGTAACTCCTTCTGACTCTCCTCCTTCTGATCAGCCTCCTGTTAAGCGGACAAAGACCACTTCCAGAAATCCCGCTTACTTCAAAGAACCTGTTCTTCCCACTTTCGACTTTTCTGACCGTATTAGATCTTTACCTTCCCCCATTCACAGATCTATATCTTTGGGAGACATCAAAAGTCCGCCTAAGCATGGCAGAGAGTATGACTGGGATGAATGGTTGAAGACCACCGCTCATATTCGGACTGATAGTGAGAGAGCACCTCTCCGTGAAGATACTCCTCCTGCTTCTCGCCCAAAGAAAATTCATCGCAATAAGGCGAAAGAATTTGCAGAAAAGATCAAGGAACACAAGAAGAAGAGGCTTCAAAACTCGTGGGACTCAGTACGAGTTGTCGAAGGTATTATGAAGTTTGATAATCCTCATGCGGAGGGCATGACAATCATTCCCATCAAGGTATATCGCCATCAGTCCATGCTAGACTGCGAATCCAAAGATTACGTCCATGGCGAGAGATTAATGTATACTGAATCATGGACCTCAAGAGAGCCCCGAATCCTGGAGGGAACTATTCGAACTCAGAAACCGCGACAGAGGATAGGAGAAGTTCATCCCATGATCTTCTTAACTCCTTTCCACAGTCCTCATGATCTCTTTCCTTCTCATTTTTATGAGACGGTGCGACAGCGCTTCAGAGATCGGGAGCAACTCTGGGGACAGGCAGAATTCCGCATCAGAGGCATGTTAACTGCTCGTCGATACTATTCTGAATGGGCGGAGGCTATATTACTGAAGCATACGAGCACTCTTGCAAAGATCGGCCTTTATGATGCAATAGAAGTGACCTCCAAATACTTCTATAGGGAACCCAATATTCTGAAAGGCTTCCTTGAATACTGGTCGCCTACAACCAACTCCTTCCATCTTCCTTATGGTGAAATGAGCATATCTCTTTGGGACCTTCATCGCATAGCCGGTCTCACAATAACAGGCAAATTCTATGATGAATTCATTCCGACAAACAGAGAATTGGCCTTCGTATCTTCTCCAGACCGCAAGCCTTCCATCTCTGAGACTACTATAGAGTTATTCAAAGAGATGGGCAAATTTCCCAACTTCCACAAAATTCCCCCTCTTCAATGGCTAGCACATTTTTCTAGGGGTCTCAGGTATTTACCAATCCAACAACTGATCTTCCTTGTATTCTTGCTATTTAGCCATTCTTGCATATTAACCTCCTTATTTTCTTTGAAGGTTTCGCGACTGCCACTCTAAAGAACTAACGAAGCTTCGAGATGCAATAAGAAGAAAGCCAGAATATAGTTCTTTCGGAGAGCTTGCAGCATTCTTGGCTTACTGGCTAAGCTTGGTTGTATTGCCCAACTCCAAATGGGCAGATGCTGTTCATCCCAGTGTCTTCGTTGTGGCTGGTGCTTTAGCGGAGGGCCATAAATATTCTCTTGCTCCTCCCGTATTATGTTCTATCTACAGGGCTCTTGGAGAAGTAGCTACCCACATAAAAGACCCAATTCTTGGAGCTTCGTCTGCGCATACTTCTTGGCATTATATTACGGGGTGGCTTGGAGTTTATTTTCCCTGGACTTTTGAAGCTCCGGAACAAGCATATACTCATCCTTCTCACCTTCCACTCTGGTTCTTTCAGCAAAGAGCGATGGCAAAAGGGCATATGAGTGGGTTGCCAACAAAATTCGAGATGATGATCAGATAAACTTTTTTCAGTTCCGCCTACATCGCTACACCGAAGATACAGATATGGTGGACAACGAAACACTTACTGCAGCAGAAAGAGCTTTCTTCTTTTCTATTCGCTCATGTAGTTTGCCTCTTCGGGAAGGGACAGAATTCTGGAGAGAACCTTACTACCCCAGTCGCTTTGCTCGTCAATTTGGTTATGATCAAACTGTACCATAAGACTGCAGGCTGGTTACTAGAAAAATACGCTGCTATGGAACTGGTCCTGTTAACTGGGCCATGATATGGAAACAGTTGCTGAATGGTTACGTTGGATCCCTCTTCATAATTCCGAGCTGTGATCGCATAGTCCGTACATCATATAGCTGGATGCGATGGTGGGATCATCAATCATACCTGGTTGCTAAATGCTTGCCAGTGGATTCTTCTATCTTTCTTCATCCTCCCAGGCTGAAGGGCAGAAATTTAGAGAGCGAATTGGCTATATTCCAGAAAAGAGCCATGCATCTCATCCCGGAGAAATTTGTAGGAAGATATCATTGGAAGATCCCATCCATGAAATCAAGCCCATCAATACTTTGGATGGCTGGTTTGCTCACAGAGATCTGAGAGAATTCGAGAAATCTCGTCGGGACTCTTCATACCAAGCCGCAGACAATGCTGTAGGTACATCTTCTCCAAT
Organism: Magnolia officinalis; assembly: GCA_021015155.1. Taxonomy (NCBI): domain Eukaryota; kingdom Viridiplantae; phylum Streptophyta; class Magnoliopsida; order Magnoliales; family Magnoliaceae; genus Magnolia; species Magnolia officinalis. Next base: position 49,517,990 of record JAJHSJ010000005.1, on the reverse strand, counting down.
TCCTGCAGAGACTGCAGCAGTTCAAGAAGGACCAGCTATTGGTACTTCTGTATCTCCTCCACAACCCCTTGGTCCTAGTCCATCTTCTCCGATGACTAGATCAAGAACGCGTTTGCAAACATCATCCCCTATTCCTTCTGAGATGACTCGCCAAGCATCTGCTTCCCCTATGGTCCAAGAGTCTGCACCGGAGAGCAGCAAACCCATTTCTTACAAAGGGAAGCAGGTTATTATTGAAGAAGTTGACGAAGAAAATTTGGAAGATGAAAGTTCAGCTTCATCATCAGATACAACTGAATCTTCACAATACGAAGACAGCGGGGATAGCGATAGTGGTGAAGATAAAGATGATGACTTTGAAGAAGGTGAAGTTGATATTGGCGAAGAAGAGGAAACAGCTGTGAAAGAAGCTGAGATGGAATCTTCCCCTGCAATTGCTAAGACTTTTCCTGGCGCCAATGTTCCTGCTAAATCTCCTGCAGCTGAGAAAGATGACGAGGATCTTTTAGATTATGGAGAATATGGGTATTCACTAGGTAAAGGAAATTTTCATATATATATTTTTATTTTAAACAACTATTTTTTTTTTATAATCATTGCGTCTCCCTTTTTAGGCGCCCAAGTTGCAGAAATAGGTGCTATCTCTCCAATGAACCCTCTTGTGGTAACTTCACCCAAAGCACCCGCAATTCCATTGGTAGTGCAGAGAGTAGTGGCTTGTGAAATCATATTTCCCACAGAAACTACTGACTTGCCAACTCCGGCTACCAGAGATTCAAGTACGGAAGCTAGAGCACCATCTTTTGCTGATATGGTGGAATTGGGCCCTTCCATGACTCAGAGAGCTTCTCCTTCTCGTAGTCGCATTCCTGTAACAGGTATACATATAGGCATTGATTATTTTACCCAATACTACCTATTTCATAATAGTATTTTAAATATTTTTCTTCTTTTGCTATAGGAACTTATTCTTGCAGTGGCGCGGCCAGTTCTGATTCTGTGACCACTATTTCTGAATTGTCGTCTTTCGCGAAAATTCCTGTTCATAAAATGCTCATGGTGAAACATTCCTTGTTAGCCATAATCCATATCTTCAAAAATCCTGATCAATGGTTGGATTTGGATGTTGCCATAGAGATTTTGGAGAGCTCTGCCAAGATGGCCAGAATAAACATATCTCCTTTGCGGGATTCGCTCCTCAAATTTCGTGATTCAGTAATTTCTCTGGCGTCAGTAGAGAATGTCACAATCGCACCTGAAATTTTAGAATACAGGAAGCAGCTGACTTTATCTCAAGAACAAGTTTTTCTGTCGGCTTCATCGATTTCTAAACTTGAACAAGAGCGTATGATTCTTCAAGATCAACAAAAGGCTTATATTGATGGAAAAGCGATTATCCAAGATCGTATTGCAGCTCTGAAGGAGGAAATCTCTCAACTGGAGAGAAGGAATCGTGAGCAATCCTTAGCCCTTCAAGATGTTGAAGAAAAGATACGAGCAAATGCTCAATCCATTGATATTGAAAAATCTGCACAACTTCAAGGAAAAGAAATGATCGCTTCTTTGGAGGATAAGCTTACTGGCGTTCCTGATCAAGCAAGACTTATTTTTGAAGAGAAATCTAAACATGATGCAGCTCAGGCACAATTGAAAGAAGATTTGCGCAGATATTCAGAAGCAGTGGAGATTACAGAAGATCTTTAAACATGTAATTTTGAGCATGTAATCTTTGCTTTCATGTTTCTTTTGGACATAATTTATTTGGCTCTTTGCTTTCATGTTTTTTTTTTTTTTTTTGGTTTTTTGACATAATTTATTTAGCTTTACATATGTTTCATGATAGCATTTTGAGATGTTTATAATAGCATTTTTATATTGTATGTCATTTTCATATTGTATGTTTATACTTAATATTATTAGATTATATTTATACTCTATACAGTAATTTCATTACATCCTTTACAATTTCTAAACCTTTTATGCTTTGTTAGTGCGGGACTCTCTATGTGAGTATTTAGATTGGCGGTACTAAGTTTTGATTTAATTAGCCACACACAGTTTAAGCTCATGAGTAGTGGAGCGTGCGCACACACACAGTTTAAGCTCATGAGTAGTGGAGCATTTATGGGTCTTATGTGATGGCCACTGTAACTCTCTAGAGTTCTCTTTTGGGCTTCTCACTGCCTTGAGCTCACGGTCACGGTCCATCAGAGGGGCCCATTGACGCTACCGGACGGTGAACTGTTGGTTTACGCACAGGGTTGGCCACGGTAACTCTCTAGAGTTCGCAGGGCTCGCAAGGCTACCTTTGGGCACCAAATCTAGGGTCGCCAGTCCATCAATGAGTAGGTTTAAGCCCTTCCTCACGAGTTACTACTGAGATCAATCCCTAGACCTGGAGGGTCTTACGCACGGTTGGCATAAAGCTCGCACTACGGCCCCTGTTTTCTTCGTCTGCAAGGTCGAGCCCATTCACAGGAGGGCATTTTCATCTGTTCCCCGTGGCGCTGCCAGAAGCTATACAGACAGCATGGGAGTTACGGTGACTACTCTTCGCGGATTTATGGCCTTTTAGGCTTTGAATCCTTGACTTCGTCAGCTGCCCACATGGGTGCGCACGATGGTCTTCGCGGGCTTTTTAGGGCCACTGACTCCTCGCCGCTACCCGAATGGCGATCTTCATAGGTCTTATGTATAGTTGGCCGGCTCTTTTAGAGCTTGATCCTTTGAGAGCATTTTTATTTATTTTTTTTTTTTTTTTTTGCGAGCTTGATCTTTTTTGATTCTGCTCAATTTAGCTCTTTTAGGATTTGGCTTGGCTATACTGCCCCTTTAACTTGTAAGGCAATAATATCTTATGATCATTATTATTGCCAGTATAGCAGTAGTAGATATTTCTACTTGAGATAATATCTTCAAGAAGATCCATGCCTTGTAAAGTGATATATATCAATTTTGTCAGTATCTTTAAGAGAATCTTCAAGATGATATTGATTTTGTCAAACTTGTTTGGCGATGATGATGATCATATTTTCGGATTTGATGCTTGATAATTGACGCGCTTGTGAATTTTCTTCACAGCTTCTCTTGTTGATATATGAACATGATCTTATTCATCCTTGCCCCCTTTTGATACAGATTCATTATGCCGATAATATTCTGAATCAAAATCCACATGTCTATCTTTAAGGATAGTATCTTTTGATGAATCGGGCATTGACAAGTATACTGATATCCTGTCCCTCTTGATTTGTGATTCTATATGCCCCATTGGAATATACTTCTTTCACTACATATGGACCGTCCCATTTAGGCTCGAACTTGCCCCCTGTTCGGCGAGTAATCACTATAGGTCTTTTTAGCATTAACACCATATCCCCTTTTTTGAAAGAGCGGTATTTAACCTGTTTATCAAATGCAGCCGATATCCTGGCCTGATATGACTGTAACCGCTGCTGAGCTTCAAGACGTTTCTCATCGAGCAAATCTAACTCTTTCAATCTTATTTTTGCATTTTCGTCATCTGTTATAGATTGATGTACTGCTATCCTGAGTGATGCCACCTGCATTTCGATTGGGATAACTGCCTCTATTCCATAGATTAATGAATAAGGTGTCGCCCCTGTTGCTGTACGATGAGTAGTTTTGTAGGCCCATAATGCTTCTTGTAACTTTTCATCCCAATCACGCTTATTACCTGTCACCGTTTTCTTGATTATTTTGATAATCGTTTTGTTAAATGCTTCAGCTAATCCATTGGCCGGAGGATAGTAAGGTGTTGAAAACGAATGCTGGATGCCGAACTTCTGACACAACTTTTCCATGCCTCTATTTTTAAAAGGGGTGGCATTATCAGTGACGATCTTTTCGGAATACCATGACGATATATTATAGCATGTCGAATGAAATTGACCACATCTGTTTCTTTAACATTACGCAAGGCGACTGCCTCGGTCCATTTGGAGAAATAGTCTGTTGCTGCCAGGATATACTGTTTTCCTTTTGATGAAGGGGGATTTATAGGACCAATCACGTCGAGTACCCATGCTGAAAAAGGCCAGGAAGCAACAGACTGATGTAATTCTTTTGGAGGAACATGCATTACATCTCCGTGTATTTGACATTCGTGACACCGCTTTGCATATTCTATTGCATCTTTGAACATAGTAGGCCAATAATAACCCATTTGATGCACTCTATGGCATAAATTTCGGCCGGCTTGATGTGCTCCACATTCACCTGAATGTGCCTCCCGCAGCATTTGGTTTACTTCTTGATTGTCTAAGCACCTTAACAGCATTCCATTATAAGATTTTCTATACAACACTTCGCTGCATATGACAAATTTGCCCGATCGTTGTTTAATCTGCTGTCTTTGTATATTATCTTCTGGCAAGATATTATACTTGAGATAATCAACAAAAGGCTGACGCCAATCATTTATCATTACCTCCAGACAGGATATTGGAAACATTTCTACAGTTTCTTCGATAACCTCTGCAGACGGCAGGAACCTTCTTTCTTCTATAGTTACCTGAAGAGGACTTCGTTTTGTACAGGACAGAGCTGCTGCCAGACCGGCTAAAGCGTCTTCTTTTGTATTATCCGACCGCGGTATGTGTTTAATTTCCACATGAGAAAACTGTTCAAGCAACCGTTGTGCCTTCCGATAATAGGGTAGGAGTTCTTCTTTCCTTACTTCAAATTCTGTTGTCAATTGATTTATAACCAATTTAGAATCTCCGAAGACATGCAATAATTTTATTTCCATTTGCTGGGCTATTTCCATTCCGATGATAAGAGCTCTGTATTCAGCTTCATTGTTTGTGCATGCGGTGCCCAATGTGAAGGAATATGGTAATAAATCGCCTTGAGGTGTAATGAATATTATTCCTGCCCCTGCTCCCGATATTCGAGCAGCACCATCAAAATACATTTGCCAAAAATTCTGAGATTCAGCCAACATAACCTGTTCATCTGGAAATTCGTCATTAATTTCTTCACTTTCTGCTATAGGATGTGCTGCAAGGAAATCTGCCATAGCTTGCCCTTTTACTGCTTTCGCCGGTTTATATGAAATAGTATATTCTGATAACAATAACATCCACTTAGCTAGTCTTCCCGACAACATTGGCCTGGTCATCAAAAATTTTATCGGATCTGCCCTTGAGATTAAAGTTATATCATGGGAGAGACAATAATGCCTCAACTTTTGTACAGCGAATATCAGCGCCAAACACTCTTTTTCGATCGAGGAATAATTGCATTCTGCCCCCATCAATGTTCGGCTTAGATAATAAAGAGCAGTCTCTTTTCCGGCTTCGTTCACCTGTGCTAACAAAGCACCCAAAGAATTTGTAGCTGCAGATGTATATAAGATAAGTGGCTTACCTTTCACTGGAGCTGTTAACACCGGCGGCTGTTTCAACAATTCCTTGATTGAATCAAATGCATTTTGACAGGCGTGATCCCATACAAATTTTGTGTCTTTCTTCATTAACCGAGAAAATGGCTGACACCTTCCTGCGAGGTTTGAAATGAAACGGCGAATGTATGCCAATTTTCCTTGTAAGCTTTTTAATTCCTTCAACGTTGTTGGTGGCGGCATATTTTGAATAGCCTTAATTTTTTCTGGATCAATCTCGATCCCTCTGTGTCGTACAACAAAGCCGAGGAATTTGCCAGAAGATACTCCAAATGCGCACTTAGCAGGGTTCATCTTTAGTTGCTTCTTTCTGAGACGACGGAAAATTGATGCTAAATGTTCGTGATGTTCTTGATGATCTCCTGACCTGACCACCAAGTCGTCAACATAACATTCAACATGTTTATGCATCATATCTTGAAAAATGTTTTTCATCGCCCTTTGATATGTTGCCCCAGCATTTTTGAGACCGAAAGGCATAACTTTATAACAATAAATTCCAAGCGGTGTTCTGAAAGCCGTTGCCTCTTCATCTTCGGGTGCCATCCTGATTTGATTATAACCCGCGTATCCGTCCATAAAGGACATAATAGCATACTGAGTAGTGCTATCAATTAATAATTCTGTTATCGGGAGAGGGAAGTCATCTTTTGGACATGCTTCATTCAGATCTCTGAAGTCGATGCATACTCTAATCTGCCCATTTTTCTTTTTCACCGGAACAATGTTTGATATCCACTTAGGATATTTAACTTCTCTGACGAATCCAACCTTTATTAATTTATTTACTTCTTTTTCGATTAATGGAATCAGGTCTGGGTGGAATCGCCTTTGTGCTTGCTTTACTGGTTTCTTTTCTTTGGAAATATTTAATCGATGCATTGCTACAGAGGGTTCCAACCCTGGCATTTCTTCATATGTCCAAGCGAAGACGTCTTTATTTTCTCTGAGAAGCTGGCCATATTTCTCAAATTCCTGATCTGAAAGACTGACACTGATAAATGTGTTCCTTGGCTCTTCTGCTGTCCCCAAATTTATTTCTCGCAAGCCATCTATCGTCGGTTGTCCTCCGTCTTCTATTTGTCTTGGAGCGTTTTCAGGGCACTTAACTACCTTAGCATCTTGTTCTGACATCTGTTCAGCTGGAGTCATATCTACTGATACCATATTTACTGATGATTCTGCTCCTAATCCTTGGAATTTTCTCCGTTTCTCTTGATCAACTCCGAGAGGGATTTGAATTCCTTTCCCATGATTCAGTCCAGTGGGCTTGTCACAATCAAAACCCATATTTTTCATGATTTTCTTGCTTACTGCACTGTATTTTCTCAAGTTCTGCGTTGTTAACTCTCCATGATATATATTGCTTGTGTTTTCATTCTTCACCTCTGCTGCAACGTGGAACTTTATTGCTTCAGGATATTTAGCACTGGCTCTGACTTGAAATGTGCCTGGGGCGACTGCAAATGGCTTACATCTTTCGATATTGGGTAGGGGCATCGTGTAATTGGACTGTAAGACTTTCAACTGTTCTGTCGACAACAATGTTAACGGCGGTTGTCCAGGTTGTCTCAGGCGCTTTGGTACAAAATAAAACTTTTTCCTTGCTCCTGTAGTCTCAGAAGACTCCGCCCTTTCTTCTCTAGCTTTATTTATTTGGACATCTTTCAAGATTCCCTTTCTATCATCATTTCCCGCTTCTTTAGAGAAACATTTATAATAGCTAGCATCCGCAAAGAAAGACTCAGCTTCTGTATATGGTTTCGCATCAGCTATTACTTTACACTGCATTCCATCCTTGTAGTATTTGAAACATTGGTGTAGAGTAGAAGGTACAATATTGTACTGATGTATCCATGGCCTTCCCTAGAGAAGGTTATATGTCGTCACAGCATTTATAACGTGACATACAACAGAAGTGATTAATTCTCCTACTTCCAATGTCACTGTAATTTTACCGAGTGTGCGTTGTCCATCTTGATTAAACCCTTGTATCATCATTCCGCTGGGGCGCAAATCTGAACGGCGATAACCCAATTTAGTAATCATGGAGAGTGGCAAAAGATTCACTGCTGACCCACTGTCTATCATGATCCGTTTTATCTTCTTTTCACAAATGTACCCTTCTATCATCAATGGCCTGTTATGTTCTGTTTCACCAATTAAATCATCATCAGAAAAAGATATCACTGGTAGACAATCCACCTTTTCCTTGCTTCTTTCATTCTTCATTTCTGTCAGTAAAGTTTCTCTCACATCGTGATCAGACAGTGCTTGAATCAAACTCTGTCGAAACTCTTCTGATAACTTGAGCGCATCATAAATACTTAAACGTGCCGATATACCTTTCAAGTGACTAACTACATCGTAAGTCACTTTTGTCGCTGTATCTTCATTTCTACTTCTATCCTTGATGTTCCTCTTTTCAGTCACTTCTTTCCTTATAATTTCTGCTTTTTGCTTTATCGGACTCGTTATCTGCTTCCCCGATCGCAACGTAATCATTGTTAAATTTAAAACCTTCCAAATGGGACCATTTGGGCATTTAAAACCTTCAGTGGTCAAATTTAGCATATTATGAGCTCATTGGCTAATTCTAGGACCGTTCGATTTCCCAAAAGTACGTTGGAACTCTTCGATCATCATTTTGCAATTGGGATTGTTAATCTTTTCAAATCGCGCGATCCAACAGAGAAGCTCATAACACCCACATTTGATGTCCGATTGGGTCAAGTTTTGGTCATCTGAAAGTTACTTTAGTGTTCTTCCATTCCTAAATGGAATCGTCGTATTTCGAGACCATTTGGACATCCGTAAGTGATATCGCAGTCGTCAGTCCTGAATTTTTCCTTCATCTCCTAGTCCAATAGTAACCTTCATAACGCTCTCTTCAGTAGTCAAGTTTATTCTATTTTGAGCTCATTGCACTATTAACTTGACAAGCTTCCGAATGAGACTGGAATTGGCTAAATGTAGGACCGTTCGATATCCCAAAAGCACGTTGGAACTATTCGATAAAAAATTTTCAATTTGGATTGTTAATCTTTCCAAATCACGCGATCCAATGGAGACGCTCATAACTCCCTCGTTCGATGTCGGATTGGGTCAATTTTTGTTCATCTGAAAGTTACTTTAGTGTTCTTCCATTCCTTAATAGAATCGTCATATTTCGAGACCATTTGGGCATCAGTAAGTGGGATCGCAGTCGTCAGTCCTAAATTTTACCCTCATCTCCTGGTCCAATAGTAACCTTCCTACCTTTCTCTTCAATGGTCAAATTTATTCCATTTTGAGCTCATTTCACTGTTAACTTGACAAGCTTCCAAATGGGACCAGAATTGGCTAATTCTAAGACCATTCGATATCCCAAAAGCACGTTGGAACTCTTCGATCATCATTTCGCAATTTGGATTGTTAATCTTTCCAAATCGCGCCATCCAACAGAGACGCTTATAACTCCCTCATTAGATGTCGGATTGCGTTAATTTTTTGTCATTTGAAAGGTACTTTAGTGCTCTTTCATTCATGAATGGAATCATCGTATTTTGAGACCATTTTTTGCATCGGTAAGTGGGATCGCTGTCCTCAGTCCTAAACTTTTCCTTCATCTCCTGGTCCAATAGTAACCTTCATAACTATCTCTTCAGTGGTCAAATTTTGCATATTATGAGCTCATTGCATTCTTAAATTTAAAACCTTCCAAATGGGACCAGAATTGGCTAATTCTAGGACCGTTCGATTTCCCAAAAGCACGTTAGAACTCTTGGATCATCATTTTGCAATTTGGATTGTTAATCTTTCCAAATCGCGCGATCCAACAGAGAAGCTCATAACTCCCACGTTTGATGTCCGATTGGGTCAATTTTTGGTCATCTGAAAGTTACTTTAGTGTTCTTCCATTCCTGAATGGATCGTCGTATTTCGAGACCATTTGGGCATCCGTAAGTGGGATCGCAGTCGTCAGTCCTGAATTTTTCCTTCATCTCCTGGTCCAATAGATACCTTCATAACTCTCTCTTCAATGGTCAAATTTATTCCATTTTGAGCTCATTGCACTGTTAACTTGACAAGCTTCCAAATGGGACTAAAATTGGCTAATTCTAGGACCGTTCGATATCCCAAAAGCACATTTGAACACTTTGATCATCATTTTTCAATTTGGATTGTTAATCTTTCCAAATCGCGCGATCCAACGGAGATGCTCATAATTCCCTCGTTTGATGTCAGATTGGGTCAATTTTTGGTCATCCGAAAGTTACTTTAGTGTTCTTCCATTTCTGAATGGAATTGTCATATTTCGAGACCATTTGGCATCGGTAAGTGGGATCGCAGTCTTCAGTCATGAATTTTTCCTTCATCTCCAGGTCCACTAGTAACCTTCATAACTCTCTCTCTTCAGTGGTCTAATTTATTCTATTTTGAGCTCATTGCACTGTTAACGTGACAAGCTTCCAACTGGGACCAGAATTGGCTAATTCTAGGACCGTTCGATATCCCAAAAGCGCGTTGGAACTCTTCGATGATCATTTTGCAATTTGGATTGTTAATCTTTCCAAATCGCGCGATCCAACGTAGACGCTCATAACTCCCTCGTTTGAGGTCATATTGGGTCGATTTTTGGTCAGCTGAAAGTTACGTTAGTGTTCTTCCATTCGTTAATAGAATCATTGTATTTCGAGACCATTTGGGCATCGGTAAGTTGGATCGGAGTCTTTAGTCTTGAATTTTTACTTCACCTCCTGGTCCAATAGTAACCTTCATAACTCCCTCCTCTGTGGTCAAATTTATTCTATTTTGAGCACATTGCACTGTTAACTTGACAAGCTTCCATACGGGGCCAGAATTGGCTAATTCTAGGACCGTTCGATATCCCAAAAGCACGTTGGAACTCTTCGATCATCATTTCACAATTTGGATTGTTAATCTTTCCAAATCGCGCCATCTAGCAGAGACGCTTATAACTCCCTCATTTGATGTCAGATTGGGTTGATTTTTTGTCATTTGAAAGCTACTTTAGTGCTCTTTCATTCATGAATCGAATCATCATATTTTGAGACCACTTTTTTGCATCGGTAAGTGAGATCGCTATCCTCAGTCCTGAATTTTTCCTTCATCTCCTGGTCCAAAAGTAACCTTCATAACTCTCTCTTCAGTGGTCAAATTTATTCTATTTATAGCTCATTGCACTATTAACTTGACAAGCTTCCAAATGGGACCGGAATTGGCATAATGTAAGACCGTTCGATATCCCAAAAGCACGTTGGTACTCTTCGATCATCATTTTGCAATTTGGATTGTTAATCTTTCCAAATCGCGCGATCAAATAGAGATGCTCATAACTCCCTCGTTTGATGTCCGATTGGGTCAATTTTTGTTCATCTGAAAGTTACTTTAGTATTTTTCCATTCCATAATAGAATCGCCGTATTTCGAGACCATTTGGGCATCGGTAAGTGCGATCGCAGTCGTAAGTCTTGAATTCTTCCATCATCTCTTGGTCCAATAGTAACCTTCCTAACTCTCTCTTCAGTGGTCAAATTTATTCTATTTTAAGCTCATTGCACTGTTAACTTGACAAGCTTCCAAATGGGACCAAAATTGGCTAATTCTAGGACTATTCGATATCTCAAAAGCACGTTGGAACTCTTCGATCATCATTTCGCAATTTGGATTGTTAATCTTTCCAAATTGCGCGATCAACGGAGACGCTCATAACTCCCTCACTTGATGTCTAATTGGGCGGATTTTTGGTTATTTGAAAGGTACTTTTGTGCTCTTTCATTCCTGAATGGAATCATCGTATTTCGAGACCATTTGGGCATCGGTAAGTGGGATCGCAGTCGTCAGTCATGAATTTTTCCTTAATCTCCTGGTCCAATAGTAACCTTCGTAACTCTCTCTTCAGTGGTCAAATTTATTCTATTTTGAACTCATTACACTGTTAACTTGACAAGCTTCCAAATAGGACGAGAATTGGGTAAATGTAGGACCATTCGATATCCCAAAAGAACATTGGAACTCTTCGATAATAATTTTGCCATTTGGATTTTTAATCTTTCCAAATCAATTGATCCAACGGAGACGCTCATAACTCCCTCATTTGATGTCGGATTGGGTTGATTTTTGGTCATTTCAAAGGTACTTTAGTGCTCTTTCATTCCTGAATGGAATCATCGTATTTCAAGACCATTTTTTGCATCTTTAAGTGTGATCGCAGTCCTCAGTCCTGATTTTTTCCTTCATCTCCTGGTCCAATAGTAACCTCCATAACTCTCTCTTCAGTGGTCAAATTTAGCATATTATGAGCTCATTGAATTGTTAAATTTAAAAGCTTCTAAATGGGACCAGAATTGGATAATTCTAGGACCGTTCAATTTCCCAAAAGCACATTGCAATTTGGATGTTAATCTTCCCAAATCGCGCGATCAAATGGAGAGGCTCAAAACTCGCTTGTTTGATGTTGGATTGGATCAATTTTTGGTCATCTGAAAGTTACTTTAGTGTTCTTCCATTCCAGAATGGAATCGTCGTATTTCGAGACCATTTGGGCATCCATAAGTGGGATCGCAGTCGTCGGTCCTGAATTTTTCCTTCATCTCCTTGTCCAATAGTAACCTTTACAACTCTCTCTTCAGTGGTCAAATTTATTCTATTTTGAGCTCATTGCACTGTTAACTTGACAAGCTTTCAATGGGACCAGAATTGGCTAATTCTAGGACCGTTCGATATGCCAAAAGCACGTTGGAACTCTTCGATGATCATTTTACAATTTGGATTGTTAATCTTTCCAAATCGTGCGATCCAATGGAGATGCTCATAACTCCCTCGTTTGATGTCAGATTGGGTCAATTTTTGGTGATCTTAAAGTTACTTTAGTGTTCTTCCATTCCTTAATAGAATCATCGTATTTCGTGACCATTTGGGCATCGGTAAGTGGGATCGAAGTCTTCAGACCTGAATTTTTCCTTCATCTCCTGGTCCAATAGTAACCTTCATAACTCTCTCTTCAGTGGTCAAATTTATTCTATTTTGAGCTCATTGCACTGTTAACTTGACAAGCTTCCAAATGGGACCAGAATTGGTTAATTCTTGGACCGTTCGATATCCAAAGCACGTTGGAACTCTTCGATCATCATTTCGCAATTTGGCTTGTTAATCATTCTATATCGCGCGATCCAATGGAGACGCTCATAACTCCCTCATTTGATGTCGGATTGGGTTGATTTTTGGTCATTAAAAAAGGTACTTTAGTGCTCTTTCCTTCCTGAATGCAATCATCGTATTTCGAGACCATTTTTAAAATCGGTAAGTGGGATCGCAATCATCAGTTCTGAATTTTTCCTTCATCTCCTTGTCCAATAGTAACCTTCATAACTCTCTCTTCAGTGGTCAAATTTTATATATTATGAGCTCATTGCATTGTTAAATTAAAAACCTTCCAAATGGGACCATAATTCACTAATTCTAGGACCGTTCGATTTTCCAAAAGCACGTTGGAACTCTTCGATCATCATTTTGCAATTTGGATTGTTAATCTTACCAAATCACGCGATCCTATGGAGAGTCTCATAACTCCCTCGTTTGATGTAGGATTGGGTCAATTTTTGGTCATCTGAAAGTTACTTTAGTGTTCTTCCATACCTAAATGGAATCGTCGTATTTCGAGACCATTTGGACATCCGTAAGTGATATCGCAGTCGTCAGTCCTGAATTTTTCCTTCATCTCCTAGTCCAATAGTAACCTTCATAACTCTCTCTTCAGTGGTCAAATTTAGCATATTATGAGCTCATTGCATTGTTAAATTTAAAACCTTCCAAATGGGACCATTTCGGCATTTAAAACCTTCAGTGGTCAAATTTAGCATATTATGAGCTCATTGGCTAATTCTAGGACCGTTCGATTTCCCAAAAGTACGTTGGAACTCTTCGATCATCATTTTGCAATTGGGATTGTTAATCTTTTCAAATCGCGCGATCCAACAGAGAAGCTCATAACACCCACGTTTGATGTCCGATTGGGTCAAGTTTTGGTCATCTGAAAGTTACTTTAGTGTTCTTCCATTCCTAAATGGAATCGTCGTATTTCGAGACCATTTGGACATCCGTAAGTGATATCGCAGTCGTCAGTCCTGAATTTTTCCTTCATCTCCTAGTCCAATAGTAACCTTCATAACGCTCTCTTCAGTAGTCAAGTTTATTCTATTTTGAGCTCATTGCACTATTAACTTGACAAGCTTCCGAATGGGACTGGAATTGGCTAAATGTAGGACCGTTCGATATCCCAAAAGCACGTTGGAACTATTAGATAAAAATTTTCAATTTGGATTGTTAATCTTTCCAAATCACGCGATCCAATGGAGACGCTCATAACTCCCTCGTTTGATGTCGGATTGGGTCAATTTTTGTTCATCTGAAAGTTACTTTAGTGTTCTTCCATTCCTTAATAGAATCGTCATATTTCGAGACCATTTGGGCATCGGTAAGTGGGATCGCAGTCGTCAGTCCTAAATTTTTCCCTCATCTCCTGGTCCAATAGTAACCTTCCTACCTTTCTCTTCAGTGGTCAAATTTATTCCATTTTGAGCTCATTTCACTGTTAACTTGACAAGCTTCCAAATGGGACCAGAATTGGCTAATTCTAAGACCATTCGATATCCCAAAAGCACGTTGGAACTCTTCGATCATCATTTCGCAATTTGGATTGTTAATCTTTCCAAATCGCGCCATCCAACAGAGACGCTTATAACTCCCTCATTAGATGTCGGATTGCGTTGATTTTTTGTCATTTGAAAGGTACTTTAGTGCTCTTTCATTCATGAATGGAATCATCGTATTTTGAGACCATTTTTTGCATCGGTAAGTGGGATCGCTGTCCTCAGTCCTAAACTTTTCCTTCATCTCCTGGTCCAATAGTAACCTTCATAACTATCTCTTCAGTGGTCAAATTTTCCATATTATGAGCTCATTGCATTCTTAAATTTAAAACCTTCCAAATGGGACCAGAATTGGCTAATTCTAGGACCGTTCGATTTTCCAAAAGCACGTTAGAACTCTTGGAACATCATTTTGCAATTTGGATTGTTAATCTTTCCAAATCCCGCGATCCAACAGAGAAGCTCATAACTCCCACGTTTGATGTCCGATTGGGTCAATTTTTGGTCATCTTAAAGTTACTTTAGTGTTCTTCCATTCCTGAATGGATCGTCGTATTTCGAGACCATTTGGGCATCCGTAAGTGGGATCGCAGTCGTCAGTCCTGAATTTTTCCTTCATCTCCTGGTCCAATAGATACCTTCATGACTCTCTCTTCAATGGTCAAATTTATTCCATTTTGAGCTCATTGCACTGTTAACTTGACAAGCTTCCAAATGGGACTAGAATTGGCTAATTCTAGGACCGTTCGATATCCCAAAAGCACATTTGAACACTTTGATCATCATTTTTCAATTTGGATTGTTAATCTTTCCAAATCGCGCGATCCAACGGAGATGCTCATAATTCCCTCGTTTGATGTCAGATTGGGTCAATTTTTGGTCATCCGAAAGTTACTTTAGTGTTCTTCCATTTCTGAATGGAATTGTCGTATTTCGAGACCATTTGGGCATCGGTAAGTGGGATCGCAGTCTTCAGTCATGAATTTTTCCTTCATCTCCAGGTCCACTAGTAACCTTCATAACTCTCTCTCTTCAGTGGTCTAATTTATTCTATTTTGAGCTCATTGCACTGTTAACGTGACAAGCTTCCAACTGGGACCAGAATTGGCTAATTCTAGGACCGTTCGATATCCCAAAAGCGCGTTGGAACTCTTCGATGATCATTTTGCAATTTGGATTGTTAATCTTTCCAAATCGCGCGATCCAACGTAGACGCTCATAACTCCCTCGTTTGAGGTCATATTGGGTCGATTTTTGGTCAGCTGAAAGTTACGTTAGTGTTCTTCCATTCGTTAATAAAATCTTTGTAGTTCGAGACCATTTGGGCATCGGTAAGTTGGATCGGAGTCTTTAGTCTTGAATTTTTACTTCACCTCCTGGTCCAATAGTAACCTTCATAACTCCCTCCTCTGTGGTCAAATTTATTCTATTTTGAGCACATTGCACTGTTAACTTGACAAGCTTCCATACGGGGCCAGAATTGGCTAATTCTAGGACCGTTCGATATCCCAAAAGCACGTTGGAACTCTTCGATCATCATTTCACAATTTGGATTGTTAATCTTTCCAAATCGCGCCATCCAGCAGAGACGCTTATAACTCCCTCATTTGATGTCAGATTGGGTTGATTTTTTGTCATTTGAAAGCTACTTTAGTGCTCTTTCATTCATGAATCGAATCATCATATTTTGAGACCATTTTTTGCATCAGTAAGTGAGATCGCTGTCCTCAGTCCTGAATTTTTCCTTCATCTCCTGGTCCAAAAGTAACCTTCATAACTCTCTCTTCAGTGGTCAAATTTATTCTATTTATAGCTCATTGCACTATTAACTTGACAAGCTTCCAAATGGGACCGGAATTGGCATAATGTAAGACCGTTCGATATCCCAAAAGCACGTTGGTACTCTTCGATCATCATTTTGCAATTTGGATTGTTAATCTTTCCAAATCGCGCGATCAAATAGAGATGCTCATAACTCCCTCGTTTGATGTCCGATTGGGTCAATTTTTGTTCATCTGAAAGTTACTTTAGTATTTTCCATTCCATAATAGAATCGCCGTATTTCGAGACCATTTGGGCATCGGTAAGTGCGATCGCAGTCGTAAGTCTTGAATTCTTCCATCATCTCTTGGTCCAATAGTAACCTTCCTAACTCTCTCTTCAGTGGTCAAATTTATTCTATTTTAAGCTCATTGCACTGTTAACTTGACAAGCTTCCAAATGGGACCAAAATTGGCTAATTCTAGGACTATTCGATATCTCAAAAGCACGTTGGAACTCTTCGATCATCATTTCGCAATTTGGATTGTTAATCTTTCCAAATTGCGCGATTCAACGGAGACGCTCATAACTCCCTCACTTGATGTCTAATTGGGCGGATTTTTGGTTATTTGAAAGGTACTTTTGTGCTCTTTCATTCCTGAATGGAATCATCGTATTTCGAGACCATTTGGGCATCGGTAAGTGGGATCGCAGTCGTCAGTCATGAATTTTTCCTTAATCTCCTGGTCCAATAGTAACCTTCGTAACTCTCTCTTCAGTGGTCAAATTTATTCTATTTTGAACTCATTACACTGTTAACTTGACAAGCTTCCAAAAAGGACGAGAATTGGGTAAATGTAGGACCATTCGATATCCCAAAAGAACATTGGAACTTTTCGATAATCATTTTGCCATTTGGATTTTTAATCTTTCCAAATCAATTGATCCAACGGAGACGCTCATAACTCCCTCATTTGATGTCGGATTGGGTTGATTTTTAGTCATTTCAAAGGTACTTTAGTGCTCTTTCATTCCTGAATGGAATCATCGTATTTCAAGACCATTTTTTGCATCTTTAAGTGGGATCGCAGTCCTCAGTCCTGATTTTTTCCTTCATCTCCTGGTCCAATAGTAACCTCCATAACTCTCTCTTCAGTGGTCAAATTTAGCATATTATGAGCTCATTGAATTGTTAAATTTAAAAGCTTCTAAATGGGACCAGAATTGGATAATTCTAGGACCGTTCAATTTCCCAAAAGCACATTGCAATTTGGATGTTAATCTTCCCAAATCGCGCGATCAAATGGAGAGGCTCAAAACTCCCTTGTTTGATGTCGGATTGGATCAATTTTTGGTCATCTGAAAGTTACTTTAGTGTTCTTCCATTCCAGAATGGAATCGTCGTATTTCGAGACCATTTGGGCATCCATAAGTGGGATCGCAGTCGTCGGTCCTGAATTTTTCCTTCATCTCCTTGTCCAATAGTAACCTTTACAACTCTCTCTTCAGTGGTCAAATTTATTCTATTTTGAGCTCATTGCACTGTTAACTTGACAAGCTTTCAATGGGACCAGAATTGGCTAATTCTAGGACCGTTCGATATGCCAAAAGCACGTTGGAACTCTTCGATGATCATTTTACAATTTGGATTGTTAATCTTTCCAAATCGTGCGATCCAATGGAGATGCTCATAACTCCCTCGTTTGATGTCAGATTGGGTCAATTTTTGGTGATCTTAAAGTTACTTTAGTGTTCTTCCATTCCTTAATAGAATCATCGTATTTCGTGACCATTTGGGCATCGGTAAGTGGGATCGAAGTCTTCAGACCTGAATTTTTCCTTCATCTCCTGGTCCAATAGTAACCTTCATAACTCTCTCTTCAGTGGTCAAATTTATTCTATTTTGAGCTCATTGCACTGTTAACTTGACAAGCTTCCAAATGGGACCAGAATTGGTTAATTCTTGGACCGTTCGATATCCAAAAGCACGTTGGAACTCTTCGATCATCATTTCGCAATTTGGCTTGTTAATCATTCTATATCGCGCGATCCAATGGAGACGCTCATAACTCCCTCATTTGATGTCGGATTGGGTTGATTTTTGGTCATTAAAA
Source organism: Magnolia officinalis (assembly GCA_021015155.1). NCBI lineage: Eukaryota > Viridiplantae > Streptophyta > Magnoliopsida > Magnoliales > Magnoliaceae > Magnolia > Magnolia officinalis. The sequence goes on along the minus strand of JAJHSJ010000005.1, from coordinate 49,500,037 downwards.
AAGGTACTTTAGTGCTCTTTCCTTCCTGAATGCAATCATCGTATTTCGAGACCATTTTTAAAATCGGTAAGTGGGATCGCAGTCATCAGTTCTGAATTTTTCCTTCATCTCCTTGTCCAATAGTAACCTTCATAACTCTCTCTTCAGTGGTCAAATTTTATATATTATGAGCTCATTGCATTGTTAAATTAAAAACCTTCCAAATGGGACCATAATTCACTAATTCTAGGACCGTTCGATTTTCCAAAAGCACGTTGGAACTCTTCGATCATCATTTTGCAATTTGGATTGTTAATCTTACCAAATCACGCGATCCTATGGAGAGTCTCATAACTCCCTCGTTTGATGTAGGATTGGGTCAATTTTTGGTCATCTGAAAGTTACTTAGTGTTCTTCCATACCTAAATGTAATCGTCGTATTTCGAGACCATTTGGACATCCGTAAGTGATATCGCAGTCGTCAGTCCTGAATTTTTCCTTCATCTCCTAGTCCAATAGTAACCTTCATAACGCTCTCTTCAGTGGTCAAATTTAGCATATTATGAGCTCATTGCATTGTTAAATTTAAAACCTTCCAAATGGGACCATTTCGGCATTTAAAACCTTCAGTGGTCAAATTTAACATATTATGAGCTCATTGGCTAATTCTAGGACCGTTCGATTTCCCAAAAGTACGTTGGAACTCTTCGATCATCATTTTGCAATTGGGATTGTTAATCTTTTCAAATCGCGCGATCCAACAGAGAAGCTCATAACACCCACGTTTGATGTCCGATTGGGTCAAGTTTTGGTCATCTGAAAGTTACTTTAGTGTTCTTCCATTCCTAAATGAAATCGTCGTATTTCGAGACCATATACGTATAAATTTTGGAGATGTATTTTTCGATCATCATTTTGCAATTTGGATTGTTAACCTTTAAAAATTGTGCGATCCAACGGAGATACTCATAACTCCCTTGTTTGATGTCGAATTGGGTTAATTTTTGTTCATCTGAAAGTTACTTTAGTGTTCTCCCATTCCTGAATGGAATCGTCGTATTTCGAGACCATTTGGGCATCGGTAAGTGGGATCGCAATCGTCAGTCCTGATTTTTTCCTTCATCTCCAGGTCCAATAGTACCCTTCATAACTCTCTCTTTAGTGGTCAAATTTAGATTATTATGAGCTCATTGCTCTGTTAACTTGACAAGCTTCCAAATGGGACTAGGTTTGGTTAATTCTAGGACCGTTCAATATCCCAAATGAACGTTGGAACTCTTCGATCATCATTTTGCCATTTGGATTGTTAAACTATACAATCGCGCGATCCAACGGAGAGGCTCATAACTCCCTTGTTTGATGTCGGATTGGGTCAATTTTTGGTCATCTGAAAGTTACTTTAGTGTTCTTCCATTCCTGAATGGAATCGTCGTATTTCGAGACCATTTGGGCATGGGTAATTGGGATCGCTGTCGTCAGTCCTGAATTTTTCCTTCATCTCCTGGTCCAATCGTAACCTTCATAACTCTCTCTTCAGTGATTAAATTTATTCTATTTTGAGCTCATTGCACTGTTAACTTGACAAGCTTCCAAATGGGACCAGAATTGGCTAATTCTAAGACCGTTCGATATCCCAAAAGCACGTTGGAACTCTTCGACCATCATTTCGCAATTTGGATTGTTAGTCTTTCCAAATTGTGTGATCCAACGGAGATGCTCATAACTCCCTCGTTTGATGTCGAATTGGGTCAATTTTTGTTCATGTGAAAGTTACTTTAGTGCACTCCCATTCCTGAATGGAATCGTCGTATTTCGAGACATTTTGGCATCGGTAAGTGAGATCGCAGTCGTCAGTCCGAAATTTTTCCTTCTTCTCCTGGTCCAATGGTAACCTTCATAACTCTCTCTTTAGTGGTCAAATTTTGAATATTTTGAGCTCATTACACTGTTAAGTTGACAAGCTTCCAAATGGGACAAGAATTGGCTAAATCTAGGACTGTTCGATATCCCAAAAGCACGTTGGAACTCTTCGCTCATCATTTTGCAATTCGGATTGTTAATCTTTCTAAACCGTACGATACAACGGAGATGCTCAATACTCCCTCGTTTGATGTCGGATTGGACCGATTTTTGGTCATACGAAAGGTACTTAAGTGTTCTTCCATTCCTGATTGGAATTGTCGTATTTCAAAACCATTTGGGCATCGGTAAGTGGGATCGCAATCTTTAGTCCTGAATTTTGCCTTCATCTCCTGGTCCAATAGTTACCTTCATAACTCTCTCTTCAGCTATCAAATTTAGACTATTTTGAGCTCATTGAACTATAAACTTGACAAGCTTCCAAATGAGACCAAAATTGGCTAATTCTGGGACCTTTTGATATCCTAAAAGCATATTGGAACTCTTCGATCATCATTCTGCAATTTGGATTGTTAATCTTTCCAAATCGCGTGATCCAATAGTGACGCTCATAACTCCCTCATTTGATATCGACTTGGGTTGATTTTTGGTCATCAGAAAGGTACTCTAGTGCTCTTCCATTCCTGAATGGAATCGTCATATTCGAGACCATTTGGGCATTGGTAAGTGGGATCGCAGTCTTCATTCTTGAATTTTTCCTTCATCTCCTGGTCCAATAGTTACCTTCATAACTCTCTCTTTAGTTGTCAAATTTAGACTATCTTGAGCTCATTGAACTATAAACTTGACAAGCTTCCAAATGGGACCAAAATTGTCTAATTCTGGGACCGTTCGATATGCCAAAAGCATATTGGAACGCTTCGATCATCATTTTGCAATTTGGATTGTTAATCTATCCAAATCGTGCGATCCATAACTCCCTCGTTTGATGTCGGATTGGATCAATTTTTGGTCATCTGAAAGGTACTTTAGTGCTCTTCCATTCCTGAATGGAATCGTCGTATTTCGAGACCATTTGGGCATCGTTAGTGGAATCCCAGTCGTCAGTCCTGAATTTTTCCTTCATCTCCTCGTCCAATAGTTACCTTCATAACTCTCTCTTCAGGGGTCAAATTTAGAATATTTTGAGCTCATTGCACTGTTAACTTGACAAGCTTCCAAATGGGACTAGAATTGGCTAATTCTAGGACTATTTGATATCTTAAAAGCATGTTGTGACACTTTGATCATCATTTTACAATTTGACGCTCATAACTCCCTCGTTTGATGTCGGATTGGGTCAATTTTTTATCATCTGAAAGTAACTTTAGTGTTCTTCCATTTCTGAATGGAATTGTCGTATTATGACACCATTTGGGCATCGGTAAGTGGGATCACAGTCTTCTGTCCTGAATTTTTCCTTCATCTCCTAGTCCAATAGTAACCTTCATAACTCTCTCTTCAGTGGTCAAATTTATTCTATTTTGATCTGATTGCACTGTTAACTTGTCAAGCTTCCAAATGGGACCAGAATTGGCTAATTCTAGGACCGTTCGATATCCCAAAAGCACGTTGGAACTCTTCGATCATCATTTCATAATTTGGATTGTTAATCTTTCCAAATCGTGCGATCCAACGGAGATGCTCATAACTCCCTGATTTGATGTCGGATTGGGTTGATTTTTGGTCATTTGAAAGGTACTGTAGTGCTCTTTCATTCCTGAATGAAATCATCGTATTTCGTGACCATTTTTTGCATTGGTAAGTGGGATCATAGTCCTCAGTCCTGAATTTTTCCTTCATCTACCGGTTTAATAGTAACCTTCATAACTCTCTCTTCAGTGGTCAAATTTAGAATATTATGAGCTCATTGCACTATTAACTTGAAAAACTTCCAAATGGGACTAGAATTGGTTAATTCTAGGACCGTTCGATATCCCAAAAGCACGTTGGAACTCTTCGATCATCATTTTGCAATTTGGATTGTTAATCTTTCCAAATCGCACGATCCAACGGAGATGCTCATAACTCCCTCGTTTGATGTCGAATTGGGTCAATTTTTGGTCATCTTAAAGTTACTTTAGTGTTCTCCCATTCCTGAATGGAATAGTCATATTTTGAGACCATTTGGGCATCAGTAAGTGGGAGGGTAGTCGTCAATCCTGAATTTTTCCTTCATCTCCTGGTCCAATAGTAACCTTCATAACTCTCTCTTCAGTGGTCAAATTTAGAATATTATGAGCTCATTGCGCTGTTAACTTGACAAGCTTCTAAATGGGACTAGAATTGGCTAATTCTAGGACCGTTCGATATCCCAAAAGAATGTTGGAACTCTTCGATCATCATTTTGCCATTTGGATTGTTAATCTTTCCAAATCGCGCGATCCAATGGAGATGCTCTTAACTCCCTCATTTGATGTCGGATTGGGTTAATTTTTGGTCATCTGATAGTTACTTTAGTGTTCTTCCATTCCTGAATGGAATCATTGTATTTCGAGACCATTTGGGCATCAGTATTTGGGATTGCAGTTGTCACTCCTGAATTTTTCCTTCATCTCCTGGTCCAATCGTAACCTTCATAACTCTCTCTTCAGTGGTCAAATTTATTCTATTTTGAGCTCATTGCACTGTTAGTTTGACAAGCTTCCAAATGGGACTAGAATTGGTAATTCTAAGACCGTTCGATATCCCAAAAGCACATTGGAACTCTTCCACCATCATTTCGCAATTTGGATTGTTAATCTTTCCAAATTACGCGATCCAACGGAGACGCTCATAACTCCCTCATTTGATGTCGGTTTGGGTTGATTTTTGGTCATGTGAAAGGTACTTTAGTGCGATTTGGATATGTTGATAAAAGTTATAAGACATGCAGTTCTGAGTGAAATGACTGATATACATATACCTACCGCCGGAATACGGTTGACAGAAGGAGAAATTCCTTGAATCCCAGAAGGGCCAACCTCCACTATATCGGCAAGAGAAGGCGCACTAGCCTCTGTACTTGAGTCTCTGGTGGTTGGAGTCGGCAAGTTAGTGGTCTCTATCGAAAATATAATCTCACGGGCTACTACTTTCGGTGCCACCAACGGAACCAGAGGAGCTCTCGGCGAAATTACCGCAGGAAGATCTGATGGGGAAATCTCACCTATTTCGACATTAGCGACACGAGCACCTAAAAAGGGAGACACAACAATTCTAAATAAATGATTGCTATTAAATATGCAGATAAATATATGCATATGAAAGTTAAATTTCCTTTACCTGGTGAGTATCCGTATTCACCGTAATCTAAATATTCTTCTTCTATGGTTACAGGAGATTTAACAGAAATTTTAGCCCCAGGAAGAGCTTCAGAGGTTACGGGAGGAGGTTCCGTTTCAACGCCTTCTATAACTGCTTCCTCCTCTCTGTTAATATCGACTTCTCCTTCCTCAAAGTCATCTTCCCTTATCTTCGCTGCTTTCGTCATCTTCATCATCATCATACTATGAAGAGGCGGTATTCTCTGATGATGAGGCTGAGCTTTCGTCCTCCAAAGTTTCTTCATCAACTTCTTCGATAGCAATTTGCTTTCCTTTGTAAGAAGCAGCCTGACTGCTCTCTGGTGCGGGTTCTCTAATTGAAGGAGAGGCAGACGCTTGTCTTGTTTCCTTTGGAGGAACGGGTGGTGATGCTTGTAAATGCACCCTCGATCTAGTCATCAGAGATGATGAGCTAGGGCAAGTGGGTTGTGAAGGAGGCACTGAAACATCATGAATTGGTTCTTCTTGAATTGCTGTAGTCTCTGCAGGAACGGGAGAAGAGGCACCTTCAACATTATCCTTAGCTTGACTTGTAGAGTCACGAGGAGCTTGCTTAAATTCCATTAAGACCCCGTGAGCTAACCAACTATCCAAAGTATTAATAGGCTTTATCTCACGGATGGGGTCTTCTAGTGATATTTGCTACAAATCTCCCCGCGATGGGATGCATGACTCTTCTCTGGAATATAGCCAATCTCGCTCTCTAGTTTTCTGCCTTTCAACCTAGGTGGATAAAGAAAGATGGAAGAATTTACGGGCAGGCATTTGGTGACCAAATATGACTGGTGGTCCCACCACCGCATCCAGCTGTATGAGGTGCGAACTACGTGCTCGCAACTAGGAATTATGAAGGAAGAATCGACGCGGCCGTTTAACAGTTGCTTCCATATCATGGCCCAGTTAAGAGGACCTGTTCCGTAACAACGCATCTTTCTGGTGACCAGTCCGCAATCTTTTAGCACGGTTTGATCATAACCAAACTGGTGAGCAAAGCGGCTGGGATAAAAAGGCTCTCGCCAGAATTTTGTCCCTTCTCGAAGTGGTAAACTGCATGAATGAATAGAAAGAAAGAAAGCCCTTTCTGCTGCAATGAGTGTTCTTTGGTCTACCATGTCTGTATCTTCAATGTAGCGATGAAGACGGAATTGGAAGAAGTCTATCTGGTCAGTATCCCGAATCTTATTTGCAACCCAGTCATATGCCCTCTTGGCCATTGCCCTTTGCTGGAAGAACCAAAGCAGAAGATGACAGGGATGAACATATGCTTTCTCTGGCACTTCAAAGGTCCAGGGAAAGTAAACTCCTAGCCACCCTATGATATCGTGCCAAGAAGTATATGCTGATGAAGTTCCAAGAGTAGGATTCTTCACATGGGTGGCTATCTCTCTAAGGGCTCTGTAAATGGAGCATAGTACTGGAGGAGCAAGAGAATATCTATGGCCTTCGGCCAAAGCGCCAGCTATGACAAAGACTGTGGGATGAACAACATCTGCCCACTTGGAGCTAGGAAGTACAACGAGGCTTAGCCAGTAGGCCAAGAAAGCTACAAGTTCCCCAAATGAACTATAATCTGCTCTCTCCTTCATTACGTCTTGAAGCTGCATTAGCTCCTTGGAGCGACAGTCGCGGAATCTATAAGAAGGAAAATATGAGTATGGAGAAGTCTCTAAAAAAAAAAAGTTGATTCTTGGGTTTAAATACCTGAGACCTCTGGAGAAATGTGCAAGCCATTGCCAAGGAGGAAGCTTGTGAATATTGGGAAATTTCCCCATCTCCTTGAAAAGCTCGATAGTGGTCTCAGAGATGGAAGGTTTACGATCAGGAGAGGACATGAAGGCTAACTCTCTGTTGGTTGGAATGAATTCATCATAGAACCTGCCTATTATTGGAAGACCAGCTATGCGATGGAGATCCCAAAGCGTTATACTCATTTCACCGTAGGGCAGGTGGAAAAAGTTGGTAGTAGGCGACCAGTACTCGATGAAACCTTTCAGCACAGTGGGTTCCTTATAGAAGTGCTTGGATGTCACTTCTATAGCATCGTAAAGGCCGATTTTGGCAAGCGTGCTCGTGTGTTTCAGTAAGATAGCTTCTGCCTAATCAGAATAATAGCGTCAAGCAGTTAATAGACCCCTGATGGGAAAATCGTCCTGTGCCTAGAGTTGTGCGCGATCTCGGAAACGCTGTCTGATCGTTTCATAGAAATGTGAAGGGAAAAGGTCATGTGGGCTATGGAAAGGTACCAGGAAGATCATGGGATGAACTTCTCCAATCTTTTGCCGTGGTTTCTGCGTCTGTATTATCCCTTCAAGAATGCATGACTCTCTCGTTGCCCACGCCTCAATATACATTAGTCTTTACCGTGCACATAGTCCTTTGGCTCGCAGTCAAGCATAGACTAGTGGCGATAGACGTTGATGGGAATTATCATCATGCCTTCTGCATGAGGGTTATCAAACTTCATGACGCCCTCAATAACTCACACCGAGTCCCACGAGTTCCGGAGTCTTTTCTTCTTATGTTTTGCAATCTTTTCTTCAAATTCTTTCGCCTTATTTCGGCGAGTCTTCTTCGAACGAGAAGCGGGAGGAGTGTCTTCCCAAGGAGGTGGTCTTTGACTGTCTGTGCAGATGTGGGCGGTTGTTTTCAACCATTCATCCCAGTCATATTCTCTGCCATGTTTTGGAGGACATTTGAGCTCTCCCAGTGCTATTGATCGGTGAATGGGAGATGGCAGAGATTTAATACGGTCGGAGAAATCAGAAGTATGCAGGAGTGTTGGTAGTGGTTTTTGTTCGCTTGGCAGGTGGTTGATCAGAAGAAGGGGAAGGGCGATAAGGAGGCATATCGGGTAAATCAGAATGAGAAGGTTGGGTAGTAGGAGGATCCACAACACGAAAGGTTCGCTTAATACGAGCCATGATGAGGTACAAAAGAAAGTCAGAAATAGCTAAGTGATTGAAAAAAAGTTCAAGTGACTAGAAGGAAAAAATAACTAAGTGCAGGTAGGTTGCAAGAACAGTTTACGCGAGTCTGCATAAAGTAAACCATTTGCGCAGAATGAGGGGACTTCTGGAAAATTTACGCAAACAACAAAGTTGTTGCGCGGTACCGCACAAATGATATTGATTGCGGGGGGAAAATCGCAGGAACGAAGTTTCAACAGGCGCACGAGAGAACTGACCAAATGATGAGTTGGACTATTTATAGGATTCACGTCCGAGTACAGTACGCAGGTTTATATTGCGCGGGTCTGTGCAAACCCTGAAGAAAGGATTTTAATTGATCCTTTTCTTTGATTTTGTGAAAAACAAAGAAAGGATCAAGGGGGCATCTGTTGAGGCATAAAATAAAGAGAAAAAAATTGAAGCAAAGGAAGATCAAAGGGTTGAGAAAAAGAGAGAGAGCTGAAGAAAGGAACAATGCAATAACTCAAGGTTACCTTGCGCGGGTCCCCGTAAAGTATATCGATTGCGCGGGTCCCCGCAAACTACATATCGATTGCATAGTAAGAATTCCAAGTGATTATTCAAGATATATCCCACATCGCTAAGATTAAGGTTCCACACGTGCAAGCGCCTATAAATACCCCTTCCCCTCCTTCATATAGTTGGTTCGAAGATTTCAGAAAGAAGGCAGAGTGGAGAAGAAGACTGAAGGTAGGAGCAAAGTGTTCCAGTAGTTTGCGCGAACCCGCGCAAACTACATCCTTTGCGCGGGACCGCGCAATCAAATTGCCTGGCAGTCTGTAACAGCAAAGAATCATTATGTTGCTGAAATGAACGAAGTATTCAAGTTCTACTTAAAGTTTAAGGGATATTCAGACTATTTTCCTCCTAAGTATTTAGGAGATGATCGAAATAGCGTCGGAATACTGCCAAAATTCCTATCTCCTTGAAGACTGGTTGATCAGATCAACAATTCCTCCTAAGTCCTAGGAGATGACTGAAACCCCATGACGAAATGCTGCCGAATTTGCTATTTGAATTGAATCTTCAAATATTATTAATTTGTATATGTTTGAATAATCTATCTTAGAATCAAGGGATATAAGAGGATGTAAATGAAATCAGAATTAATAAAATGTGATGATCATCTTTTTACTTTTCCCTTTGTTATGTCTAAGTGAGATAATTCCCCAAATCAAATGCTTTTGTTTCTTGTTCGAAACACTCATTGCACTGTTAACTTGACAAGCTTCCAAATGGGACCAGAATTGGCTAATTCTAGGACCGTTCGATATCCTAAAAGCACATTGTAACTCTTCGATCATCATTTTGCAATTTGGATTGTTAATCTTTCCAAATCGCGCGATCCAACGAAGACACTCATAACTCCCTCATTTGATGTTGGATTGGGTCAATTTTTGGTCATCTGAAAGTTAATTTAGTGTTCTGCCATTTCTGAATGGAATTGTCGTATTTCGAGACCATTTGGGCATCGGTAAGTGGGATCACAGTCTTCAGTCCTGAATTTTTCCTACATCTCCTGGTCCAATAGTAACCTTCATAACTCTCTCTTCAGTTGTCAAATTTATTTTATTTTGAGGTCATTGCACTGTTAACTTGACAAGCTTCCAAGTGGGACCAGAATTGGCTAATTTTAGGACCGTTCGATATCCCAAAAGCACGTTGGAACTCTTCGATCATCATTTCACAATTCGGATTGATAATCTTTTCAAATCATGCGATCCAAAGGAGATGCTCATAACTCCCTCATTTGATGTCGGATTCGGTTGATTTTTGGTCATTTGAAAGGTACTTTAGTGCTCTTTCATTCCTGAATGGAATCATCATATTTCGAGACCATTTTTTGCATCTGTAAGTGGGATAGCAGTCCTCAGTCTTGAATTTTTCCTTCATCTCCTGGTCCAATAGTAACCTTCATAACTCTCTCTTTAGTTCCCAAGTTTATTCTATTTTGAGCTCATTGCACTGTAACTTGACAAGCTTCCAAATGGCACCAGAATTGGCTAATTCTAGGACTGTTCGATATCCTAAAAGCACGTTGGAACTCTTCGATCATCATTTTGTAATTTGGATTGTTAATCTTTCCAAATCAAGCAATCCAACAGAGATGCTCATAACTCCCTCGTTTGATGTCGGATTGGGTCAATTTTTGGTCATCTGAAAGTTACTTTAGTGGTCTCCCATTCTTGAATGGAATCGTCATATTTCGAGACCATTGGGCAATCGGTAAGTGGGATCGCAGTCGTCAGTCCTGAATTTTTCCTTCATCTCCTAGTCCAATAGTAACCTTCATAACTCTCTCTTCAGTAGTCAAATTTATTCTATTTTGAGCTCATTGCACTGTTAACTTAACAAGCTTCCAAATGGGACCAGAATTGGCTAATTCTAGGACCATTCGATATCCCAAAAGCACATTGGAACTCTTCATCCATCATTTTGCAATTTGGACTGTTAATCTTTCCAAATCGTGCGATCCAACAGAGACGCTCATAACTATTTCATTTGATGTCGGATTGGGTTGATTTTTGGTCATGTGAAAGGTACTTTACTGCTCTTTCATTCCTGAATGAAATCATCGTATTTCGAGACAATTTGGCATCAGTAAGTGGGATCGCAGTCGTCAGTCCTAAATTTTTTCTTCATCTCCTGGTCCAATGGTATCCTTCGTTACTCTCTCTTCAGTGGTCAAATTTTGAATATTTTGAGCTCATTACACTGTTAACTTGACAAGCTTTCAAATGGGACTAGAATTGGCTAAATGTAGGACCGTTCGATATCCCAAAAGCACGTTGGAACTCTTCGATCATCATTTTACAATTCGGATTGTTAATCTTTCCAAATCGCGCGATCCAACAGAGACGCTCATAACTCCCTCGTTTGATGTCGGATTGGGTCTATTTTTGGTCATCTGAAAGGTACTTAAGTGTTCTTCCATTCCTGAATGAAATCGTTGTATTTCCAGACCATTTGGGCATCGGTAAGTGGGATCACAGTCTTCAATCCTGAATTTTTCCTTCATCTCCTGGTCCAATAGTTACCTTCATAACTCTCTCGTCAGTGGTCAAATTTAGACTATTTTGAGGTCATTGAACTATAAACTTGACAAGCTTCCAAATGGGACCAAAATTGGCAAATTCTGGGACCATTCGATATCCCAAAAGCATATTGGAACTTTTCGATCATCATTTTGCAATTTGGATTGTTAATCTTTCCAAATCGCGCGATCTAATAGTGACGCTCATAACTCCCTCGTTTGATGTCGGATTGGGTAGATTTTTGGTCATCTAAAAGGTACTCTAGTGCTCTTCCATTCCTGAATGGAATCATCGTATTTCGAGACCATTTGGGCATGGGTAAGTGAGATCATGGTCGTTAGTCCTGAATTTTTCCTTCATCTCCTGGTCCAATATTAACCTTCATAACTCTCTCTTCAGTGATCAAATTTAGAATATTTTGAGCTCATTACACTGTTAATTGTCAAGCTTCCAAATAGGACCAGAATTGGCTAGTTCTAGGACCGTTCGATATCCCAAAAGCACGTTGGAACTCTTTGATCATCATTTTGCAATTTGGATTGTTAATCTATCTAAATTGTGTGATCCAATGGAGACGCTCATAACTCCCTCATTTGATGTCGGATTGGGTCAATTTTTGGTCATCTGAAAGGTACTTTAGTGTTCTTCCATTCCTGAATGGAATCGTCGTATTTCGAGACTATTTGGACATCGGTAAGTGGAATCGCAGTCGTCAGTCCTGAATTTTTCCTTCATCTCCTGGTCCAATAGTAACCTTCATAACTCTCTCTTCAGTGGTCAAATTTAGAATATTATGAGCTCATTGCACTATTAACTTAACAAGCTTACAAAAGGGACCAGAATTGGCTAATTCTAGGGCCGTTCGTATCCTAAAAGCACGTTATAATTCTTCTATCATCATTTAGCAATTTGGATTGTTAATCTTTCCAAATCGCGCGATCCAACAGATACGCTCATAACTCTCTTGTTTGATGTCGAATTGGGTCAATTTTTGGTCATCTGAAAGTTACTTTAGTGTTCTTCCATTTCTGAATGGAATTATCGTATTTTGAGACCATTTGGGATCGGTAAGTGGGATCGCTGTCTTCAGTCCTGATTTTTTCCTTCATCTCCTCATCCAATAGTAACCTTCATAACTCTCTCTTCAGTGGTCAAATTTATTCTATTTTGAGCTCATTGCACTGTTAACTTGACAAGCTTCCAAATGGGACCAGAATTGGCTAATCTAGGACCGTTCGATATCCCAAAAGCACGATGGAACTCTTCGATCATCATTTCATAATTTGGATTGTTAATAGTCTAAATTCGACCACAGAAGAGAGAGTTCTGAAGGGTACTACTGGACAAGGAGATGAAGGAGAAATTCAGGATCGACAACTGCGATCCCACTTACGGATGTGCAAATGGTCTTGGAATACGACGATTCCTGTCAGGAATAAAAGAACACTAAAGTACCTTTTGGATGACTAAAAATCAACCCAATCCGATACCAAACGAGGGAGTTATGAGTGTCTCTGTTGGATCGCGCTATTTGGAAAGATTAACTATCCGAATTGCAAAATGACGATCGAAGAGTTCCAACTTGCTTTTAGGATATTAAATAGTCTCGAAATTAGCCAATTTCAATTCCATTTAGAAGCTTGTCAAGTTACCATTCCAATGAGCTAAAAATAGTCTAAATTTGACCACTGAAGGACAAGGAAATGAATGAAAAATTTAGGACTGGCGACTATAATTCCACTTACGGATGCCTAAATGGTCTCAGAATACAACGATTCCTGTCAAGAAAAAAAGAGCACTAAAGTACCTTTCAGATGACCAAAAATCGACCCAATCCGACATCAAACGACGGAGTTATGAGCGACTCAGTTGGATCGCACGATGTGGAAAGATTAACAATCCAATTTTCAAAATGACGATCGAAAAGTTCCAACGTGCTTTTGGGATATCGAACGGTCTCAGAATTAGCCAATTCTGGTCCCATTTGGAAGCTTGTCAAGTTACCATTCCAATGAGCTCAAAATAGTTTAAATTCTACCACTAAAGAGAGAGTTGTTAAGGTTATTATTAGACAAGGAGATGAAGGAAAAATTCAGGACCGATGACAGCGATCCCACTTACGGATGCCCAAATGGTCTTGGAATACGACGATTCTAGTCAGGAATGAAAGAGCACTAAAGTACCTTTCAGATGACCAAATATTGACCCAATTCAACATCAAACGAGGTTGTTATGAGCATCTCCGTTGGTTCGCTTGATTTGGAAAGATTAACAATCCAAATTGCAAAATGACGATCGAAGAATTCCAACGTGCTTTTGGGATATCGAATGGTCTCGAAATTAGCCGATTCTGGTCTTCTTTAGAAGCCGGTCAAGTTACCATTCCAATGAGCTCAAAATAGACTAACTTTGACCACTGAAGAGAAAGTCATGAAGGATAGTATTGGTCAAGGAGATGAAGGAAAAATTTGGACCGACGATTGGATCCCACTTATGGATGTCCAAATTGTCTCGGAATACGACGATTCCAGTCAAGAATGAAAGAGCACTAAAGTACCTTTCAGATGACCAAAAATTGATCCAATCCGACGTCAAATAAGGGAGGTATGAGCGTCTCCGTTCGATCACGCGATGTGGAAAGATTAACAGTCCAAATTTCAAAATGATGATTGAAGTGTTCCAACGTGCTTTTAGGATATCGAACGGTCTCAGAATTTGCCAATTCTGGTCCCATTTGGAAGTCCTGTCAAATTACCATTCCAATGACCTCAAAATAGTCTAAATTCGACCACCAAAGAGAGAGTTATGAAGGTAATTATTGGAAAAGGAGATTAAGGAAAAATTCAGGACCGACGATTGCGATCCCACTTAAGGATGCCCAAATGGTCTCGGAATAGGACGATTCTAATTAGGAATGAAAGAGCACTAAAGGACCTTTCAGATGACCAAAAATCGACCCAATTCGACATCAAAAGAGGGAGTTATGAGTCTCCGTTGGATCGCGCGATGTGGAAAGCTTAACAATCTAAATTGCAAAATGACGATCGAAGAGTTCCAACGTGCTTTGGGATATCGAACGGTCTCAGAATTAGCTAATTCTGGTCCCATTTTGGAAGCTTGTCAACTTACCATTCTAATGAGCTCAAATAGTCTAAATCTAACCACTAAAGAGAGGGTTTTGAGGGTTATTGGACAAGGAGATGAAGGAAAAATTCAAGATCGACGACTGCGATCCCACTTACGGATGCCCAAATGGTCTCGGAATACGACGATTCCAGTCAGGAATGAAAGAACACTAAAGTACCTTTTAGATGACCAAAAATTGACCCAATCCGACATCAAACAAGGGAGTGATGAGCATCTCCGTTGGATCACGTAATTTGGAAAGATTAACAATCCAATTTTAAAAATGAGGATCGAAGAGTTCTGAAGTGCTTTTCGGATATCAAACGTTCTCAAAATTAGCCAATGCTGGTCACATTTGGAAGCTTGTCAAGTTACCATTCCAATGAGCTTAAGATAAACTAATTTTGACCACTGAAGCCTGTCAAGTTACCTTCATAATCGTCATATTATGAAGGTTTCTATTGGACAAGGAGATGATGTAGAAATTCAGGACCGATGACTACGATCTCACTTACAGATGCCCAAATGGTCTCAGAATACGACGATTCCAGTCAGGAATGAAAGAGCACTAAAGTACCTTTTAGATGACCAAAAATTGACCCAATCCGACATCAAATAAGGGACGTATGAGCATCTCCGTTGGATCACGCGATGTGGAAAGATTAACAATCCAAATTGCAAAAGGGTGATTGAAGAGTTTCAACGTATTGTCAAATTACCATTCCAGTGAGCTGAAAATAATCTAAATTCGCCCACTGAAGAGAGAGTTATGAAGGTTATTATTGGAAAAGGAGATGAAGGAAAAATTTAGGACCGACGACTGCGATCCCACTTATGGATGGTCTCGGAATATGACAATTTTAGTTAAGAAAGAAAGTGCACTAAAGTACCTTTTAGATGACCAAAAATCGACCCAATTCAACATCAAATGAGGGAGTTATGTGCATCTCCATTGGATCTCATAATTTGGAAAGATTAACAATCCAAATTGTAAAATGACGACCAAAGAATTGCAACGTGCTTTAGGAAATCGAACGATCTCGCAATATAGAAAGATTAACAATCCAAATTGCAAAATGAGGATCGAAGAGTTCCGAAGTCTTTTCGGATATCAAACGGTCTCAAAATTAGCCAATTTGTAAGTGTTATGGTCCCATGCTCCTTTGATTGTCAAATTTTGTGGTGCCAAAACTTCTTATGTGTGCCACAACTTCTATCTGTGTGTCTTGTGTTTGTATGTTGATATATATGTGATTCAAGACGACATCACAATGGTTCAAGACATGTACGGTGCTCGACTTCAAGAAATGTAAGGTTATGTACTGTGTTCTCTTCCGTATGCATCAATGTTCAAGTCTACATCAATAAGAAGAGTGTTTATTTAAGACTCAAGTACAACTCAAGTTGAAGCTTATATTTATGCTGTAGAAGATCTCAATCTCAAGCTACATCAAGTAGAGGTCTCAAGCTTCAAAGGTTAACTATCATCTGAAAGAATGATGTTCAATGTTCATACTTCATGTTCCAGGTATGATAAACCTTAGTTTGACCTTAGGGTAGGTCATTTTGGATGCATAAGTCAAGATAAATCTTTATACATGAAGTTGGTCTGTTCTAAGACTAGTCCTAGACCTTGTTCGACCAGTCCTAGACCTGGGTCGACCAGTCCTAAGTTGTTGAAGATTTTTAAATTTTTTCGGTTATTCTTCGACTAGTCCTGGAGATTGTTCGACCGGTCGTAGGGGTGTCACGACTCGTCCTTCGACCAGTCCTAGAACTTTGACTCAAACTCCAACAACCAAATCTGGTTTCCTACGACCAGTCCTGGGTCAGCTTCGACCAGTCGTAGGTGGTCTATGACCAGTCGAAGGGTCCCCACGACCAGTCGTAGAACTGATTTTTCATATCGGCTTAAATTTTTAAAATGCCGTTGGAGCTACGACCAGTCGAAGGTTCCTAAGACCAGTCGTATACGCGATCTTTGCTTCTATAAATTGAGCACGAAATTCAGAGTTTTCATATCGATTAATTTGAGAAATTTAAGCCTCCACTCTGAGATAAGTTGTGTTCATTTTAAGCTAATTTGTTCATATTTAATATTTTTTTTGTTAGCTTTTCTTATTTGATTTTATTCCTAAATTCCAATCTTATTTGAAAAAGAGGAATCGCTATATTCCTTCTTCATTGGAATCAAAATCAAATAGAGCTACGCCCAATTTGATTTAATTTAATTTCAATTAGAAACTAGAACCATTTCTTAAGTGAGTATTGGATATTGAACGTTGATTCGAACTTCTACTCTCATTGGTTCTACCGGACTGCTACAAAAGAAGAAATCCAGGTATTTTACATTTGTTGTAAATTCCTTTATTTTGGTTTTGTTTGAGATTCGCCAGAAAAATCTCATTGTGTGGTTATCTGAGGAGATCCAAAAACTTAGAAAGTGTGGGTTTTTGGATTGTGTAAGCCCAAGTTAAAAAGACACAATTGTGAAGGTTTTGGGTGAACTTGTAAAACTTGTTTAATAGTGAACGCTAATATCCCCCATGTGAGGATATTAGGAGTGGAGTAGCAAGCTGTGTGGTTGTTGTTTAACAGTTGGTGAACACACAGGTGAACCACTATATATCGGTGTGTTTTGTGATTTGAATACTCTTTTAATTTTCATATCTTTAATCATTCAGATTTGTGGAATGTATATGTGGTTGTGAATGTTGTAATCTTTACATTTCAAGCAAAGTGGAGAATGTTGTAATAGTTTAGAATTTATTTCTTGTTATTTCCTTTATTTCTTTTCTGTTTGAGTTTTGATATTCAATTTGTTCTAGTAAGGTTGTCTTGTCATAAACCCTTGGTTTTTATGGTGCAAAGGTTGTCCTTAGAACAATGTTAGTATCAAGCTCTTTATTTAAG
Organism: Magnolia officinalis; assembly: GCA_021015155.1. NCBI lineage: Eukaryota > Viridiplantae > Streptophyta > Magnoliopsida > Magnoliales > Magnoliaceae > Magnolia > Magnolia officinalis. The sequence goes on along the minus strand of JAJHSJ010000005.1, from coordinate 49,482,811 downwards.
ATTGCTTTACATTTCAGTCTTTAATTTGTTTAAAGTACTGTTCTTTATTTTTATTAGGCTATAGTATTTCAATTCCGCTGTTAAATTTTAATTTGGCACAGTCCTATTCACCCCCCGTCTAGGACATATAGCTTGGCCTTTTCAAGTGGTATCAGAGCCTAATAGCTTGTTTTAATTGCTTTATTTTTGGATTCATTTCTTAAGCTAACGATTTAAGCTATATATAAGATGTCAAATTTTGATAGCCTTTCAGTCACTAGGCCTCCACCCTTTGATGGCTCCAACTATGCCTATTGGAAAGCCAGGATGAGGATTTTCCTTAAATCCATGGATAAAAGTGTGTGGCTTGCCACAGTGACTGAATGGAGCCTTCCAACCATTGAAGTAACTGATATCAATGGATCAAAATCAATGAGATTAACACCTTATACTTCTTGATCCACACTTTAGAAAAGTGAGAGTATCGTCAATGCAAAAGCACTAAATGCAATCACTTGCGCACTATCACCGGATGAGTTCATAAGAATCATATCCTATAATACTGCAAAGCAAGCTTGGGATATATTAGAAATGACTCACAAGGGTACTTCAATTGTCAAAAAATCTAAAGTCCAACTCCTCACAACCAAATTTGAAGAAATTCATATGAAGGAAAATGAAATGTTTATGGACTTCTACACTAGATTAAATGACATTGTAAACTCTATGTGGGGTCTTGGTGATAAAATCCTAGAAAGTAAAGTGTGTGCAAAGATACTACGCTCACTACCTGAACGGTTCAATTCTAAGGTAACCGCAATCCAGGAACTTCGTGATACGGACAATATGAGGGTAGAAGAGTTGGTTGGATCTTTACAAACCTACGAGTTAACTTTTAAAGCTCCTAAAGGTAAATCAATAGCCCTTAAGTCTTCCAAATGTATTTCTTAAGAAAATTCTGATTTTGAAAATTCCGAAGATGATATGGCTCTATTAGCGAAAAAGTTTTACAAGATTTTCAAAAGTAAAAAGAGAGTTGATTTTCAAAAATTAAACGATAAGAAAATATCTAAATCTTGAAAATCTTTGAAAGATAGTCAATGTTACAACTGCCAAGAATATGGGACAAACCTAAAAAGAAAGGAATGTTGGCTACTTGGGATGAATCTTCTAGCACTGAAGCCTCTTCTGATTCAGAAGATTCTGAAACGGAGTTGGGCAATGAAGTTAAGGCCCTTATGACTCTAGCCAAGTTCACTTTTTCAGATCATGATGATTCAACCAGTGAAGAAAATCTGAATAGTGATCATGATAATGAAGAAGATCTTCAAGATGCTTATAATGCCCTATATAAGAAAAGTTGTAAAATTGTCGTAAAACTAAAACTTCTTAAAGAAAGGTTTTCAGGACTTAGAGAAAGATTTGAGTCTCTTATTTTAGAACAATCTCATCTTTCAGATTGTTTTGAAAAATGCAAATGTGATCTTGATTTCAAAACCACTGCTTTCAAAGCTACAAGCCATTCAAAGTGGTACTTAGGCAATGGATGCTCAAGGCATATGACAGACGACAAAGCTTTATTCACCGATTTTAAAGATATGACTGATGGTTCAGTCACATTTTGTGATGGTAGCAATTACAAGATTATTGGCCAAGGTACGGTTCAACTCTATAACCTTCATTTATTTAAGAATGTTTTATATGTTGAGGGGCTAAAACACAACCTGTTAAGCATATCTCAAATATGCGATAACAATCATAGCGTGAAATTTTCTAATAAAGGTTGTGAAATCTTGAACAAAAAGGGTTCTGTAATATTAACTGGTCACAGGACTTCTAAAAATTGCTATATTGTAAGCGATGGTAGCTCATCTAATCAATCGTGCTACATTGTCCATACCAATGAAACTGAATTATGGCATAAACGCCTTGGACATGTACACTACCGTAATTTATACAGATTGAGCAAGGGAGAAATAATAAGAGGTCTACCTAAATTACAAAATGTAGACAAGATATGTGGTGAATGCCAATATGGTAAGCAAACAAGGAACTCTCACAAAAAGGTGAACTCCAATGCCACATCAAGACCATTCGAGCTTCTCCATATGGATCTTATAGGACTTACCAGGACGGAGAGTCGATGTGGCAAAAAATACATCTTGGTAATCGTGGATGATTTTTCTAGATTCACTTGGGTAGCCTTCTTAAGGGATAAATCAGAAACCCTTGATTAAGTTAAAAAGATTCTCAAACGGATCCAAACTGAAAAATGTTCTCATGTTTGTAAGATCCGTAGTGATCATGGATCTGAGTTCGAGAATAGCAGTTTTGAGAAATTTTGTACTGATCAGGGAATATCACATGAATTCTCTGTACCCAAAACTCCTCAATAGAATGGAATTGTGGAAAGGAAAAATAGAGTGCTTCAAGAAATGGGAACTATAATGTTGAATACTATGAAGCTCCCTAAAAATCTTTGGGCTGAAGAAGTGAATACTGCCTGCTATGTTATTAATCGGGTTTATATATGCAAATCTAATAATAAAACCGCTTATGAAATGTGGTTCGATAAAACTTTCGATTTTTGGTAGCAAGTGCTATATTTTGCATGCCCGTGAAAATCCGGGAAATTTTGACACAAAAAGTGATGAAGGGATCTTTTTAGGATATGCTTTGAACAGTCGAGCGTATCAAGTTCTTAATAGGAGGACTGGTGTGATTCAAGAATCAATTAATGTGGTTATAGATGATCACCTGAATACACCTATCTCTAGTTCAGTAGATGATGAAATCTTTGTATTTGATAAACCAAACTCTTCATCCAGTCAAATTGACACTGAACTTCAAAGTGAACCATCTTCTACGTCATATTCTACTGATTCAAGGTTAGTAAAAGACCATCCTTCTAATCAAATACTTGGTAACCCTCTTTCTGGTGTTCAAAGCAGAAGACAATTGGAAAATGTCTGCAATTACTTTTGCTTCAGTTCCCAAATAGAGCCGGTCAACGTAATTGATGCACTAGCTTATGAAAGTTGGACTTTGACTAAGCAAGAGCATAAAATCCATTGATCTTGTGATGCATGCTTTATCTGTATAAATTGTAATAATTTGTATTTTAGCATGTTTACTTGATATTGCTTAGATATTTCATCTCTTTTGGGTCTATAATAACTGTATATCTCTCTTTGGATTTCGTGCTCTTCTTCATGTCTTTTCCTTAAGTACATATGGATATTTGTCTTCATTTATTTTATTTTATTTTATTAAATAAGAAGACACATTGCCCACATTTCAATATGGATGATATTTTTGATGAACTTGAATATAATTCTGGAAATGATCCTGATTTTGAGCCTTCTGATTTTGATGCTCGTCTTCGTGCTTTTGAAGAGAAGGTAGGGAATATAAATATTGCTCATGATCTTCAGTTTAAATATATGCGCAAGTATCTTAGGCGCTCGAGTAAGGGAATGCATAATCTTGATCCTATCATTCTTGCTCCTTCTTTAGGATCCGATTAAGTGTTTTCATTCTTGGTATGTAATAACGTTCATACTTGTGGTGGATTGTGTACTCTATTTGGTTTGATGAGTTTTTAGTAACTGGATTGTGAATGTTTACTTTCATATATATTGTCAAGTTATTTCTTCTATTCCTCCAATAATTTTCCTTACCTTTGTTGCTTCCTTTGTCATATTGTAACAAAAAGGGGGAGAGGGTTTGATATGAGTAGTTTTATTTTGGATTTGTGATATTTGTTGCTACTCAGGGGGGAGTAGTATATAATGAGTTTGTGCTACTTAATGACAACTAGTGCATGATTTGTTAATATGCATGTTGTGCTTCTCTTATAGTATAGAAGTATGTTTTGTCACAAATTTGACAAAGGGGGAGATTGTAAGTGTTATGGTCTCATGATACTTTGATTATCAAATTTTGTGGTGCCAAAACTTCTTGTGTGTGCCACAACTTCGATCTGTGTGTCTTGTGTTTGTATGTTGATATATATGTGATTCAAGACGACATCACAATGGTTTAAGACATGTACGGTGCTCGACTTCAAGAAATGTAAGGTTATGTACTGTGTCCTCTTCCGTATGCATCAATGTTCAAGTCTACATCAATAAGAAGAGTGTTTCAAGACTCAAGTACATTTCAAGACTTAACTACAACTCAAGTTGAAGCTTATATTTATGTTGTAGAAGATCTCAATATCAAGCTACATCAAGTAGAGGTCTCAAGCTTTAAAGGTTGACTATCATCTGAAAGAATGATGTTCAATGTTCATACTTCATGTTCTAGGTATGATAAACCTAGTTTGACCTTAAGGTAGGTTATTTTGGATACATAAGTCAAGATAAATCTTTATACATAAAGTTGATCTGTTCTAAGACTAGTCCTAGACCTTGTTCGACCAGTCCTAGACCTGGTTCGACCAGTCCTAAGTTGTTGAAGATTTTCAAAATTTTTTGGTTATTCTTTGACCAGTCATGGAGATTGTTCGACTGGTCATAGGGGTGTCACGACTCGTCCTTTGACCAGTCCTAGAACATCGACTCAAACTCCAACAACCAAATCTGGTTTCCTACGACCAGTCCTGGGTCAGCTTCGACCAGTCGTAGGTGGTCTACGACCAGTCAAAGGGTCCCCACGACCAGTCGTAGAACTGATTTTTCAGATCGCACTTAAATTTTCAAAATGCCGTTGGAGCTACAACCAGTCGAAGGTTCCTGACACCAGTCGTAGACGCGATCTTTGCTTCTATAAATTGAGCACGAAATTCAGAGTTTTCATATCAATTAATTTGAGAAATTCAAGCCTCCACTCTGAGATAAGTTGTGTTCATTTTAAGCTAATTTGTTCATATTTAATATTCTTTTTGTTAGCTTTTCTTATTTGATTTTACTCCTACATTCCAATCTTATTTGAAAAAGAGGAATTGCTATATTCCTTCTTTATTGGAATCAAAATCAAATAGAGCTACGCCCAATTTGATTTAATTTAAAATCAATTAGAAACTAGAACCATTTCTTCAATGAGTATTGGATATTGAATGTTGATTCGAACTTCTACTCTCATTGGTTCTACCGGGCTGCTACAAAAGAAGAAATCCAGGTATTTTACATTTGTTGTAAATTCCTTTTTTTTGGTTTTGTTTGAGATTCGCCATAAAAATCTCATTGTGTGGTTATCTGAGGAGAGCCAGAAAACTCAGAAAGTGTGGGTTTTTGGATTGTGTAAGCCCTAGTTAAAAAGACAATTGTGAAGGTTTTGAGTGAACCTGTAAAACCTGTTTAATAGTGAACACTAATATCCCCTGTGTGAGGATATTAGGAGTGGAGTTGCAAGCTGTGTGGCTATTTTTTAACAGTTGGTGAACACATAAGCGAACCACTATATATCGATGTGTTTTGTGATTTGAATGCTCTTTTAATTTTCATATCTTTAATCATTCAGATTTGTGGAATGTATATGTGGTTGTGAATGTTGTAATCTTTACATTTCAAGCAAAGTGGAGAATGTTGTAATAGTTTAGAATTTATTTCTTGTTATTTCCTTTTGTTTGAGTTTTGATATTCAATTTGTTCTAGTAAGGTTGTCCTGCCATAAACCTTTGGTTTTTATGGTGTAAAGGTTGTCCTTAGAACAACGTTAGTATCAAGCTCTTTATTTAAGATTGCTTTACATTTCAGTCTTTGATTTATTTAAAGTATTGTTCTTTATTTTTATAAGGCTATCGTATTTTAATTTCGCTGTTAAATTTTAATTTGGCACAGTCCAATTCACCCCCCTCTAGGAGGACATATAGCTTGGCCTTTTCAAGTAGTATCAGAGCCTAATAGCTTTTTTAATTGCTTTATTTTTGGATTCATTTCCTAAGCTAACGATTTAAGCTATATATAAGATGTCAAATTTTGATAGCCTTTCAATCACTAGGCCTCCACCCTTTGATGGCTCCAACTATGCCTATTGGAAAGCGGATGAGAATTTTCCTTAAACCCATGGATAAAAGTGTGTGGCTTGCCATAGTGACTGAATGGAGCCCTCCTACCATTGAAGTAACTGGTATCAACGGATCAAAATCAATGAGAATAACACCTTATACTTCTTAGTCCACACTTCAGAAAAGTGAGAGTAGTGCCAATACAAAAGCACTAAATGCAATCACTTGTGCACTATCACCGGATGAGTTCAAAAGAATCATATCCTATGATACTGCAAAGCAAGCTTGGGATATATTAGAAATGACTCACGAGGGTACTTAAATTGTAAAAAATCTAAAGTCCAACTCCTCACAACCAAATTTGAAGAAATTCATATGGAGGAAAATGAAATGTTTATGGACTTCTACACTAGATTAAATGACATTGTAAACTCTATGTGGGGTCTTGGTGATAAAATCCCAGAAAGTAAAGTGTGTGCAAAGATACTACGCTCACTACCTGAACGGTTCAATTCTAAGGTAACCGCGATCCAGGAACTTCGTGATACGGACAATATGACGGTAGAAGAGTTGGTTGGGTCTTTACAAACCTACGAGTTAACTTTTAAAGCTCCTAAAGGTAAATCAATAGCCCTTAAGTCTTCCAAATGCATTTCTCAAGAAAATTCTGATTTTGAAAATTCCGAAGACGATATGGCTCTATTAGCGAAAAAGTTTTACAAGATTTTCAAAAGTAAAAAGAGGGTTGATTTTTAAAAATTAAATGATAAGAAAAGATCTAAATCTTGAAAATCTTTAAAAGATAGTCAATGTTACAACTGCCAAGAATATGGGCATCTAGCAAACAAGTGTCCTAAAAAGGACAAACCTAAAAAGAAATGAATGTTGACTACTTGGGATGAATCTTCTAGCACTGAAGCCTCTTCTGAATCAGAAGATTTTAAAACTGAGTCGGGCAATGAAGTTAAGGCCCTTATGACTCTAGCTAAGTTCACTTTTTCAGATCATGATGATTCAACCAGTGAAGAAAATCTGAATAGTGATCATGATAATGAAGAAGATCTTCAAGATGCTTATAATGCCCTATACAAGGAAAGTTGTAAAATTCGTAAAAACTAAAACTTCAAAAAGAAAAGTTTTCAGGACTTAAAAAAAGATTTGAGTCTCTTATTTTAGAAAAATCTCATCTTTCAGATTGTTTTGAAAAATGCAAATGTGATCTTGATTTCAAAACCACCCTTATTGAAAATCTGAAATCTGAAAATGATAAACTTAAACTTGAAGTCTCTTCCCTTTTGAGTTTAAAGGATACATGGACGTAAGCCCAAGGTGATCCAAAATTAGAAAAACTTTTAACTGAATCAAGAAAATGTGGCGACTAATCCGGTTTCGGCTACGACAATAATATTCCTCCTAAACAGAAGAATACTCCTCCCAATGTTGTAAAAGGAGAATCCTCTAACTCAAAAGAGAAAATTTCAAGCCAAAAGTTTTATAAAAATGTTAAACCTTTTCAATCTTTCAAAACCAGAGGTAACCATATCAATTACAAAAATCAAAACCAAAACCCTTTAGCTGAAAAAATAGTTGATTTGCTTAAGGAGCACCTAAAATCTAACTCAGTGGGTCACTCGTACAAAAATTACAAATACAAGAAGACCAACTACACTTCTAAACCCAAAACAGTAATGAAATGGGTTCCTAAAGTTGCTTGGTTGCCTACACTGCTTTCAAAGCTACAAGCCAGTCAAAGTAGTACTTAGACAGTGGATGCTCAAGGCATATGACAGGCGACAAAGCTTTATTCACTGATTTTAAAGATATGACTGATGGTTCAGTCACATTTGGTGATGGTAGCAATTACAAGATTATTGGCCAAGGTACGGTTCAACTCTATAACCTTCTTTTATTTAAGAATGTTTTATATGTTGAGGGGCTAAAACACAACCTGTTAAGCATACCTCAAATATGCAATAACAATCATAGCGCGAAATTTTCTAATAAAGGTTGTGAAATCTTGAACAAAAAGGGTTCTGTAATATTAACTGGTCGTAGGACTTCTGAAAATTGCTATATTGTAAGCGATGGTAGCTCATCTAATCAATCGTGCTACATTGTCCATACCAATGAAACTGAATTATGGCATAAACGCCTTCGACATACACTACCGTAATTTATATAGATTAAGCAAGGGACAACTAATAAGAGATCTACCTAAATTACAAAATGTAGAAAAGATATATGGTGAATGCCAGTATGGTAAGCGAACAAGGAGCTCTCACAAAAAGGTGAACTCCAATGCCACATCAAGACCATTCGAGCTTCTCCATATGGATCTTATAGGACTTATCAGGACGGAGAGTCGAGGTGGCAAAAAATACATCTTGGTAATCGTGGATGCTTTTTAGATTCACTTAGGTAGCTTTCTTAAGGGATAAATCAGAAACCCTTGATGAAGTTAAAAGATTCTCAAACGGAACCAAACTGAAAAAGGTTCTCATGTTTGTAAGATCCGTAGTGATCATGGATCTGAGTTCGAGAATAGCAGTTTTGAGAAATTCTGTAATGATCAGGGAATATCGCATGAATTCTCTGCATCCAAAACTCCTCAACAGAATGGAATTGTGGAAAGAAAAAATAGAGTGTTTCAAGAAATGAAAACTGTAATGTTGAATAGTATGAAGCTCCCTAAAAATCTTTGGGCTGAAGCAGTGAATACTGCCTGCTATGTTATTAATCGGGTTTATATATGTAAATCTAATAATAAAACCGCTTATGAAATGTGGTTCGATAAAAAGCCTACAGTCAAATACTTTCGAGTTTTTGGTCGCAAGTGCTATATTTTACGTGACCGTGAAAATCTAAAAATTTTAACACAAAAAGTGATGAAGGGATCTTTTTAGGATATGATTTGAACAGTCGAGCGTATCGAGTTCTTAATAGGAGGACTGGTGTGATACAAGAATCAATTAATGTGGTTATAGATGATCACCTGAATACACCTATCTCTAGTTCAGTAGATGATAAAGTCTTTATACTTGATAAACCAAACTCTTCATCCAGTCAAATTGACACTGAACTTCAAAGTGAACCATCTTCTACATCATATTCTACTGATTCAAGGTTAGCAAAAGACCATCCTTCTAATCAAATACTTGGTAACCCTCTTTCTGGTGTTCAAACCAGAAGACAATTAGAAAATGTCTGCAATTACTTTTGCTTCAATTCCCAAATTAAGCCGGTCAACATAATTGATACACTAGCTTATGAAAGTTGGACTTTGACTAAGCAAGTGCCTAAAATCCATTGATCTTGTGATGCATGCTTTATCTGTATAAATTGTAATAATTTGTATTTTAGCATGTTTACTTGATATTGCTTAGATATTTCATCTCTTTTGGGTCTATAATAACTGTATATCTCTCTTTGGATTTTGTGCTCTTCTTCATGTCTTTTCCTTAAGAACATATGGATATTTGTCTTCATTTATTTTATTTTATTTTTAAATAAGAAGACACATTGCCCACATTTCAATATGGATGATATTTTTGATGAACTTGAATATAATTCTGGAAATGATCCTGATTTTGAGCCTTCTGATTTTGATGCTCGTCTTCGTGCTTTTGAAGAGAAGGTAGGGAATATAAATATTGCTCATGATCTTCAGTTTAAATATATGCGCAAGTATCTTAGGCGCTTGAACAAAGGAATGCATAATCTTGATCCTATCATTCCTGCTCCTTCTTTAGGATCTGATTAAGTGTTTTCATTCTTGGTATGTAATAACATTCATACTTGTGGTGGATTATGTACTCTATTTGGTTTGATGAGTTTTTAGTAACTGGATTGTGAACGTTTACTTTCATATATATTGTCAAGTTACTTCTTCTATTCCTCCAATAATTTTTCTTACCTTTGTTGCTTCCTTTGTCATATTGTAACAAAAAGGGGGAGAAGGTTTGATATGAGTAGTTATATTTTGGATATGTGATATGTTCTGCTACTCAGGGGGAGTAGTATATAATGAGTTTGTGCTACTTAATGACAACTGGTGCATGATTCGTTAATATGCATGTTGTACTTCTCTTATAGTATAGAAGTATGTTTTGTCACAAATTTGACAAAGGGGGAGATTGTAAGTGTTATGGTCTCATGCTCCTTTAATTGTCAAATTTTGTGGTGCTAAAACTTCTTGTGTGTGCCACAACTTCTATTTGTGTGTCTTGTATTTGTATGTTGATATATATGTGATTCAAGACGACATCACAATGGTTCAAGACATGTACGGTGCTCGACTTCAAGAAATGCAAGGTTGTGTATTGTGTTCTCTTCCGTATGCATCAATGTTCAAGTCTACATCAATAAGAAGAGTGTTTATTCAAGACTCAAGTACATTTCAAGACTTAAGTACAACTCAAGTTGAAGCTTATATTTATGCTATAGAAGATCTCAATCTCAAGCTACATCAAGTAGAGGTCTTAAGCTTCAAAGGTTAACTATCATCTGAAAGAATGATGTTCAATGTTCATACTTCATGTTCCAGGAATGATAAACCTTAGTTTGACCTTAGGGTAGGTTATTTTGGATACATAAGTCAAGATAAATCTTTATACATGAAGTTGGTCTGTTCTAAGACTAGTCCTAGACCTCGTTCAACCAGTCCTAGACCTGGTTCGACCAGTCCTAAGTTGTTGAAGATTTTCAAAAATTTTTTGGTTATTCTTCGACCAGTCCTGGAGATTGTTCGACCAGTCGTAGGGGTGTCACGACTCGTCCTTCAACCAGTCCTAGAACTTCGACTCAAACTCCAACAACCAAATTTAGTTTCCTACGACCAGTCCTGGGTCAGCTTCGACCAGTCGTAGGTGGTCTACGACCAGTCGAAGGGTCCCCACGACCAGTCGTAGAACTGATTTTTCAGATCGCGCTTAAATTTTCAAAATGTCGTTGGAGCTACGACCAGTCGAAGGTTCCTAAGACCAGTCGTAGATGCGATCTTTGCTTCTATAAATTGAGCACGAAATTCAAAGTTTTCATATTGATTAATTTGAGAAATTTAAGCCTCCACTCTGAGATAAGTTGCGTTCATTTTAAGCTAATTTGTTCATATTTAATATTTTTTTTATTAGCTTTTCTTATTTGATTTTATTCATAAATTCCAATTTATTTGAAAAAGAGGAATTGCTATATTCCTTCTTCATTGGAATCAAAATCAAATAGAGGTACGCCCAATTTGATTTAATTTAAAATCAATTAGAAACTAGAACCATTTCTTAAGTGAGTATTGGACATTGAACATTGATTCGAACTTCTACTCTCATTGGTTCTACCGGGCTGCTACAAAAGAAGAAATCTAGGTATTTTACATTTGTTGTAAATTCCTTTATTTTGGTTTTGTTTGAGATTCGCCAGAAAAATCTCATTATGTGGTTATCTGATGAGACCCAGAAAACTCTGAAAGTGTGGGGTTTTTGGATTATGTAAGCCCAAGTTAAAAAGACATAATTGTGAAGGTTTTGGGTGAACCTGTAAAACCTGTTTAATAGTGAACGCTAATATCCCGTGTGAGGATCTTAGGAGTGGAGTAGCAAGCTGTGTGGCTGTTGTTTAACAGTTAGTGAACACACATGCGAACCACTATATATCGGTGTGTTTTGTGATTTGAATGCTCTTTTAATTTCTTATGTTTAATCATTCAGATTTGTGGAATGTATATGTGGTTGTGAATATTGTAATCTTTACATTTCAAGCAAAGTGGGGAATGTTGTAATAGTTTAGAATTTATTTCTTGCAATTTCCTTTTTGTTTGAGTTTTGATATTCAATTTGTTCTAGTAACGTTGTCCTGCCATAAACCCTGGTTTTTATGGTGCAAAGGTTGTCCTTAGAACAATGTTTGTTTCAAGCTATTTATTTAAAATTGATTTACATTTCAGTCTTTGATTTATTTAAAGTACTTGTTTCGACAAGAAAACAAAAGTATTTGATTTGGGAATTATCTTATTCGATCATAACAATGAAATAATTACAGAAACAATCATCACACTTCATTGATTCTGAATTCATTTACATCCTCAGGTATCCCTTAATTCTAAGATAGTTTACAAAGAATTCATTACAAATTACAGTTATCGCAGTTAAATATAAATTTCGGCAGCATAACAGCGCTGATCTCAATCATCTCCCATGACTTAGGAGGAATGGATAAATTGACCAATAGCCTTCAAGAGGATGGAGATTCCGGCAGCATAACAGCGTTATTTCAACCATCTCCTGAAACTTAGGAGGAACACGCCTTTTCGTCAATGATTCTTCCTTTTCTCCTGAACAAGAAGAACTGAAGACTTGAAGACTCTAGCCATTCTAACAGCATAACAGCCCATTGCTGTTATAGACTGTTCAGCAGTCGGTTTGCGCGGGTCCGCGCAAACAATATGCTTTGCGCGGGTCCGCGCAAACTATATTAACCCAATGATTTGCGCGGGTCCGCGCAAACTATATTAACCCAATGACGCTTTGCGCTGATCCGCGCAAACTTCAGGAGTCCAATACTCCTTTGTGCGACGTCGCGCAAAGTGCAGGAGTCCAATACTCCGCACCTTCTGTCTTCTCTTCCGTCTTTCTTTCACTTCTGAAATCTTCCAACCCCTTTTGAGAGGAGGAACGGGGTATTTATAGACATTTTCTTCAATTGAAATCTCTGTTCTGGTCGATGAGGGACAAAATAATCAACCAACCTTTTTGATCCCACCGTCATATACTTTACGTGGACATGCGCAAACGATATGCTTTGCGCGGTTCCGCGCAAACTATCAATCCCCGCGCAAACTGTCTTCATAATCTCCCGCGCAAACCGTTCACTTTGCGCGGTCTGGCGCAACCATTTCACTTTGCGCGTACCCGCGCAAAGTGGTCTTGAAGCTGATTTCTTGATCTTTCCAATTGATTTCTTGATCTTTCTTGTCTTCACTTCCTTGCTTATTTTATGCTTCAACAGATGCCTCCTTGATCCGTTCTTTGTGTTTTCCAAAAACCAAAGAAAAGGATCAACCAATTATCTTCTGCAGGGTTTGCGCGCACCCCCCCGCACAAAGCTCTAGTTTAGTCGAGTACCGTACTCGGCCTAAAGGGCTATAAAAGTCCGACTACTTAGTCATTTTTCGAACCGTTCTCTGCTGAAACTCTGCTCTGGCGATTTTCTT
>JAJHSJ010000005.1:49232277-49469581 GCA_021015155.1 Magnolia officinalis | reverse complement strand
TGTTGAGGCATAAAATAAGCAAGGAAGTGAAGACGAGAAAAATCAAGAAATCAATTTGAAAGATCAAAAAATCAGCTTCAAGACCACTTTGCGCGGGTTTTCGCAAAGTGAAAAGGTTGCGCCAGACCGCGCAAGTGAACGGTTTACGCGGGAGATTATGAAGACAGTTTGCGCGAGACCGCGCAAAGCATATCGTTTGCGCGTGTCCGCGCAAAGTATATGACGGTGGGATCAAAAAAGGTTGATTGATTATTTTGTCCCACATCGACCAGAACAGAGATTTTCATTGAAAAAATGTCTATAAATACCCAACCTACCAAAGTCCTCCTCTCAAAAGGGTCGAAGATTTCAGAAGTGAAAGAAAGACGAAAGAGAAGACAGAAGGTGCGGAGTATTGGACTCCTGCACTTTGCGCGACCGCGCGCAAAGGAGTATTGGACTCCTGCACTTTGCGCGACCGCGCGCAAAGGAGTAATGGACTCCTGAAGTTTGCGCGGACCCGCGCAAAGCATATCGTTTGCGCGGATCCGCGCAAACCGACTGTTGGGCAGTCTATAACAGTAATGGGCTGTTATGCTGTCAGGCTGTTATGCTGTCAGAATGGCTCGAGTCTTCAAGTCTTCAAGTTCTTCCTTATTCAAGAGAAAGGAAGAATCATCGACGAAAAGGCGTGTTCCTCCTAAGTTTCAGGAGATGACTGAAATAGCGCTGTTATGCTGCCGGAATCTCCGTCCTCTTGAAGACTATTGGTCAATTTATCCATTCCTCCTAAGTCGTAGGAGATGATTGAGATCGGCGCTGTTATGCTGCCGAAATTTATATTTAACTACGATAACTGTAACTTGTAGCGAATTCTTTGTAAACTATCTTAGAATCAAGGGATACTTGAGGATGTAAATGAATTCAGAATCAATGAAGTGTGATGATTGTTTCTGTAATTATTTCATTGTTATGATGAATAAGATAATTCCCAAATCAAATACTTTTGTTTTCTTGTCGAAACAAAATGGCGACTCTGCTGGGGAATTTATATCTTATTTAATACTAACATTGGAAAGTTGCAAGACTCTCATTACTGTTTTTGGCGTCTTCTAGACGCCAAAATGGCGACTCTCAGTGGGAACATCCTCCCTTTCATCTCTAAGATAGTTTACTTAATTTTCCATATACTAATTCATGAATGTTTTGTTATTGAAGGTACCCCAATTCAATCACACTACATTGCTAATGGCTAACGTTGCGAGAAAAGTGAACTTCCGATTCACCGCTACTGGATTTGTAATTGAATATGCGCCGAACCAAACTCCTAAGTATACAAAAGCAAGCACTACAAGCAGGCGTAAAGCGACTCAAGTAACAGTGGGAGTTATTTCCATCTCACCTCAACCACAAGAAAATGATGAGAATTGGACTTTGGTCCTGTCCAAGAAAACAAAAGCAAAGACTTTAAAGAACCGCAAAGCGAAAGTACTTGTACCAAGAACTGAGGGACCGGTCACACGTAGCATAGCTAGAAGAAACCTGAGCTCGCTCCTCCGGCAATTTATCCCGAACAAGCTACTTCGCAGTTCTCGTTGCGTGATTTTTCGGCTTTGGTTGCTCCAAAGACTAAATGGACAGAATCGCAGAAAGGCAAAGCACTAATGATAGGATCACCGATGATCTTGGTGTCACCTCAAACAAGTTCGCCGATAACTACATCACCCCGATCGGTTAAAAGCACGGGAAGTACACAAGAATCAAACGAGACTCCAATATCTCCCCTCTTTATAAGTCCTGTTACGTCAACATATTCGCGTTTTACTCAAAAAACAGCTTCGACAAAACAGTCAAGAGGCCGCAGTATATATGGCAGAAACGGGTCAAGGAAATAGGCCATCTACTGAAGAACGTGTTGATCAAATGGTAGAGGCACAAAGAGTGCTAATGGATGAATGCCGGAACCTCAGAGAAGCTCTGGCAACTCTGGCACATAATGTAGCCCAAATAGTGGCTCCACCCATGATGGGGGCAACGAATGGACAAGAGAACCAACTGAAGGCTCTCGTCCGCAAGAGATAGGATCACGAGGATCAGTTCCAGCAGCAAGAGCTATAACACAAGATGATGTAAGACAAGTCGTCGAAGAAGCAGTCAGAATAGAAAGAGAGCGAGCGAATACCGGTCGTTTCAGATACCGAACACCCTACCCGAGAGAGGTAGAGGATGTTCCGTTTCCAGCCAATTTTAAACATCCAGATTTCTAGAAATTTAATGGGGAAGGATCATCAGAAGAACACCTGATGCATTTCATCACCAGCATGGGAAACTTCTCCACAATACCTCAATACTGTTTACGCTTATTTGGATCATCGTTGATAAGTAAAGCTTTCAGGTGGTATTCAAATTTAGCACCAGGGTCTATACGCACATGGGAAGAAATGCAAGATGCTTTCATGTCAAACTTTTTCTCATCAGAACGCGATGTTAGTATCACAGAATTAGCTTCAGTGCGACAGCGAGAAGGAGAACCAGTTGAAAAATTCATAGACAGATGGAAGACGCTGGGGGCATCGTGTAGGCAGTTGCCAGAAGAAAAGGAACAAGTCAAAATGTGTCTGAACTCTATGGAAACAGGAATTGCGTTCGGACTCACCAGCGCTGATATCGGAACCTTTCGCGATTTGGCTACCAAAGCCCATGCATTGGAATTAATGACTCGTAAGATGCCAGCATTTCATCATGAAACTGTCAGAAGAATGCCTGGCAGGACAACCGTCAACACCATCGATCGAGATAAGAAAAATCAAGAAGCGAAGGGCTCAAGAGACAAAGGCCGGAAGGAAAAGAAAACTGGAATCAATCAAGGGATCGATACGGTGGAAAAAGCTTAGAATGCTCGATTCTCATGAAGGATTTGAGTTTGACAGAGAGGATGTGGTGCCTATGATGCAACAATTGTTAAAAGCAGGCACCCTGGAATTACCGGAACCGAAACGCCCTGAAGATGTGACAAGAACCCGAGAAAGAAACTTTTGCCGTTATCATCGTTTAGTGGGACATCCGACAGAAAATTGTTACACGTTAAAGTGCATCATCAACGAATGATAAATAGAGGGGATATAATAACCAGCGAAAGCAAAGAAAAGAATACAAGAGCGACAGTAAATGTATTGTCAATTCAAGAAAAGACTCGAGGAATGAAAGAAAAGGGAGACCGAAGGCCGATAAGAAATGCGACAATGATTACGTTGCGATCAGGGAAGCAGATAACGAGTCCGATAAAGCAAAAAGCAGAAATCATAGGGAAAGAAGTGACTGAAAAGCGGAACATCAAGGATAAAAGTAGAAATGAAGATACAGTGACAAAAGTGGCTTACGATGTAGTTAGTCACTTGAAAGGTATATCGGCACGTTTGAGTATTTATGATGCGCTCAAGTTATCGAAAGAGTTTCGACAGAGTTTGATTCAAGCACTGGCTGATCACGATGTGAGAGAAACTTTACTGACAGAAATGAAGAATGAAAGAAGCAAGGAAAAGGTGGATTGTCTACCAGTGATATCTTTTTCTGATGATGATTTAATTGGTGAAACAGAACATAACAGGCCATTGATGATAGAAGGGTACATTTGTGAAAAGAAGATAAAACGGATCATGATAGACAATGGGTCAGCAGTGAATCTTTTGCCACTCTCCATGATTACTAAATTGGGTTATCGCCGTTCAGATTTGCGCCCCAGCGGAATGATGATACAAGGGTTTAATCAAGATGGACAACGCGCGCTCGGTAAAATTACAGTAACATTGGAAGTAGGAGAATTAATCACTTCTGTTGTATGTCACGTTATAAATGCTGTGACGACATATAACCTTCTCTTGGGAAGGCCATGGATACATCAGTACAATATTGTACCTTCTACTCTACACCAATGTTTCAAATATTACAAGGATGGAATGCAGTGTAAAGTAATAGCTGATGCGAAACCATATACAGAAGCTGAGTCTTTCTTTGCGGATGCTAGCTATTATAATGTTTCTCCAAAGAAGCGGGAAATGATGATAGAAAGGAATCTTGAAAGATGTCCAAATAAATAAAGCTAGAGAAGAAAGGGCGGAGTCTTCTGAGACTACAAGAGCAAGGAAAAAGTTTTATTTTGTACCAAAGCGCCTAGACAGCCGGGACAACCACCATTGACATTGTTGTCAACAGAACAGTTGAAAGTCTTACAGTCCAATTACACGATGCCATTACCCAATATCGAAAGATGTAAGCCATTTGCAGTTGCCCCAGGCACATTTCAAGTCAGAGCCAGTGCTAAATATCCTGAAGCAATAAAGTTCCACGTTGCAGCAGAGGTGAAGAATGAAAACACAAGCAATATATATCATGGAGAGTTAGCACCGCAGAATTTGAGAAAATACAGTGCAGTAAGCAAGAAAATCATGAAAAATATGGGTTTTGATTGTGACAAGCCCACTGGACTGAATCATGGGAAAGGAATTCAAATCCCTCTCGGAGTCAATCAAGAGAAACGGAGAAAATTCCAAGGATTAGGAGCAGAATCATCAGTAAATATGGTATCAGTAGATATGACTCCAGCCGAACAGATGTCAGAACAAGATGCTAAGATAGTTAAGTGTCCTGAAAATGCTCCAAGACAAATAGAAGATGGAGGACAGCCGACGATAGATGGCTTGCGAGAAATAAATTTGGGGACAGTAGAAGAGCCAAGGAACACATTTATCAGTGTCAGTCTTTCAGATCAGGAATTTGAAAAATATGGCCAGCTTCTCAGAGAAATAAAGATGTCTTCGCTTGGACATATGAAGAATGCCAGGATTGGAACCCTCTGTAGCAATGCATCGATTAAATATTTCCAAAGAAAAGAAACCAGTAAAGCAAGCACAAAGGCGATTCCACCCGGACCTGATTCCATTAATCGAAAAAGAAGTAAATAAATTAATAAAGGTTGGATTCGTCAGAGAAGTTAAATATCCTAAGTGGATATCAAACATTGTTCCGGTGAAAAAGAAAAATGGGCAGATTAGAGTATGCATCGACTTCAGAGATCTGAATGAAGCATGTCCAAAAGATGACTTCCCTCTCCCCGATAACAGAATTATTAATTGATAGCACTACTCAATATGCTATTATGTCCTTCATGGACGGATACGCGGGTTACAATCAAATCAGGATGGCACCCGAAGATGAAGAGGCAACGGCTTTCAGAACACCGCTTGGAATTTATTGTTATAAAGTTATGCCTTTCGGTCTCAAAAATGCTGGGGCAACATATCAAAGGGCAATGAAAAATATTTTTCAAGATATGATGCACAAACATGTCGAATGCTATGTTGATGACTTGGTGGTCAGGTCGAGAGATCATCAAGAACACCGCGAACATTTAGCATCAGTCTTCCGTCGTCTCAGAAAGAAGCAACTGAAAATGAACCCTGCTAAGTGTGCATTTGGAGTATCTTCTGGCAAATTCCTCGCTTTGTTGTACGACACAGAGGGATCGAGATTGATCCAGAAAAAATTAAAGCTATTCAAAATATGCCACCGCCAACAACATTGAAGGAATTAAAAAGCTTACAAGGAAAATTGGCATACATTCGTCGTTTCATTTCAAATCTCGCAGGAAGATGTCAGCCATTTTCTCGGTTAATGAAGAAAGACACAGAATTTATATGGGATCACGCTTGTCAAAATGCCTTTGACTCAATCAAGGAATTGTTGAAACAGCCCCGGTATTAACAGCTCCAACAGCTCCAATAAAGGTAAGCCACTTATCTTATATACAGCTGCAGCTACAAATTCCTTGGGTGCTTTGTTAGCACAGGTGAACGAAGCCGGAAAAGAGACTGCTCTTTATTATCTAAGCCGAACATTAATGGGGGCAGAATGCAATTATTCTTCGATCGAAAAAAATGTTTGGCGCTAATATTCGCTGTGCAAAAATTGAGGCATTATTGTCTCTCCCATGACATAACTCTAATCTCAAGAGCAGATCCGATAAAATTTTTGATGACCAGGCCAATGTTGTCAGGAAGACTAGCCAAGTGGATGTTATTATTATCAGAATATACTATTACATATAAACCGGCGAAAGCAGTAAAAGGGCAAGCTATGGCAGATTTCCTCGCAGCACATCCTATAGCGGAAAGTGAAGAGATCAATGACGAATTCCCAGATGAACAGGTTTATGTTGGCTGAATCTCAGAATCTTTGGCAAATGTATTTTGATGGTGCTGCTCGAATATCGGGAGCGGGGGCAGGAATAATATTCATTACACCTCAAGGCGATTTATTACCATATTCCTTCACATTGGGCACTGCATGCACAAACAATGAAGCTGAATACAGAGCTCTTATCATCGGAATGGAAATAGCCCAGCAAATGGAAATAAAATTATTGCATATCTTCGGAGATTCTAAATTGGTTATAAATCAATTGACAACCGAATTTGAAGTAAGAAAGAAGAACTCCTATCCTATTATCGGAAGGCACAACGGTTGCTTGAACAGTTTTCTCACGTGGAAATTAAACACATACCGCGGTCGGAGAATACAAAAGCAGATGCTTTAGCCGGTCTGGCAGCAGCTCTGTCCTGCACAAAACGAAGTCCTCTTCAGGTAACTATAGAAGAAAGAAGATTCCTGCCGTCTGCAGAAGTTATCGAAGAAACCGTAGAAATGTTTCCTATATCTTGTCTGGAAGTAATGATAAACGATTGGCGTCAGCCTTTCATTGATTATCTAAAGTATAATATCTTGCCAGAAGATAATGCGCAAAAGCAGCAGATTAAGCAGCGATCAGGCAAATTTGTCATATGTAGTGAAGTATTGTATAGAAAATCTTACAATGGAATGCTGCTAAGATGCTTAGACAAGCAGGAAGCAAACCAAATGCTGCGGGAAGCACATTCAGGTGAATGTGGAGCACATCAAGCCGGCCGAAATTTATGCCATAGAGTGCATCGAATGGGTTATTATTGGCCTACTATGTTCAAAGATGCAATAGAATATGCAAAGCGGTGTCACGAATGTCAAATACACGGAGATGTAATACATGTTCCTCCAGAAGAATTACATCAGTCTATTGCTTCCTGGCCTTTTTCAGCATGGGGACTCGACGTGATTGGTCCTATAAATCCCCCTTCATCAAAAGGAAAACAGTATATTCTGGCAGCAACAGACTATTTCTCCAAATGGACCGAAGCAGTCGCCTTGCGTAATGTTAAAGAACAGATGTGGTCAATTTCATCCGGCATGCTATAATATACCGTCATGGTATTCCGAAAAAGATCGTCACTGATAATGGTACCCCTTTTAAAAATAGAGGCATGGAAAAGTTATGTCAGAAGTTTGGCATCCAGCATTCTTTTTCAACACCTTATTATCCTCGGCCAATGGACTAGCAGAGGCGTTTAACAAAACGATCGTCAAAATAATGAAAAAAACGGTGACAGGCAATAAACGCGATTGGGATGAAAAGTTACAAGAAGCATTGTGGGCCTACAGAACTACCCATCGTACATCAACAGGGGCGACACCGTATTCATTAATCTATGGTATAGAGGCAGTTATCCCAATTGAAATGCAGGTGGCATCACTCCGGATAGCAGTACATCAGTCTATAACAGATGATGAAAATGCAAAAATAAGGCTAAAAGAATTAGATTTGCTCGATGAGAAGCGTCTTGCAGCTCAGCAGCGGTTGCAGTCATATCAGGCCAGAATATCAGCTGCCTTTGATAAACAGGTTAAATACCGCTCTTTCAAAAAGGGGATATGGTGTAGTGGTCCACTCGCCGGACAGGGGGCAAGTTCGAGCCTAAATGGGACGGTCCATATGTAGTAAAAGAAGTATACTCCAATGGGGCATATAGAATCGCAAATCAAGAAGGACAGGGTATCAGTATACCTGTCAACGCCCGCTTCATCAAAAGATACTACCCCTGAAGATAGACATGTTGATTTTGACTCAGAATATTATCGGCATAATGATTCTGTATCAAAAGGGGGCAAGGATGAATAAGATCATGTCTATATGTCAACAGAAGAAGCTATGAAGAAAAAGTTCACAAACACGTCAATTATCAAGCATCGAATCTGAAAAATATATATATGATCATCATCATCAAATAAGATTGACAAAGTTAATATCATCTCGAAGATTCTCTTGAAGATATTATTTAAGCTGAAAATATTTTGCCTTACAAGGCAAGGCATGGGTCTTCTTAAAGATATTCTGAAAATATCTACTATATTTTGCAAATGATGATGATCATATATAAATATTATTGCCTTACAAGGCACGGATATTCTTGAAGATATTATCAAAAGCAAGGATACATCAATAATAATCAAAGAGGCAGTATAGCCAAGCCAAATCCTAAAAGAGCCAAATTGAGCCAAATCAAAAAAGATCAGGCTCGCAAAAAAAAAAAAAAAAAAAAAAAAAAAAAAAGAAGCTCTCAAAGGATCAAGCTCTAAAAGAGCCGGCCAACTATACGTAAGACCCATGAAGATCGCCATTCGGGCAGCGGCGAGGAGTCAGTGGCCCTAAAAAGCCCGCGAAGACCATCGTGCGCACTCATGCGGGCAGCTGACGAAGTCAAGGATTCAAAGCCTAAAAGGCCATATATCCGCGAAGACTAGTCACCGTAACTCCCATGCCGTCTGTATAGCTTCCGGCAGCGCCACGGGGAACGGATGAAAATGCCCTCCTGTGAATGGGCTCGACCTTGCAGACGAAGAAAACAGGGGCCGCAGTGCGAGCTTTATGCCAACCGTGCGTAAGACCCTCCAGGTCTAGGGTTTGATTTCAGTAGTAACTCGTGAGGAAGGGCTTAAACCTACTCATTGATGGACTGGCGACCCTAGATTTGGTGCCCAAAGGTAGCCTTGCGAGCCCTGCGAACTCTAGAGAGTTACCGTGGCCAACCCTGTGCGTAAAACCAACAGTTCACCGTCCGGTAGCGTCAATGGGCCCCTCTGATGGACCGTGACCGTGAGCTCAAGGCAGTGAGAAGCCCAAAAGAGAACTCTAGAGAGTTACAGTGGCCATCACATAAGGCCCATAAATGCTCCACTACTCATGAGCTTAAACTGTGTGCGCACGCTCCACTACTCATGAGCTTAAACTGTGTCTGTGCGCACGCTCCACTACTCATGAGCTTAAACTGTGTGTGGCTAATTAAATCAAAACTTAGTACCGCCAATCTAAATACTCACATAGAGAGTCCCGCACTAACAAAGCATAAAAGGTTTAGAAATTATAAAGGATGTAATGAAATTACTGTATAGAGTATAAATATAATTTAAATAATATTAAGTATAAACATACAATATGAAAATGACATACAATATAAAATGCTATTATAAACATCTCAAAATGCTATCAAGAAACATGAAAGCAAAAAGCCAAATAAATTATGTCCAAAAGAAACATGAAAGCAAAGATTACATGTTCAAAATTACATGTTTAAAGATCTTCTGTAATCCCCATTGCTTCTGAATATCTGCGCAAATCTTCTTTCAATTGTGCCTGAGCTGCTTCATGTTTAGATTTCTCTTCAAAAATAAGTCTTGCTTGATCAGGAACGCCAGTAAGCTTATCCTCCAAAGAAGCGATCATTTCTTTTCCTTGAAGTTGTGCAGATTTCTCAATATCAATGGATTGAGCATTTGCTCGTATCTTTTCTTCAACATCTTGAAGGGCTAAGGATTGCTCACGATGCTTTCTCTCCAGTTGAGAGATTTCCTCCTTCAGAGCTGCAATACGATCTTGGATAATCACTTTTCATCAATATAAGCCTTTTGTTGATCTTGAAGAATCGTACGCTCTTGTTCAAGTTTAGAAATCGATGAAGCCGACAGAAAAACTTGTTCCTGAGATAAAGTCAGTTGCTTCTGTATTCTAAAATTTCAGGTGCGATTGTGACATTCTCTACTGACGCCAGAGAAATTACTGAATCACGAAATTTGAGGAGGGAATCCCGCAAAGGAGATATGTTTATTCTGGCCATCTTGGCAGAGCTCTCCAAAATCTCTATGGCAACATCCAAATCCAACCATTGATCAGGATTTTTGAAGATATGGATTATGGCTAACAAGGAATGTTTCACCATGAGCATTTTATGAACAGGAATTTTCGCAAAAGACGACAATTCAGAAATAGTGGTCACAGAATCAGAACTGGCCGCGCCACTGCAAGAATAAGTTCCTATAGCAAAAGAAGAAAAATATTCAAAATACTATTATGAAATAGGTAGTATTGGGTAAAATAATCAATGCCTATATGTATACCTGTTACAGGAATGCGACTAATAGAAGGAGAAGCTCTTTGAGTCATAGAAGGGCCCAATTCCACCATATCAGCAAAAGATGGTGCTCTAGCTTCAGTACTTGAATCTCTGGTAGTCGGAGTTGGCAAGTCAGTAGTCTCTGTGGGAAATATGATTTCACGAGCCACTACTCTCTGTACTACCAATGGAATTGCGGGTCCTTTTGGTGAAGTTACCACAAGAGAGTTCATTGGAGAGATAGCACCTATTTCTGCAACTTGGGCACCTAAAAAGGGAGACGCAATGATTAAAGAAAAATATATATAGTTGTTAAAATAAAAATATATATATGAAAATTTCCTTTACCTGGTGAATACCCATATTCTCCATAATCTAAGAGATCCTCGTCATCTTTCTCAGCTACAGGAGATTTAGCAGGAACATTGGCGCCAGGAAAAGTCTTAGCAATTGCAGGGGAAGATTCTATCTCAGCTTCTTTCACAGTTGTTTCCTCTTCTTCGCCAATATCAACTTCGCCTTCTTCAAAGTCATCATCTTTATCTTCATCACTATCGCTATCTCCGCTGTCTTCGTATTGAGAAGATTCAGTTGTATCTGATGATGAAGCTGAACTTTCATCTTCCAAATTTTCTTCGTCAACTTCTTCAATAATAACTTGCTTCCCTTTGTAAGAAATGGGTTTGCTACTCTCCGGTGCAGACTCTTGGACCATAGGGGAAGCAGATGTTTGGCGAGTCATTTCGGAAGAAATAGGGGATGATGTTTACAAACGCGTTCTTGATCTAGTCGTCGGAGAAGATGGGCTAGGACCAAGGGGTTGTGGAGGAGATACGGAAGTACCAATAGCTGGTCCTTCTTGAACCGCTGCAGTCTCTACAGGAATTGGAGAAGATGTACCTACAGCATCGTCCACGGCTTGGTATGAAGAGTCCCGACGAGATTTCTCAAATTCTCTCAAATCTCCGTAAGCAAACCAGCCATCCAAAGTATTGATGGGCTTGATTTCACGAATGGGATCTTCCAATGATATCTTCCTACAAATTTCTCCGGGATGAGATGCATGGCACTTTTCCGGAATATAGCCAATTTCGCTCTCTAAATTTCTGCCCTTTAGCCTGGGCGGATGAAGAAAGATAGAAGAATCTACTGGCAAGCATTTAGAAATCAGGTATGATTGATGATCCCACCACCGCATCCAGCTATATGATGTACGGACTATACGATCACAGCTTGGAATTATGAAGAGGGATCCAACGCAACCATTCAGCAACTGTTTCCATATCATGGCCCAGTTAAGAGGACCAGTTCCATAGCAGCGCATTTTTCTGGTAACCAGCCCGCAGTCTTGTGGTACAGTTTGATCATAACCAAATTGACGAGCAAAACGACTGGGGTAGTAAGGTTCTCTCCAGAATTCTATCCCTTCCCGAAGAGGCAAACTGCAGGAGCGAATGGAAAAGAAGAAAGCTCTTTCTGCTGCAAGTGGAAGGTGAGAAGGATGAGTATATGCTTGTTTAGGAGCTTCAAAAGTCCAGGGTAAATAAACTCCAAGCCACCCCGTAATATAATGCCAAGAAGTATGCGCAGACGAAGCTCCAAGAATTGGGTCTTTTATGTGGGTAGCTACTTCTCCAAGAGCCCTGTAGATAGAACATTATACGGGAGGAGTAAGAGAATATTTATGGCCCTCCGCTAAAGCACCAGCCACAACGAAGACATTAGGACGAACAACATCTGCCCACTTGGAGCTAGGCAATACGACCAAGCTTAGCCAGTAAGCCAAGAACGCTGCAAGCTCTCCGAAAGAACTATATTCTGGCTTTCTTCTTATTGCATCTCGAAGCTTCGTTAGTTCTTTAGAGTGGCAGTCACGAAACCTTCAAAGAAAATAAGGAGGTTAATATGCAAGAATGGCTAAATAGCAAGAATACAAGGAGGAAGATCAGTTGTTAGATTGGAAAATACCTGAGACCCCTAGAAAAATGTGCTAGCCATTGAAGAGGGGGAATTTTGTGGAAATTGGGAAATTTGCCCATCTCTTTGAATAACTCTATAGTAGTCTCAGAAATGGAAGGCTTGCGGTCTGGAGAAGATACGAAGGCCAGTTCTCTGTTTGTCGGAATGAATTCATCATAGAATTTGCCTGTTATTGTAAGACCGTGTAACGCCCTGAAAATCGGGGGTCGAGCATAATCTCAACTCCCGAGTTCCAGAACATCACTTATGCAACAAAATGAATGATGATTGAATGTTGACTGTATTCGTGCATTGAACATGAGTGAGATTAAGCCAAAACAGCATATCATACTCTAGAGACAGCGGAAGACTGTGATAGATAGATAAAATATATAAACTATGATGAGTCTCCAGAGTGTGATAACATTACCAGGTTAAATAATTACAAGTACAGTTCTAAACTTTAGGGAAACCTAGAGTCACTGATTTTGCAAGTTTTGGGTCTTGCAGATCGTATTTAAAGCGATCCCAACGGATTTCATGGCTAGTCGAGTTTGCACTTAGTTAACTTTGTTAAATTTCTAAAGGATTTAATCCTAGTTGTTTTCTGGTTGAGATGGTACTTAGGCCTTTGTAGTTTGTATATAAAGTGATCCAAGTTTTACTACTTAGCTAGTTTAAGATAGTGTCTAGGGCGAAAGTGCTTTGAAAAATTGAAAGCACAAGGTAGTGAAGGGTGGGATTTGTGAAGAAAATGATTTAAAAAGGAATTTGAGGCTTTAATTGAGCGTTTGAGAAGTTAAACCTGTGTTAGGATTGAACCATCGCCTAAGGACGTCTAATTTTCAGGTTGGCGAAAATCCGGGATGTTACAGACCGGCTATGCGATGAAGGTCCCAGAGAGATATACTCATTTCACCATAAGGAAGATGGAAGGAGTTGGTTGTAGGCGACCAGTATTCAAGGAAGCCCTTCAGAATATTGGGTTCCCTATAGAAGTATTTAGAGGTCACTTCTATTGCATCATAAAGGCCGATTTTTGCAAGAGTGCCCGTATGCTTCAGCAATATAGCCTCCGCCCATTCAGAATAGTATCGACGAGCAGTTAACATGCCCCTGATGCGGAATTCTGCCTGTCCCCAGAGTTGCTCCCGATCTCTGAAGCGTTGTCGCACTGTCTCATAAAAATGAGAAGGAAAGAGATCATGAGGACTATAGAAAGGAGCTAAGAAAATCATGGGATGAACTTCTCCTATCCTCTGTCGCGGTTTCTGAGTTTGAATAGTTCCCTCCAGGATTCGGGGCTCTCTTGAAGTCCATGATTCAGTATACATTAATCTCACACCATGGACGTAATCTTTGGACTCGCAGTCTAGCATAGACTGATGGCGATATACCTTGATCGGAATGATTGTCATGCCCTCTGCATGAGGATTATCAAACTTCATAATACCTTCGACAACTCGTACTGAGTCCCACGAGTTCTGAAGCCTCTTCTTCTTATGTTCCTTGATCTTTTCTGCAAATTCTTTCGCCTTATTACGATGAATTTTCTTTGGGCGAGAAGCAGGAGGAGTATCTTCACGGAGAGGTGCTCTCTCACTATCAGTTCGAATGTGAGCGGTGGTCTTCAACCATTCATCCCAGTCATACTCTCTGCCATGCTTAGGCGGACATTTGATGTCTCCCAAAGATATAGATCTGTGAATAGGAGAAGGTAAAGATCTAATACGGTCAGAAAAGTCGAAAGTGGGAAGAACAGGTTCTTTGAAGTAAGCAGGATTTCTGGAAGTGGTCTTTGTCCGCTTAGCAGGAGGCTGATCAGAGGAAGGAGAATCAGAAGGAGTTACAAGACGAGCCATTTGTTTAACACGAGCCATGAAAGTAAGATAAAGGAAGCAAGAAAGAAAATGGCTAAGTGTTGGAGACAGTTCAAAAAGAAAAATTGGCTAAGTACAGAGTACTTTGCGCGG
Organism: Magnolia officinalis; assembly: GCA_021015155.1. Taxonomy (NCBI): domain Eukaryota; kingdom Viridiplantae; phylum Streptophyta; class Magnoliopsida; order Magnoliales; family Magnoliaceae; genus Magnolia; species Magnolia officinalis. The sequence continues at coordinate 49,455,357 of JAJHSJ010000005.1, read as the reverse complement.
GGTCGCGCAAAGTATACAGTTTACGCGGAAAATTTCAAGTTCAAAAGGAAATCGCGCAAAGTGAAACAGTTTGCGCGGGGTCGCGCAAAGTAGGAGGTTTGCGCGGAAGAAAATCGCCAGAGCAGAGTTTCAGCAGACAACGGTTCGTAAAAATGACTAAGTAGTTGGACTATTTATAGCCTTTATGGCCGAGTACGATACTCGACCAGAGCTTTGCGCGGGGTCGCGCAAACCCTGTAGAAGATAACTGGTTGATCCTTTTTCTTTGATTTTTGAAAAAAAATAAAGAACGGATCAAGGGGGCATCTGTTGAGGCATAAAATAAGCAAGGAAGTGAAGACGAGAAAAATCAAGAAATCAATTTGAAAGATCAAAAAATTAGCTTCAAGACCACTTTGCGCGGGTTCGCGCAAAGTGAAAAGGTTGCGCCAGACCGCGCAAAGTGAACGGTTTGCGCGGGAGATTATGAAGACAGTTTGCGCGAGACCGCGCAAAGCATATCGTTTGCTCGTGTCCGCGCAAAGTATATGATGGTGGGATCAAAAAAGGTTGATTGATTATTTTGTCCCACATCGACCAGAACAGAGATTTCCATTGAAGAAAATGTCTATAAATACCCCGTTCCTCCTCTCAAAAGGAGTTCGAAGATTTCAGAAGTGAAAGAAAGATGAAAGAGAAGACAGAAGGTGCGGAGTATTGGACTCCTGCACTTTGCGCGACCGCGCGCAAAGGAGTAATGGACTCCTGAAGTTTGCGAGGACCCGCGCAAAGCATATCGTTTACGCGGATCCGCACAAACTGACTGTTGGGCAGTCTATAACAGTAATGGGCTGTTATGCTGTCAGGCTATTATGCTGTCAGAATGGCTCGAGTCTTCAAGTCTTCAAGTTTTCCTTATTCAAGAGAAAAGGAAGAATCATCGACGAAAAGGCGTGTTCCTCATAAGTTTCAGGAGATGACTGAAATAACGCTGTTATGCTGCCAGAATCTCCGTCCTCTTGAAGACTATTGGTCAATTTATCCATCCCTCCTAAGTCGTAGGAGATGATTGAGATCGGCGCTGTTATGCTGCCGAAATTTATATTTAACTACGATAACTGTAACTTGTAGCGAATTCTTTGTAAACTATCTTAGAATCAAGGGATACTTGAGGATGTAAATGAATTCAGAATCAATGAAGTGTGATGATTGTTTCTGTAATTATTTCATTGTTATGATTGAATAAGATAATTCCCAAATCAAATACTTTTGTTTTCTTGTCGAAACAGGAACATTGGCGCCAGGAAAAGTCTTAGCAATTGCAGAGGAAGATTCCATCTCAGCTTCTTTCACAGCTGTTTCCTCTTCTTCGCCAATATCAACTTCACCTTCTTCAAAGTCATCATCTTTATCTTCACCACTATCGCTATCTCCGCTGTCTTCGTATTGTGAAGATTCAGTTGTATCTGATGATGAAGCTGAACTTTCATCTTCCAAATTTTCTTCGTCAATCTCTTCAATAATAACCTGCTTCCCTTTGTAAGAAATGGGTTTGCTGCTCTCCGGTGCAGACTCTTGGACCATAGGGGAAGCAGATGCCTGGCGAGTCATTTCGGAAGGAATAGGGGATGATGTTTGCAAACGCGTTCTTGATCTAGTCATCGGAGAAGATGGACTAGGACCAAGGGGTTGTGGAGGAGATACGGAAGTACCAATAGCTGGTCCTTCTTGAACCGCTGCAGTCTCTACAGGAATTGGAGAAGATGTACCTACAGCATCGTCTGCAGCTTGGTATGAAGAGTCCCGACGAGATTTCTCGAATTCTCTCAAATCTCCGTAAGCAAACCAGCCATCCAAAGTATTGATGGGCTTGATTTCACGAATGGGATCTTCCAATGATATCTTCCTACAAATTTCTCCGGGATGAGATGCATGGCTCTTTTCCGGAATATAGTCAATTCCGCTCTCTAAATTTCTGCCCTTTAGCCTGGGCGGATGAAGAAAGATAGAAGAATCTACTGGCAAGCATTTAGCAATCAGGTATGATTGATGATCCCACCATCGCATCCAGCTATATGATGTACGGACTATGCGATCACAGCTTGGAATTATGAAGAGGGATCCAACGCAACCATTCAGCAACTGTTTCCATATCATGGCCCAGTTAAGAGGACCAGTTCCATAGCAGCGCATTTTTCTGGTAACCAGCCCCAGTCTTGTGGTACAGTTTGATCATAACCAAATTGACGAGCAAAACGACTGGGGTAGTAAGGTTCTCTCCAGAATTCTGTCCCTTCCCAAAGAGGCAAACTGCATGAGCGAATGGAAAAGAAGAAAGCTCTTTCTGCTGCAGTAAGTGTTTCGTTGTCCACCATATCTGTATCTTCGGTGTAGTGATGCAGGCGGAACTGAAAGAAGTTTATCTGATCATCATCCCGAATTTTGTTGGCAACCCACTCATATGCCCTTTTTGCCATCGCTCTTTGCTGAAAGAACCAGAGTGGAAGGTGAGAAGGATGAGTATATGCTTGTTCCGGAGCTTCAAAAGTCCAGGGAAAATAAACTCCAAGCCACCCCGTAATATAATGCCAAGAAGTATGTGCAGACGAAGCTCCAAGAATTGGGTCTTTTATGTGGGTAGCTACTTCTCCAAGAGCCCTGTAGATAGAACATAATACGGGAGGAGTAAGAGAATATTTATGGCCCTCCGCTAAAGCACCAGCCACAACGAAGACACTAGGACGAACAACATCTGCCCACTTGGAGCTAGGCAATACGACCAAGCTTAGCCAGTAAGCCAAGAACGCTGCAAGCTCTCCGAAAGAACTATATTCTGGCTTTCTTCTTATTGCATCTCGAAGCTTCGTTAGTTCTTTAGAATGGCAGTCGCGAAACCTTCAAAGAAAATAAGGAGGTTAATATGCAAGAATGGCTAAATAACAAGAATACAAGGAGGAAGATCAGCTGTTGGATTGGTAAATACCTGAGACCCCTAGAAAAATGTGCTAGCCATTGAAGAGGGGGAATTTTGTGGAGGTTGGGAAATTTGCCCATCTCTTTGAATAACTCTATAGTAGTCTCAGAAATGGAAGGCTTGCGGTTGGAGAAGATACGAAGGCCAATTCCCTGTTTGTCGGGATGAATTCATCATAGAATTTGCCTGTTATTGTGAGACCGGCTATGCGATGAAGGTCCCAGAGAGATATGCTCATTTCACCATAAGGAAGATGGAAGGAGTTGGTTGTAGGCGACCAGTATTCAAGGAAGCCTTTCAGAATATTGGGTTCTCTATAGAAGTATTTGGAGGTCACTTCTATTGCATCATAAAGGCCGATCTTTGTAAGAGTGCTCGTATGTTTCAGCAATATAGCCTCCGCCCATTCAGAATAGTATCGACGAGCAGTTAACATGCCTCTGATGCGGAATTCTGCCTGTCCCCAGAATTGCTCCCGATCTCTGAAGCGTTGTCGCACTGTCTCATAAAAATGAGAAGGAAAGAGATCATGAGGACTATGGAAAGGAGTTAAGAAGATCATGGGATGAACTTCTCCTATCCTCTGTCGCGGTTTCTGAGTTTGAATAGTTCCCTCCAGGATTCGGGGCTCTCTTGAAGTCCATGATTCAGTATACATTAATCTCTCGCCATGGACGTAATCTTTGGACTCGCAGTCTAACATGGACTGATGGCGATATACCTTGATCGGAATGATTGTCATGCCCTCTGCATGAGGATTATCAAACTTCATAATACCTTCGACAACTCGTACTGAGTCCCACGAGTTCTGAAGCCTCTTCTTCTTGTGTTCCTTGATCTTTTGTGCAAAATCTTTTGCCTTATTGCGATGAATTTTCTTTGGGCGAGAAGCAGGAGGAGTATCTTCACGGAGAGGTTCTCTCTCACTGTCAGTCCGAATATGAGCAGTGGTCTTCAACCATTCATCCCAGTCATACTCTCTGCCATGCTTAGGCGGACATTTGATGTCTCCCAAAGATATAGATCTGTGAATGGGGGAAGGTAAAGATCTAATACGGTCAGAAAAGTCGAAAGTGGGAAGAACAGGTTCTTTGAAGTAAGCGGGATTTTTGGAAGTGGTCTTTGTCCGCTTAGCAGGAGGTTGGTCAGAAGGAGGAGAGTCAGAAGGAGTTACAAGACGAGCCGTTTGTTTAACACGAGCCATGAAAGAAAGATAAAGGAAGTAAGAAAGGAAGAAGAGAGAAAATGGCTAAGTGTTGGAGACAGTTCAAAAAAAGAAATTTGGCTAAGTACAGAGTACTTTGGTGGGGTCGCGCAAAGTATACAGTTTGCGCGGAAAAACTTCAAGTTCAAAAGAAAATCGCGCAAAGTGAAACAGTTTGCGCGGGGTCGCGCAAAGTGGGAGGTTTGCGCGGGAGAAAATCGCCAGAGCAGAGTTTCAGCAGAGAACGGTTCGTAAAAATGACTAAGTAGTTGGACTATTTATAGCCTTTATGGCCGAGTACGGTACTCGACCAGAGCTTTGCGCGGGGTCGCGCAAACCCTGTAGAAGATAACTAGTTGATCCTTTTTCTTTGATTTTCGGAAAAAACAAAGAACGGATCAAGGGGGCATCTGTTGAGGCATAAAATAAGCAAGGAAGTAAAGACAAGAAAAATCAAGAAATCAATTTGAAAGATCAAGAAATCAGCTTCAAGACCACTTTGCGCGGGTTCGCGCAAAGTGAAATGGTTGCGCCCGACCGCGCAAAGTGAACGGTTTGCGCGAAAGATTATGAAGATAGTTTGCGCGAGACCGCGCAAAGCATATCATTTGCGCGTGTCCGCGCAAAGTATATGGTAGTGGGATCAAAAAGGGTTGGTTGATTATTTTGTCCCACATCGACCAGAACAGAGATTTCCATTGAAGAAAGTGTCTGTAAATACCCCGTTCCTCCTCTCAAAAGGGGTTGGAAGATTTCATAAGTAAAAGAAAGACGAAAGAGAAGACAGAAGGTGCGGAGTATTGGACTCCTGCACTTTGCGCGACCACGCGCAAAGGAGTATTGGACTCCTGAAGTTTGCGCGCTGATCCGCGCAGAGCAGCATAGGGCTGAGATAGTTTGCGCGGACCCACGCAAAGCATATCGTTTGCACGGATCCGCGCAAACAGACTGCTGGGCAGTTTATAACAGTAATGGGCTGTTATGCTATCAGGCTGTTATGCTGTTAGGCTGTTATGCTGTCAGAATGGCTCGAGTCTTCAAGTCTTCAAGTTCTCCTTGTTCAGGAGAAAAGGAAGAATCATCGACGAAAAGGCGTGTTCCTCCTAAGTTTCAGGAGATGACTGAAATAGCGTTGTTATGCTGCCGGAATCTCCGTCCTCTTGAAGACTATTGGTCAATTCATCCATTCCTCCTATGTCATAGGAGATGATTGAGATCGGCGCTGTTATGCTGCCGAAATTTATATTTAACTACGATAACTGTAACTTGTAACGAATTCTTTGTAAACTATCTTAGAATCAAGGGATACTTGAGGATGTAAATGAATTCAGAATCAATGAAGTGTGATGATTGTTTCTGTAATTATTTCATTGTTATGATTGAATAAGATAATTCCCAAATCAAATACTTTTGTTTTCTTGTCGAAACAATTGGAATGGTAATTTGACAGGCTTCCAAATGGGACCCGAATTGGCTAATTCTGAGACCGTTCGATATCCCAAAAGCACGTTGGAACACTTCAATCGTCATTTTGCAATTTGGACTGTTAATCTTTTCACATCTCGTGATCCAACGTAGATGCTCATACCTGCCTTGTTTGATGTTGGATTGGGTCAATTTTTGGTCATCTGAACGGTACTTTAGTGCTCTTTCATTCCTAACTGGAATCGTCGTATTCCGAGACAATTTGGACATCCATATGTGGGATCGCAGTCGTCGGTCCAAAATTTTTCCTTCATCTCCTTGTCCAATACTAACCTTCATAACTCTCTCTTCAGTGGTCGAAGTTAGACTATTTTGAGCTCATTGGAATGGTAACTTGACAGGCTTCTAAATAAGACAAGAATCGGCTAATTTCGAGCTTGTTCGATATCCCAAAAGCACTTTAGAATTCTTCGATCGTCATTTTGCAATTTGGATTGTTAATCTTTCCAAATCAAGCGAACCAACGGAGATGCTTATAACACCCTCGTTTGATGTTGGATTGGGTCAATATTTGGTCATCAGAAAGGTACTTTAGTGCACTTTCATTCCTGACTGGAATCGTCATATTCCAAGACCATTTGGGCATCCGTAAGTGGGATCGCTATCGTCGGTCCTGAATTTTTCCTTCATCTCCTTGTCCAATAATAACCTTAATAACTCTCTCTTTAGTGGTGAAATTTAAACTATTTTGAGCTCATTAGAATGGTAACTTGACAAGCTTCCAAATGGAACCAGAATTGGCTAATTCTGAGACTGTTCGATATCCCAAAAGCACGTTAGAACTTTTCGATCTTCATTTTGCAAATTGGATTGTAAATCTTTCCACATCGTGCGATCCAAAGAAGTAGCTCATAACTCCCTCGTTTGATGTCAAATTGGGTCAATTTTTGGTCATCTGAAAGGTACTTTAGTGCTCTTTTATTCTTGACAGGAATCGTTATATTCTGAGACCATTTGGGCATCCGTAAGTGGGATTGCAGTCGTCGGTCCTGAATTTTTCATTCATTTCCTTGTCCTTCAGTGGTCAAATTTAGACTATTTTTAGATCATTGGAATGGTAACTTGACAAGCTTCCAAATGGAATTGGAATTGGTTAATTTCGAGACCATTTAATATCCTAAAAGCACGTTAACTCTTCGTTCGTCATTTTGCAATTCGGATTGTTAATCTTTCCAAATCGTGCGATCCAACAGAGACGCTCATAACTCCCTCGTTTGGTGTCGAATTGGGTCGACTTTTAGTCATCTAAAAGGTACTTTAGTGCTCTTTTATTCCTGACAGGAATCAACATATTCCAAGACCATTTGGACATCCATAAGTGGGATCGCAGTCGTCGGTCCTGAATTTTTCCTTCATCTACTTGTCCATTAGTAACCGTCATAACTCTCTCTTCAGTGGTCGAATTTAGACTATTTTGAGCTCAATGGAATGGTAACTTGACAAGCTTCCAAATGGGACCAGAATTGGATAATTCTGAGACCATTCGATATCCCAAAAGCACGTTGGAACTCTTCGATCATCATTTTGCAATTTGGATTGTTAATCTTTCAAAATCGCGTGATCCACCGAAGACGCTCATTACTCCCTTGTTTGAAGTTAGATTGGGTCAATTTTTGGTCATTTGAAAGGTACTTTAGTGCTCTTGCATTCCTGACTGGAATCGTCATATTCCGAGACCATTTGGGCATCTGTAACTGGGATCACAGTCGTCAGTCCTGAATTTTTCATTCATCTCCTTCTCCAATATTAAGCTTCATAACTCTCATTTCAATGGTCGAAATTAGACTATTTTGACCTCGTAGGATTGTTAACTTGACAAGCTTCCAAATGGGATCAAAATTGGCTAATTCTGAGACCATTCGATTTCCTAAAGCACGTTGGAACTCTCCGATCGTCATTTTGCAATTCAGATTGTTAATATTTCCAAATTGCGAGATCCAATGGAGACGCACATAACTCCCTCATTTGATGTCGGATTGGGTCGATTTTTGGTCATCTGAAATGTACTTTAGTGTTGTTTCTTTCTTGACTGAAATCATCGTATTCTAAGACCATTTGGGCATCCATAAGTGGGATCGCAGTCGTTGGTCCTGAATTTTTTCTTCATCTCCTTTTCCAATAATAACCTTCATAACTCTCTCTTCAGTGGGCGAATTTAGATTATTTTCAGCTCACTGGAATGGTAATTTGACAAGCTTCCAAATGGGACTAGAATTGGCTAATTCTGAGACCGTTCGATATCCCAAAAATACGTTGGAACCCTTCAATCATCCTTTAGCAATTTGGATTGTTAATCTTTACACATCGCGTGATCCAACCGAGATGCTCATATGTCCCTTGTTTGATGTTGAATTGGGTCGATTTTTGGTCATCTGAAAGGTACTTTAGTGCTCTTTCACTCCTGACTGGAATCGTCGTATTTTGAGACCATTTGGGCATCCGTAAGTGGGATCGCATTCGTCGGTCCTGAATTTCTACATCATTGCCTTGTCCAATAATATGACGATTATGACAATTATGAAGGTAACTTGGCAAGCTTTAGTAGTCAAATTTAGTTTATCTTGAGGTCATTGGAATGGTAACTTGACAAGCTTCCAAATGTGACCAGAATTGTGAAAAGGCCAACCTATATGTCCTAGAGCCGAATAGGACTGTGCCAAATTAAAATTTAATAGCGGAATTGAAATACGATAGCCTTATAAAAATAAAGAAAAGTACTGTTGAAGCATAAAATAAGCAAGGAAGTGAAGACAAGAAAGATCAAGAAATCAATTGGAAAGATCAAGAAATCAGCTTTAAGACCACTTTGCGCGGGTACGCGCAAAGTGAAATGGTTGCGCCAGACCGCGCAAAGTGAACGGTTTGCGCGGGAGATTATGAAGACAGTTTACGCGGAACCGCGCAAAGCATATCATTTGCGCGTGTCCACGAAAAGTATATGACGGTGGGATCAAAAAGGTTGGTTGATTATTTTGTCCCACATCGACCAGAACAGAGATTTCCATTGAAGAAAATGTCTATAAATACCCCGTTCCTCCTCTCAAAAGGGGTTGGAAGATTTCAGAAGTGAAAGAAAGACGGAAGAGAAGACAGAAGGTGCGGAGTATTGGACTCCTGCACTTTGCGCGACGTCGCACAAAGGAGTATTGGACTCCTGAAGTTTGCGCGGACCAGCGCAAAGCGTCATTGGGTTAATATAGTTTGCGCGGACCCGCGCAAAGCATATTGTTTGCGCGGACCCGCGCAAACCGACTGTTGAACAGTCTATAACAGCAATGGGCTGTTATGCTGTTAGAATGGCTAGAGTCTTCAAGTCTTCAGGTTCTTCTTGTTCAGGAGAAAAGGAAGAATCATCGACGAAAAGGCGTGTTCCTCCTAAGTTTCAGGAGATGATTGAAATAACGCTGTTATGCTGCCGGAATCTCCGTCCTCTTGAAGGCTATTGGTCAATTTATCCATTCCTCCTAAGTCATGGGAGATGATTGAGATCAGCGCTGTTATGCTGCCGAAATTTATATTTAACTGCGATAACTGTAACTTGTAATGAATTCTTTGTAAACTATCTTAGAATCAAGGGATACCTGAGGATGTAAATGAATTCAGAATCAATGAAGTGTGATGATTGTTTCTGTAATTATTTCATTGTTATGATCGAATAAGATAATTCCCAAATCAAATACTTTTATTTTCTTGTCGAAACAAAATGGCGACTCTGCTGGGGAAATCATATCTTATTTAACATTAACATTGGAAAGTTGCAAGACTCTCATTACTGTTTTTGGCGTCTTCCTGACGCCAAAATGGCGACTCTCAGTGGGAACATCCTCCCCTTCATCTCTAAGATAGTTTACTTAATCTTCCATATACTAATTTCATGAATGTTTTGTTATTGAAGGTATCCAAATTCAATCACACCACATTGCTAATGGCTAACGTTGCGAGAAAAGTGAACTTCCGATTTACCGCTACCGGATTTGTAATTGAATATGCGCCGAACCAAACTCCTGAGCATATGAAAGCAAGCACTACAAGCAGGCGCAAAGCAACTCAAGCAACAGTGGGAGTCATTTCCGTCTCACCTCAACCACAAGAAAGTGATGAGAATTGGACTTTGGTCTTGTCCAAGAAAACAAAAGCAAAGACTTTAAAGAACCGCAAAGCGAAAGTACTTGTACCAAGAACTGAGGGACCGGTCACGCGTAGCATAGCTAGAAGAAAACCTGAGCTCGCTCCTCCGGCAATTTATCCCGAACAAGCTACTTCGCAGTTCTCGTTGCGTGATTTTCCGGCTTTGGTTGCTCCAAAGACTAAATGAACAGAATCGCAGAAAGGCAAAGCACTGATGATAGGATCACCGATGCTTGTGTCACCGCAAACAAGCTCGCCCATAACTGTATCACCCCGATCGGTTAAAAGCACGGGAAGTACACAAGAATCAAACAAGACTCCAATGTCTCTCCTCTTTATAAGTCCTGTTACGTCAACATATTCGCGTTTTACTCAAAAAACAGCTTCGACAAACAGTCAAGAGGCCGCAGTATATATGGCAGAAACAGGACAAGGAAATAGGCCATCTACTGAGGAACGTGTTGATCAGATGGTAGAGGCACAAAGAGTGCTAATGGATGAATGTCGGAACCTCAGAGAAGCTCTGGCAACTCTGGCACATAATGTAGCCCAAATAGTGGCTCCACCCATGATGGGGACAACGAATGGACAAGAGAACCAACCTGAAGGCTCTCGTCCGCAAGAGATAGGATCACGAGGATCAGTTCCAGCAGCAAGAGCTATAACGCAAGATGATGTAAGACAAGTCGTCGAAGAAGCAGTCAGAATAGAAAGAGAACGAGCGAATGCCGGTTGTTTCAGATACCGAACACCTTACCCAAGAGAGGTAGAGGATGTTCCGTTTCCAGCCAATTTTAAGCATCCAGATTTCCAAAAATTTAATGGGGAAGGATCACCAGAAGAACACCTGATGCATTTCATCACTAGCATGGGAAACTTCTCCACAATACCTCAATACTGTTTACGCTTATTTGGATCATCATTGACAAGTAAAGCTTTCAGGTGGTATTCAAATTTAGCACCAGGGTCTATACGTACATGGGAAGAAATGCAAGATGCTTTCATGTCAAACTTTTTCTCATCAGAACGCGATGTCAGTATCACGGAATTAGCTTCAGTACGACAGCGGGAAGGAGAACCAGTTGAAAAATTCATAGACAGATGGAAGACGTTGGGGGCATCGTGTAGGCAGTTGCCAGAAGAAAAGGAACAAGTCAAAATGTGTCTGAATTCTATGGAAACAGGAATTGCGTTCGGACTCACTAGCGCTGATATCGGAACCTTTCGCGATTTGGCTACCAAAGCCCATGCATTGGAATTAATGACTCGTAAGATGCCAGCATTTCATCATAAAACTGTCAGAAGAATACCTGGCAGGACAACCGTCAACACCATCGATCGAGATAAGAAAAATCAAGAAGCTAAGGGCTCAAGAGACAAAAGGCCGGAAGGAAAAGAAAACTGGAATCAATCAAGGGACAGATACAGTGGAAAAAAGCTTAGAATGCTCGATTCTCATGAAGGATTTGAGTTTGACAGAGAGGACGTGGTGCCTATGATGCAACAATTGTTAAAAGCAGGTACCCTGGAATTACCAGAACCGAAACGCCCTGAAGATGCGACAAGAACCCGAGAAAGAAACTTTTGCCGTTATCATCGCTTAGTGGGACATCCGACAGAAAATTGCTACACGTTAAAGTGCATCATACAGCGAATGATAAATAGAGGGGAGATAATAACCAGCGAAAGCAAAGAAAAGAATACAAGAGCGACAGTAAATGTATTGTCAATTCAAGAAAAGACTCGAGGAATGAAAGAAAAGGGAGACCGAAGGCCGATAAGAAATGCGACAATGATTACGTTGCGATCAGGGAAGCAGATAACGAGTCCAATAAAGCAAAAAGCAGAAATTATAAGGAAAGAAGTGACTGAAAAGCGGAACATCGAGGATAGAAGTAGAAATGAAGATACATCGACAAAAGTGGCTTACGATGTAGTTAGTCACTTGAAAGGTATATCCGCACGTTTGAGTATTTATGATGCGCTCAAGTTATCGGAAGAGTTTCGACAGAGTTTGATTCAAGCACTGGCTGATCACGATGTGAGAGAAACTTTACTGATAGAAATGAAGAATAAAAGAAGCAAGGAAAAGGTGGATTGCCTACCAGTGATATCTTTTTCTGATGATGATTTAATTGGTGAGACAGAACATAACAGGTCATTGATGATAGAAGGGTACATTTGTGAAAAAAAGATAAAACGGATCATGATAGACAATGGGTCAGCAGTGAATCTTTTGCCACTCTCCATGATTACTAAATTGGGTTATCGCCGTTCAGATTTGCGCCCCAGCGGAATGATGATACAAGGGTTTAATCAAGATGGACAACGCGCGCTCGGTAAAATTACAGTAACATTGGAAGTAGGAGAATTAATCACTTCTGTTGTATGTCACGTTATAAATGCTGTGACGACATATAACCTTCTCTTGGGAAGGCCATGGATACATCAGTACAATATTGTACCTTCTACTCTACACCAATGTTTCAAATACCACAAGGATGGAGTGCAGTGTAAAGTAATAGCTGATGCGAAACCATATACAGAAGCTGAGTCTTTCTTTGCGGATGCTAGCTATTATAAATGTTTCTCCAAAGAAGCAGGAAATGATGATAGAAAAGGAATCTTGAAAGATGTCCAAATAAATAAAGCTAGAGAAGAAAGGGCGGAGTCTTCTGAGACTACAAAAGCAAGGAAAAAGTTTTATTTTGTACCAAAGCGCCTGAGACAGCCGGGACAACCGCCATTGACATTGTTGTCAACAGAACAGTTGAAAGTCTTACAGTCCAATTACACGATGCCCTTACCCAATATCGAAAGATGCATGCCATTTACAGCCGCCCCAGGCACATTTCAAGTCAGAGCCAGTGCTAAATATCCTGAAGCAATAAAGTTCCACGTTGCAGCAGAGGTGAAGAATGAAAACACAAGCAATATATATCATGGAGAGTTAGCGCCGCAGAATTTGAGAAAATACAGTGCAGTAAGCAAGAAAATCATGAAAAATATGGGTTTTGATTGTGATAAACCCACTGGACTGAATCAGGGGAAAGGAATTCAAATCCCTCTCGGAGTCAATCAAGAGAAACGGAGAAAATTCCAAGGATTAGGAGCAGAATCATCGGTGAATATGGTATCAGTAGATATGACTCCAGCCGAACAGATGACAGAACAAGATGCTAAGGTAGTTAAGTGTCCTGAAAACGCTCCAAGACAAATAGAAGACGGAGGACAGCCGACGATAGATGGCTTGCGAGAAATAAATTTGGGGACAACAGAAGAACCAAGGAACACATTTATCAGTGTCAGTCTTTCAGATCAGGAATTTGAGAAATATGGCCAGCTTCTCAGAGAAAATAAAGACGTCTTCGCTTGGACATATGAAGAAATGCCAGGGTTGGAACCCTTTGTAGCAATGCATCGATTAAATATTTCCAAAGAAAAGAAACCAGTAAAGCAAACACAAAGGCGATTTCACCCGGACCTGATTCCAATAATTGAAAAAGAAGTAAATAAGTTAATAAAGGTTGGATTCGTCAGAGAAGTTAAATATCCTAAGTGGATATCAAACATTGTTCCGGTGAAAAAGAAAAATGGGCAGATTAGAGTATGTATCGACTTCAGAGATCTGAATGAAGCATGTCCAAAAGATGACTTCCCCCTTCCAATAACAGAATTATTAATTGATAGCACTACTCAGTATGCTATTGTGTCTTTTATGGACGGATACGCGGGTTATAATCAAATCAGGATGGCGCCCGAAGATGAAGAAGCGACGGCTTTCAGAACACCGCTTGGAATTTATTGTTATAAAGTTATGCCTTTCGGTCTCAAAAATGCTGGTGCAACATATCAAAGGGCGATGAAAAATATTTTTCAAGATATGATGCATAAACATGTTGAATGTTATGTTGATGACTTGGTGGTCAGGTCAGGAGATCATCAAGAACATCGCGAACATTTAGCATCAGTTTTCCGTCGGCTCAGAAAGAAGCAACTAAAGATGAACCCTGCTAAGTGCGCATTTGGAGTGTCTTCTGGCAAATTCCTCGGCTTTGTTGTACGACACAGAGGGATCGAGATTGATCCAGAAAAAATTAAGGCTATTCAAAATATGCCGCCACCAACGACGTTGAAGGAATTAAAAAGCTTACAAGGAAAATTGACATACATTCGCCGTTTCATTTCAAATCTCGCAGGAAGGTGTCAGCCATTTTCTCGGTTAATGAAGAAAGATACAGAATTTGTATAGGATCACGCCTGTCAAAATGCATTTGATTCAATCAAGGAATTGTTAAAACAGCCGCCGGTGTTAACAGCTCCAGTGAAAGGTAAGCCACTTATCTTATATACATCTGCAGCTACAAATTCTTTGGGTGCTTTGTTAGCACAGGTGAACGAAGCCGGAAAAGAGACTGCTCTTTATTATCTAAGCCGAACATTGATGGGGGCAGAATGCAATTATTCTTCGATCGAAAAAGAATGTTTGGCGTTAATATTCGCTGTACAAAAATTGAGGCATTATTGTCTCTCCCATGATATAACTCTAATCTCAAGAGCAGATCCGATAAAATTTTTGATGACCAGGCCTATATTGTCGGGAAGACTAGCCAAGTGGATGTTATTGTTATCAGAATATACTATTTCATATAAACCGGCGAAAGCAGTAAAAGGGCAAGCTATGGCAGATTTCCTCGCAGCACATCCTGTGGCAGAAAGTGAAGAAATTAATGACGAATTTCCAGATGAACAGGTTATGTTGGCTGAATCGCAGAATCTTTGGCAAATGTATTTTGATGGTGCTGCTCGAATATCAGGAGCGGGGGCAGGAATAATATTCATTACACCTCAAGGCGATTTATTACCATATTCCTTCACATTGGGTACCGCATGCACAAACAATGAAGCTGAATACAGAGCTCTTATCATCGGAATGGAAATAGCCCAGCAAATGGAAATAAAATTATTGCATATCTTCGGAGATTCTAAATTGGTTATAAATCAATTGACAACCGAATTTGAAGTAAGGAAAGAAGAACTCCTATCCTATTATCGGAAGGCACAACGGCTGCTTGAACAGTTTTCTTATGTGGAAATTAAACACATACCGCGGTCGGAGAATACAAAAGCAGATGCTTTAGCCGGTCTGGCAGCAGCTCTGTCCTGCACAAAACGAAGTCCCCTTCAGGTAACTATAGAAGAAAGAAGATTCCTGCCATCTGCAGAAGTTATCGAAGAAACTGTAGAAATGTTTCCTATATCTTGTCTGGAAGTAATGATAAACGATTGGCGTCAGCCTTTCGTTGATTATCTAAAGTATGATATCTTACCAGAAGATAATGCGCAAAAGCAGCAGATCAAGCAGCGATCAGGCAAATTTGTCATATGTAGTGAAGTATTGTATAGAAAATCTTACAATGGAATGCTGCTAAGATGCTTAGACAAGCAGGAAGCAAACCAAATGCTGCGGGAAGCACATTCAGGTGAATGTGGAGCACATCAAGCCGGTCGAAATTTGTGCCATAGGGTGCATCGAATGGGTTATTATTGGCCTACTATGTTCAAAGATGCAATGGAATATGCAAAGCGGTGTCACGAGTGTCAAATACACGGAGATGTAATACATGTTCCTCCGGAAGAATTACATCAGTCTGTTGCTTCTTGGCCTTTTTCAGCATGGGGACTCGACGTGATTGGTCCTATAAATCCCCTTTCATCAAAAGGAAAACAGTATATTCTGGCAGCAACAGACTATTTCTCCAAATGGACCGAAGCAGTCGCCTTGCGTAATGTTAAAGAGAAAGACGTGGTCAATTTCATCCGACATGCTATAATATACCGTCATGGTATTCCGAAAAAGATAGTCACTGATAATGGTACCCCTTTTAAAAATAAAGGCATGGAAAAGTTATGTCAGAAATTTGGCATCCAGCATTCTTTTTCAACACCTTATTATCCTCCGGCCAATGGACTGGCAGAAGCGTTTAACAAAACGATCGTCAAAATAATGAAAAAAACGGTGACAGGCAATAAACGCGATTGGGATGAAAAGTTACAAGAAGCATTATGGGCCTACAGAACTACCCATCGTACAGCAACAGGGGCGACACCGTATTCGTTAATCTATGGTATAGAGGCAGTTATCCCAATTGAAATGCAGGTGGCATCACTCCGGATAGCAGTACATCAGTCCATAACAGATGATGAAAATGCAAAAATAAGACTGAAAGAATTAGATTTGCTCGATGAGAAGCGTCTTGCAGCTCAACAGCGATTGCAGTCATATCAGGCCAGAATATCGGCTGCCTTTGATAAACAGGTTAAATACCGCTCTTTCAAAAAAGGGGATATGGTGTTAATGTTGAAAAGACCTATAGTGGTCACTCGCCGGACAGGGGGCAAGTTCGAGCCTAAATGGGACGGTCCATATGTAGTAAAAGAAGTATACTCCAATGGGGCATATAGAATCGCAAATCAAGAGGGACAGGGTATCAATATGCCTGTCAACGCCCGTTTCATCAAAAGATACTACCCCTGAAGGTAGGCATGCTGATTTTGACCCCGAATATTATCGGCATAATGATTCTGTATTAAAAGGGGGCAAGGATGAATAAGATCATGTCTATATGGCAACAAAAAGAAACTATGAAGGAAAAGTTTACAAACATGTCAATTATCAAGCATCGAATCTGAAAAATATATATATGGTCATCATCATCATCAAATAAGATTGACGAAGTTAATATCATCTCGAAGATTCTCTTGAAGATATCATTTAAGCTGGAAATATCAGGCCTTACAAGGCATGGATTCTCTTGAAGATATTATTCTGCCTTACAAGGCATAGGTCTTCTTAAAGATATTTCAAAAATATCTACCATATTTTGCAAATGATGATAATCATATATATATATATATATATATATATATATATATATCTATATATATATATATATATATATATATATATATATATATATATTATTATCGCCTCACAAGGCATGGATCTTCTTGAAGATTGAAGATAAATATTATTGCCTTATAAGGCACGGATATTCTTGAAGATATTATCAAAAGCAAAGATACATCAATAACAATCAAAGAGGCAGTATAGCCAAGCCAAATCCTAAAAGAGCCAAATTGAGCCAAAAAAAAAAAAAAAAAGCTCTCAAAGGATCAAGCTCTAAAAGAGCCGGCCAACTATACATAAGACCTATGAAGATCGCCATTCGGGCAGCGGCGAGGAGTCAGTGGCCCTAAAAAGCCCGCGAAGACCATCGTGCGCACCCATGCGGGCAGCTGACGAAGTCAAGGATTCAAAGCCTAAAGGGCCATAAATCCGCAAAGACTAGTCACCGTAACTCCCATGTCGTCTGTATAGCTTCCGGTAGCGCCACGGGGAACGGATGAAAATGCCCTCCTGTGAATGGGCTCGACCTTGCAGACGAAGAAAACAGGGGCCGCAGTGCGAGCTTTATGCCAAACGTGCGTAAGACCCTCCAGGTCTAGGGTTTGATTTCAGTAGTAACTCGTGAGGAAGGGCTTAAACCTACTCATTGATGGACTGACGACCCTAGATTTGGTGCCCAAAGGTAGCCTTGCGAGCCCTGCGAACTCTAGAGAGTTACCGTGGCCAACCCTGCGCGTAAAACCAACAGTTCACCGTCCGGTAGCGTCAATGGGCCCCTCTGATGGACCGTGACCGTGAGCTCAAGGCAGTGAGAAGCCCAAAAGAGAACTCTAGAGAGTTACAGTGGCCATCACATAAGACCCATAAATGCTCCACTACTCATGAGCTTAAACTGTGTGTGTGCGCACGCTCCACTACTCATGAGCTTAAACTGCGTGTGGCTAATTAAATCAAAACTTAGTACCGCCAATCTAAATACTCACATAGAGAGTCCCGCACTAACAAAGCATAAAAGGTTTAGAAATTGTAAAGGATGTAATGAAATTACTGAATAAAGTATAAATATAATCTAATAATATTAAGTATAAACATGCAATATGAAAATAACATACAATATAAAATGCTATTATAAACATATCAAAATACTATCATGAAAACAAAAAAAAAAAACCAAATAAATTATGTTCAAAAGAAACATGAAAGCAAAGATTACATGTTCAAAATTACATGTTTAAAGATCTTCTGTAATCCCCACTGCTTCTGAATATCTGCGCAAATCTTCTTTCAATTTTGCCTGAGCTGCATCATGTTTAGATTTCTCTTCAAAAATAAGTCTTGCTTGATCAGGAACGCCAGTAAGCTTATCCTCCAAAGAAGCGATCATTTCTCTTCCTTGAAGTTGTGCAGATTTTTCAATATCAATGGATTTAGCATTTGCTTGTATCTTTTCTTCAACATCTTGAAGGGCTAAAGATTGCTCATGATGCTTTCTCTCCAGTTGAGAGAGTTCCTCCTTCAGAGCTGCAATACGATCTTGGATAATCGCCTTTTCATCAATATAAGCCTTTTGTTGATCTTGAAGAATCATACGCTCTTGTTCAAGTTTAGAAATTGATGAAGCCGACAGAAAAACTTGTTCCTGAGATAAAGTCAGCAGCTTCCTATATTCCAAAATTTCAGGTGCGATTGTGACATTCTCTACTGACGCCAGAGAAATTACTGAATCACGAAATTTGAGGAGGGAATCCCGCAAAGGAGATATGTTTATTCTGGCCATCTTGGCAGAGCTCTCCAAAATCTCTATGGCAACATCCAAATCCAACCATTGATCAGGATTTTTGAAGATATGGATTATGGCTAACAAGGAATGTTTCACCATGAGCATTTTATGAACAGGAATTTTCGCGAAAGACGACAATTCAGAAATAGTGGTCACAGAATCAGAACTGGCCGCGCCACTACAAGAATAAGTTCCTATAGCAAAAGAAGAAAAATATTCAAAACACTATTATGAAATAGGTAGTGTTGGGTAAAATAATCAATGCCTATATGAATACCTGTTACAGGAATGCGACTAATAGAAAGAGAAGTTCTCTGAGTCATGGAAGGGCCCAATTCCACCATATCAGCAAAAGATGGTGCTCTAGCTTCCGTACTTGAATCTCTGGTAGTCGGAGTTGGCAAGTCAGTAGTCTCTGTGGGAAATATGATTTCACGAGCCACTACTCTCTGCACTACCAATGGGATTGCGGGTCCTTTTGGTGAAGTTGCCACAAGAGGGTTCATTGGAGAGATAGCACCTATTTCTGCAACTTGGGCACCTAAAAAGGGAGACGCAATCATTAAAAAATATATATATAGTTGTTAAAATAAAAATATATATATATGAAAATTCCTTTACCTGGTGAATACCCATATTCTCCATAATCTAAGAGATCCTCGTCATCCTTTTCAGTTACAGGAGATTTAGCGGGAATATTGGCGCCAGGAAAAGTTTTAGCAATTGCAGGGGAAGATTCCATTTCAGCTTCTTTCACAGCTGTTTCCTCTTCTTCGCCAATATCAACTTCACCTTCCTCAAAATCATCATCTTTATCTTCATCACTATCGCTATCTCCGCTGTCTTCGTATTGAGAAGATTCAGTTGTATCTGATGATGAAGCTAAACTTTCATCTTCCAAATTTTCTTCGTCAACTTCTTCAATAATAACTTGCTTCCCTTTATAAGAAATGGGTTTGCTGCTCTCCGGTGCAGACTCTCGGACCATAGGGGAAGCAGATGCTTGGCGAGTCATTTCAGAAGGAATAGGAGATGATGTTTGCAAACGCGTTCTTGATCTAGTCATCGGAGAAGATGGACTAGGACCAAGGGGTTGTGGAGGAGATACGGAAGTACCAATAGCTGGTTCTTCTTGAACCGCTGCAGTCTCTGCAGGAATTGGAGAAGATGTACCTACAGCATCGTTTGCGGCTTGGTATGAAGAGTCCCGACGAGATTTCTCGAATTCTCTCAGATCTCCGTAAGCAAACCAGCCATCCAAAGTATTGATGGGCTTGATTTCACGAATGGGATCTTCCAATGATATCTTCCTGCAAATTTCTCCGGGATGAGATGCATGCTCTCTTTTCCGGAATATAGCCAATTCCGCTCTCTAAATGTCTGCCCTTTAGCCTGGGCGGATGAAGAAATATAGAAGAATCCACTGGCAAGCACTTAGCAACCAGGTATGATTGATGATCCCACCATCGCATCCAGCTGTATGATGTATGGACTATGCGATCACAGCTTGGAATTATGAAAGGGATCCAACACAACCATTCAGCAACTGTTTCCATATCATGGCCCAGTTAAGAGGACCAGTTCCATAGCAGCGCATTTTTCTGGTAACCAGCCCGCAGTCTTGTGGTACAGTTTGATCATAACCAAATTGACGAGCAAAGCGACTGGGGTATAAGGTTCTCTCCAGAATTCTGTCCCTTCCCGAAGAGGCAAACTGCATGAGCGAATGGAAAAGAAGAAAGCTCTTTCTGCTGCAGTAAGTGTTTCGTTGTCCACCATATCTGTATCTTCGGTGTAGCGATGAAGGCGGAACTGAAAGAAGTTTATCTGATCATCATCCCGAATTTTGTTGGCAACCCACTCATATGCCCTTTTTGCCATCGCTCTTTGCTGAAAGAACCAGAGCGGAAGGTGAGAAGGATGAGTATATGCTTGTTCAGGAGCTTCAAAAGTCCAGGGAAAATAAACTCCAAGCCACCCCGTAATATAATGCCAAGAAGTATGCGCAGATGAAGCTCCAAGAATTGGGTCTTTTATGTGGGTAGCTACTTCTCCAAGAGCCCTGTAGATAGAACATAATACAGGAGGAGCAAGAGAATATTTATGGCCCTCCGCTAAAGCACCAGCCACAACGAAGACACTGGGACGAACAACATCTGCCCACTTGGAGCTGGGCAATACGACCAAGCTTAGCCAGTAAGCCAAGAACGCTGCAAGCTCTCCGAAAGAACTATATTCTGGCTTTCTTCTTATCGTATCTCGAAGCTTCGTTAGTTCTTTAGAGTGGCAGTCGCGAAACCTTCAAAGAAAATAAGAAGGTTAATATACAAGAATGACTAAATAGCAAGAATACAAGGAGGAAGATCAGTTGTTGGATTGGTAAATACCTGAGACCCCTAGAAAAATGTGCTAGCCATTGAAGAGGGGGAATTTTGTGGAAATTGGGAAATTTGCCCATCTCTTTGAATAACTCTATAGTAGTCTCAGAAATGGAAGGCTTGCGGTCTGGAGAAGATACGAAGGCCAATTCTCTGTTTGTCGGAATGAATTCATCATAGAATTTGCCTGTTATTGTGAGACCGGCTATGCGATGAAGGTCCCAGAGAGATATACTCATTTCACCATAAGGAAGATGGAAGGAGTTGGTTGTAGGCGACCAGTATTCAAGGAAGCCCTTTAGAATATTGGGTTCCCTATAGAAGTATTTAGAGGTCACTTCTATTGCATCATAAAGGCCGATCTTTGCAAGAGTGCTCGTATGCTTCAGCAAATATAGCCTCCGCCCATTCAGAATAGTATCGACGAGCAGTTAACATGCCTCTGATGCGGAATTCTGCCTGTCCCCAGAGTTGCTCCCGATCTCTGAAGCGTTGTCGCACGTCTCATAAAAATGAGAAGGAAAGAGATCATGAGGACTATGGAAAGGAGCTAAGAAAATCATGGGATGAACTTCTCCTATCCTCTGTCGCGGTTTCTGAGTTTGAATAGTTCCTTCAGGATTCGGGGCTCTCTTGAAGTCCATGATTCAGTATACATTAATCTCTCACCATGGACGTAATCTTTGGACTCGCAGTCTAGAATAGACTGATGGCGATATACTTTGATCGGAATGATCGTCATGCCCTCCGCATGAGGATTATCAAATTTCATAATACCTTCGACAACTCGTACTCAGTCCCATGAGTTCTGAAGCCTCTTCTTCTTATGTTCCTTGATCTTTTCCTCAAATTCTTTCGCCTTATTGCGATCAATTTTCTTTGGACGAGAAGCAGGAGGAGTATCTTCACGGAGAGGTGCTCTCTCACTGTCAGTCCGAATATGAGCAGTGGTCTTCAACCATTCATCCCAGTCATACTCTCTACCATGCTTAGGTGGACATTTGATGTCTCCTAAAGATATAGATCTGTGAATGGGGGGTAAAGATTTGATACGATCAGAAAAGTCGAAAGTGGGAAGAACAGGTTCTTTGAAGTAAGCGGGATTTCTGGAAGTGGTCTTTGTCCGCTTAGCAGGAGGCTGATCAGAGGAAGGAGAATCAGAAGGAGTTACAAGACGAGCCGTTTGTTTAACACGAGCCATGAAAGTAAGATAAAGGAAGTAAGAAAGAAAGAAGAGAGAAAATGGCTAAGTGTTGGAGACAGTTCAAAAAGAAAAAAATTGGCTAAGTACAGAGTACTTTGCGCGGGGTCGCGCAAAGTATACAGTTTGCGCGGAAAAACTTCAAGTTCAAAAGAAAATCGCGCAAAGCGAAACGGTTTGCGCGGAAGAAAATCGCCAGAGCAGAGTTTCAGCAGAGAACGGTTCGTAAAAATGACTAAGTAGTCGGACTATTTATAGCCTTTATGGCCGAGTACGGTACTCGACCAGAGCTTTGCGCGGGTCGCGCAAACCCTGCAGAAGATAATTGGTTGATCCTTTTTCTTTGATTTTTGGAAAAAAACAAAGAACGGATCAAGGGGCATCTGTTGAAGCATAAAATAAGCAAGGAAGTGAAGACGAGAAAGATCAAGAAATCAATTGGAAAGATCAAGAAATCAGCTTCAAGACCACTTTGCGCGGGTACGCGCAAAGTGAAATGGTTGCGCCAGACCGCGCAAAGTGAACGGTTTGCGCGGAGATTATGAAGACAGTTTGCGCGGGGATTGATAGTTTGCGCGAGCCGCGCAAAGCATATCGTTTGCGCGTGTCCGCGCAAAGTATATGACGGTGGGATCAAAAAGGTTGGTTGATTATTTTGTCCCACATCGACCAGAACAGAGATTTCCATTGAAGAAAATGTCTATAAATACCCCGTTCCTCCTCTCAAAAGGGTTGGAAGATTTCAGAAGTGAAAGAAAGACGAAGAGAAGACAGAAGGTGCGGAGTATTGGACTCCTGCACTTTGCGCGACGTCGCACAAAGGAGTATTGGACTCCTGAAGTTTGCGCGACCAGCGCAAAGTCATTGGGTTAATATAGTTTGCGCGGACCCGCGCAAAGCATATTGTTTGCGCGGACCGCGCAAACCGACTGCTGAACAGTCTATAACAGCAATGGGCTGTTATGCTGTTAGAATGGCTAGAGTCTTCAAGTCTTCAGTTCTTCTTGTTCAGGAGAAAAGAAGAAATCATCGACGAAAAGGCGTGTTCCTCCTAAGTTTCAGGAGATGACTTGAAATAACGCTGTTATGCTGCCGGAATCTCCATCCTCTTGAAGGCTATTGGTCAATTTATCCATTCCTCCTAAGTCATAGGAGATGATTGAGATCGGCGCTGTTATGCTGCCGAAATTTATATTTAACTGCGATAACTGTAACTTGTAATGAATTCTTTGTAAACTATCTTAGAATCAAGGGATACCTGAGGATGTAAATGAATTCAGAATCAATGAAGTGTGATGATTGTTTCTGTAATTATTTCATTGTTATGATTGAATAAGATAATTCCCAAATCAAATACTTTTGTTTTCTTGTCGAAACAATTCTTTGTAAACTATCTTAGAATTAAGGGATACCTGAGATGTTAATGAATTCAGAATCAATGAAGTGTGATGATTGTTCTGTAATTATTTCATTGTTATGATCGAATAAGATAATTCCCAAATCAAATACTTTTGTTTTCTTGTCGAAACAAGTACTTTAAATAATCAAAGACTGAAATGTAAATCAATTTAAATAAATAGCTTGAAACAAACATTGTTCTAAGGACAACCTTTGCACCATAAAAACCAAGGGTTTATGGCAGGACAACGTTACTAGAACAAATTGAATATCAAAACTCAAACAAAAAGAAGATACCTGAGGATGTAAATGAATTCAGAATCAATGAAGTGTGATGATTGTTTCTGTAATTATTTCATTGTTATGATCGAATAAGATAATTCCCAAATCAAATACTTTTGTTTTCTTGTCGAAACAAGTACTTTAAATAAATCAAAGACTGAAATGTAAATCAATTTAAATAAATAGCTTGAAACAAACATTGTTCTAAGGACACCTTTGCACCATAAAAACCAAGGGTTTATGGCAGGACAACGTTACTAGAACAAATGAATATCAAAACTCAAACAAAAAGGAATTGCAAGAAATAAATTCTAAACTATTACAACATTCCCCACTTTGCTTGAAATGTAAAGATTACAATATTCACAACCACATATACATTCCACAAATCTGAATGATTAAACATAAGAAAATTAAAAGAGCATTCAAATCACAAAACACACCGATATATAGTGGTTCGCATGTGTGTTCACTAACTGTTAAACAACAGCCACACAGCTTGCTACTCC
This sequence comes from Magnolia officinalis, assembly GCA_021015155.1. NCBI lineage: Eukaryota > Viridiplantae > Streptophyta > Magnoliopsida > Magnoliales > Magnoliaceae > Magnolia > Magnolia officinalis. Next base: position 49,431,129 of record JAJHSJ010000005.1, on the reverse strand, counting down.
ACTCCTAAGATCCTCACACGGGATATTAGCGTTCACTATTAAACAGGTTTTACAGGTTCACCCAAAACCTTCACAATTATGTCTTTTTAACTTGGGCTTACATAATCCAAAAACCCACACTTTCAGAGTTTTCTGGGTCTCATCAGATAACCACATAATGAGATTTTTCTGGCGAATCTCAAACAAAACCAAAATAAAGGAATTTACAACAAATGTAAAATACCTAGATTTCTTCTTTTGTAGCAGCCCGTAGAACCAATGAGAGTAGAAGTTCGAATCAATGTTCAATGTCCAATACTCACTTAAGAAATGGTTCTAGTTTCTAATTGATTTTAAATTAAATCAAATTGGGCGTACCTCTATTTGATTTGATTCCAATGAAGAAGGAATATAGCAATTCCTCTTTTTCAAATAAATTGGAATTTATGAATAAAATCAAATAAGAAAAGCTAATAAAAAAAATATTAAATATGAACAAATTAGCTTAAAATGAACGCAACTTATCTCAGAGTGGAGGCTTAAATTTCTCAAATTAATCAATATGAAAACTTTGAATTTCGTGCTCAATTTATAGAAGCAAAGATCGCATCTACGACTGGTCTTAGGAACCTTCGACTGGTCGTAGCTCCAACGACATTTTGAAAATTTAAGCGCGATCTGAAAAATCAGTTCTACGACTGGTCGTGGGACCCTTCGACTGGTCGTAGACCACCTACGACTGGTCGAAGCTGACCCAGGACTGGTCGTAGGAAACTAAATTTGGTTGTTGGAGTTTGAGTCGAAGTTCTAGGACTGGTTGAAGGACGAGTCGTGACACCCCTACGACTGGTCGAACAATCTCCAGGACTGGTCGAAGAATAACCAAAATTTTGAAAATCTTCAACAACTTAGGACTGGTCGAACCAGGTCTAGGACTGGTTGAACGAGGTCTAGGACTAGTCTTAGAACAGACCAACTTCATGTATAAAGATTTATCTTGACTTATGTATCCAAAATAACCTACCCCCTAAGGTCAAACTAAGGTTTATCATCCCTGGAACATGAAGTATGAACATTGAACATCATTCTTTCAGATGATAGTTAACCTTTGAAGCTTAAGACCTCTACTTGATGTAGCTTGAGATTGAGATCTTCTATAGCATAAATAAAGCTTCAACTTGAGTTTTACTTAAGTCTTGAAATGTACTTGAGTCTTGAATAAACACTCTTCTTATTGATGTAGACTTAAACATTGATGCATACGGAAGAGAACACAATACACAACCTTGCATTTCTTGAAGTCGAGCACCGTACATGTCTTGAACCATTGTGATGTCGTCTTGAATCACATATATATCAACATACAAATACAAGACACACAAATAGAAGTTGTGGCACACACAAGAAGTTTTAGCACCACAAAATTTGACAATTAAAGGAGCATGAGACCATAACACTTACAATCTCCCCCTTTGTCAAATTTGTGACAAAACATACTTCTATACTATAAGAGAAGTACAACATGCATATTAACGAATCATGCACCAGTTGTCATTAAGTAGCACAAACTCATTATATACTACTCCCCCTGAGTAGCAGAACATATCACATATCCAAAATATAACTACTCATATCAAACCTTCTCCCCCTTTTTGTTACAATATGACAAAGGAAGCAACAAAGGTAAGAAAAATTATTGGAGGAATAGAAGAAGTAACTTGACAATATATATGAAAGTAAACGTTCACAATCCAGTTACTAAAAACTCATCAAACCAAATAGAGTACATAATCCCCACAAGTATGAATGTTATTACATACCAAAAGAATGAAACACTTAATCAGATCCTAAAGAAGGAGCAGGAATGATAGGATCAAGATTATGCATTCCTTTGTTCAAGCGCCTAAGATACTTGCGCATATATTAAACTGAAGATCATGAGCAATATTTATATTCCCTACCTTCTCTTCAAAAGCACGAAGACGAGCATCAAAATCAGAAGGCTCAAAATCAGGATCATTTCCAGAATTATATTCAGTTCATCAAAAATATCATCCATATTGAAATGTGGGCAATGTGTCTTCTCTTATTTAAAAATAAAATAAAATAAATGAAGACAAATATCCATATGTTCTTAGGAAAAGACATGAAGAAGAGCACAAAATCCAAAGAGAGATATACAGTTATTATAGACCCAAAGAGATGAAATATCTAAGCAATATCAAGTAAACATGCTAAAATACAAATATTACAATTTATACAGATAAAGCATGCATCACAAGATCAATGGATTTTAGGCACTTGCTTAGTCAAAGTCCAACTTTCATAAGCTAGTGTATCAATTATGTTGACCGGCTTAATTTGGGAATTGAAGCAAAAGTAATTGCAGACATTTCTAATTGTCTTCTGGTTTGAACACCAGAAAGAGGGTTACCAAGTATTTGATTAGAAGGATGGTCTTTTGCTAACCTTGAATCAGTAGAATATGATGTAGAAGATGGTTCACTTTGAAGTTCAGTGTCAATTTGACTGGATGAAGAGTTTGGTTTATCAAGTATAAAGACTTTATCATCTACTGAACTAGAGATAGGTGTATTCAGGTGATCATCTATAACCACATTAATTGATTCTTGTATCACACCAGTCCTCCTATTAAGAACTCGATACGCTCGACTGTTCAAATCATATCCTAAAAAGATCCCTTCATCACTTTTTGTGTTAAAATTTTTCAGATTTTCACGGTCACGTAAAATATAGCACTTGCGACCAAAAACTCGAAAGTATTTGACTGTAGGCTTTTTATCGAACCACATTTCATAAGCGGTTTTATTATTAGATTTACATATATAAACCCGATTAATACCATAGCAGGCAGTATTCACTGCTTCAGCCCAAAGATTTTTAGGGAGCTTCATACTATTCAAACATCAGTTTTCATTTCTTGAAACACTCTATTTTTTCTTTCCACAATTCCATTCTGTTGAGGAGTTTTGGATGCAGAGAATTCATGCGATATTCCCTGATCATTACAGAATTTCTCAAAACTGCTATTCTCGAACTCAGATCCATGATCACTACGGATCTTACAAACATGAGAACCTTTTTCAGTTTGGTTCCGTTTGAGAATCTTTTTAACTTCATCAAGGGTTTCTGATTTATCCCTTAAGAAAGCTACCTAAGTGAATCTAAAAAAGCATCCACGATTACCAAGATGTATTTTTTGCCACCTCGACTCTCCGTCCTGATAAGTCCTATAAGATCCATATGGAGAAGCTCGAATGGTCTTGATGTGGCATTGGAGTTCACCTTTTTGTGAGAGCTCCTTGTTCGCTTACCATACTGGCATTCACCATATATCTTTTCTACATTTTGTAATTTAGGTAGATCTCTTATTAGTTGTCCCTTGCTTAATCTATATAAATTACGGTAGTGTATATGTCGAAGGCGTTTATGCCATAATTCAGTTTCATTGGTATGGACAATGTAGCACGATTGATTAGATGAGCTACCATCGCTTACAATATGGCAATTTTCAGAAGTCCTACGACCAGTTAATATTACAGAACCCTTTTTGTTCAAGATTTCACACCTTTATTAGAAAATTTCGCGCTATGATTGTTATTGCATATTTGAGGTATGCTTAACAGGTTGTGTTTTAGCCCCTCAACATATAAAACATTCTTAAATAAAAGAAGGTTATAGAGTTGAACCGTACCTTGGCCAATAATCTTGTAATTGCTACCATCACCAAATGTGACTGAACCATCAGTCATATCTTTAAAATCAGTGAATAAAGCTTTGTCGCCTGTCATATGCCTTGAGCATCCACTGTCTAAGTACTACTTTGACTGGCTTGTAGCTTTGAAAGCAGTGTAGGCAACCAAGCAACTTTAGGAACCCATTTCATTACTGTTTTGGGTTTAGAAGTGTAGTTGGTCTTCTTGTATTTGTAATTTTTGTACGAGTGACCCACTGAGTTAGATTTTAGGTGCTCCTTAAGCAAATCAACTATTTTTTCAGCTAAAGGGTTTTGGTTTTGATTTTTGTAATGATATGGTTACCTCTGGTTTTGAAAGATTGAAAAGGTTTAACATTTTTTATAACTTTTGGCTTGAAATTTTTCTCTTTTGAGTTAGAGGATTCTCCTTTTACAAATTGGGAGGAGTATTCTTCTGTTTAGGAGGAATATTATTGTCGTAGCCGAAACCGGATTAGTCGCCACATTTTCTTGATTCAGTTAAAAGTTTTTCTAATTTTGGATCACCTTGGGCTTACGTCCATGTATCCTTTAAACTCAAAAGGGAAGAGACTTCAAGTTTAAGTTTATCATTTTCATTTTCAGATTTTCAATAAGGGTGGTTTTGAAATCAAGATCACATTTGCATTTTCAAAACAATCTGAAAGATGAGATTTTTCTAAAATAAGAGACTCAAATCTTTTTTTAAGTCCTGAAAACTTTTCTTTTTGAAGTTTTAGTTTTACGACAATTTTACAACTTTCCTTGTATAGGGCATTATAAGCATCTTGAAGATCTTCTTCATTATCATGATCACTATTCAGATTTTCTTCACTGGTTGAATCATCATGATCTGAAAAAGTGAACTTAGCTAGAGTCATAAGGGCCTTAACTTCATTGCCCGACTCAGTTTTAAAATCTTCTGATTCAGAAGAGGCTTCAGTGCTAGAAGATTCATCCCAAGTAGTCAACATTCATTTCTTTTTAGGTTTGTCCTTTTTAGGACACTTGTTTGCTAGATGCCCATATTCTTGGCAGTTGTAACATTGACTATCTTTTAAAGATTTTCAAGATTTAGATCTTTTCTTATCATTTAATTTTTAAAAATCAACCCTCTTTTTACTTTTGAAATCTTGTAAAACTTTTTCGCTAATAGAGCCATATCGTCTCGGAATTTTCAAAATCAGAATTTTCTTGAGAAAATGCATTTGGAAGACTTAAGGGCTATTGATTTACCTTTAGGAGCTTGCTAATAGAGCCATATCGTCTTCGGAATTTTCAAAATCAGAATTTTCTTGAGAAATGCATTTGGAAGACTTAAGGGCTATTGATTTACCTTTAGGAGCTTTAAAAGTTAACTCGTAGGTTTGTAAAGACCCAACCAACTCTTCTACCGTCATATTGTCCGTATCACGAAGTTCCTGGATCGCGGTTACCTTAGAATTGAACCGTTCAGGTAGTGAGCGTAGTATCTTTGCACACACTTACTTTCTGGATTTTATCACCAAGACCCCACATAGAGTTTACAATGTCATTTAATCTAGTGTAGAAGTCCATAAACATTTCATTTTCCTCCATATGAATTTCTTCAAATTTGGTTGTGAGGAGTTGGACTTTAGATTTTTTACAATTTAAGTACCCTCGTGAGTCATTTCTAATATATCCCAAGCTTGCTTTGCAGTATCATAGGATATGATTCTTTTGAACTCATCCGGTGATAGTGCACAAGTGATTGCATTTAGTGCTTTTGTATTGGCACTACTCTCACTTTTCTGAAGTGTGGACTAAGAAGTATAAGGTGTTATTCTCATTGATTTTGATCCGTTGATACCAGTTACTTCAATGGTAGGAGGGCTCCATTCAGTCACTATGGCAAGCCACACACTTTTATCCATGGGTTTAAGGAAAATTCTCATCCTGACTTTCCAATAGGCATAGTTGGAGCCATCAAAGGGTGGAGGCCTAGTGATTGAAAGGCTATCAAAATTTGACATCTTATATATAGCTTAAATCGTTAGCTTAGGAAATGAATCCAAAAATAAAGCAATTAAAATAAGCTATTAGGCTCTGATACTACTTGAAAAGGCCAAGCTATATGTCCTAGAGGGGGGTGAATTGGACTGTGCCAAATTAAAATTTAACAGCGAAATTAAAATACGATAGCCTTATAAAAATAAAGAACAATACTTTAAATAAATCAAAGACTGAAATGTAAAGCAATCTTAAATAAAGAGCTTGATACTAACGTTGTTCTAAGGACAACCTTTACACCATAAAAACCAAAGGTTTATGGCAGGACAACCTTACTAGAACAAATTGAATATCAAAACTCAAACAAAAAGGAAATAACAAGAAATAAATTCTAAACTATTACAACATTCTCCACTTTGCTTGAAATGTAAAGATTACAACATTCACAACCACATATACATTCCACAAATCTGAATGATTAAAGATATGAAAATTAAAAGAGCATTCAAATCACAAAACACATCGATATATAGTGGTTCGCTTATGTGTTCACCAACTGTTAAAAAATAGCCACACAGCTTGCAACTCCACTCCTAATATCCTCACACAGGGGATATTAGTGTTCACTATTAAACAGGTTTTACAGGTTCACTCAAAACCTTCACAATTTTGTCTTTTTAACTAGGGCTTACACAATCCAAAAACCCACACTTTCTGAGTTTTCTGGCTCTCCTCAGATAACCACACAATGAGATTTTTATGGCGAATCTCAAACAAAACCAAAAAAAAGGAAGCAGCCCGGTAGAACCAATGAGAGTAGAAGTTCGAATCAACTTCAATATCCAATATTCATTGAAGAAATGGTTCTAGTTTCTAATGATTTTAAATTTTAAATCAAATTGGGCGTAGCTCTATTTGATTTTGATTCCAATAAAGAAGGAATATAGCATTCCTCTTTTTCAAATAAGATTGGAATGTAGGAGTAAAATCAAATAAGAAAAGCTAACAAAAAGAATATTAAATATGAACAAAATAGCTTAAAATGAACACACTTATCTCAGAGTGGAGGCTTGAATTTCTCAAATTAATTGATATGAAAACTCTGAATTTCGTGCTCAATTTATAGAAGCAAAGATCGCGTCTACGACTGGTGTCAGGAACCTTCGACTGGTTGTAGCTCCAACGGCATTTTGAAAATTTAAGTGCGATCTGAAAAATCAGTTCTACGACTGGTCGTGGGGACCCTTTGACTGGTCGTAGACCACCTACGACTGGTCGAAGCTGACCCAGGACTGGTCGTAGGAAACCAGATTTGGTTGTTGGAGTTGAGTCGATGTTCTAGGACTGGTCAAAGGACGAGTCGGACACCCCTATGACCAGTCGAACAATCTCCATGACTGGTCAAAGAATAACCAAAAAATTTTGAAAATCTTCAACAACTTAGGACTGGTCGAACCAGGTCTAGGACTGGTCGAACAAGGTCTAGGACTAGTCTTAGAACAGATCAACTTTAGTATAAAGATTTATCTTGACTTATGTATCCAAAATAACCTACCTTAAGTCAAACTAGGTTTATCATACCTAGAACATGAAGTATGAACATTGAACATCATTCTTTCAGATGATAGTCAACCTTTAAAGCTTGAGACCTCTACTTGATGTAGCTTGATATTGAGATCTTCTACAACATAAATATAAGCTTCAACTTGAGTTGTAGTTAAGTCTTGAAATGTACTTGAGTCTTGAAACACTCTTCTTATTGATGTAGACTTGAACATTGATGCATACGGAAGAGGACATAGTACATAACCTTACATTTCTTGAAGTCGAGTACCGTACATGTCTTAAACCATTGTGATGTCGTCTTGAATCACATATATATCAACATACAAACACAAGACACACAGATAGAAGTTGTGGCACACACAAGAAGTTTTGGCACCACAAAATTTGATAATCAAAGTATCATGAGACCATAACACTTACAATCTCCCCCTTTGTCAAATTTGTGACAAAACATACTTCTATACTATAAGAGAAGCACAACATGCATATTAACAAATCATGCACTAGTTGTCATTAAGTAGCACAAAACTCATTATATACTACTCCCCCCTGAGTAGCAACAAATATCACATATCCAAAATAAAACTACTCATATCAAACCCTCTCCCCTTTTTGTTACATATGACAAAGGAAGCAACAAAGGTAAGGAAAATTATTGGAGGAATAGAAGAAATAACTTGACAATATATATGAAAGTAAACGTTCACAATCCAGTTACTAAAAACTCATCAAACCAAATAGAGTACACAATCCACCACAAGTATGAACGTTATTACATACCAAGAATGAAAACACTTAATCGGATCCTAAAGAAGGAGCAAGAATGATAGGATCAAGATTATGCATTCCCTTACTCGAGCGCCTAAGATACTTGCGCATATATTTAAACTGAAGATCATGAGCAATATTCATATTCCCTACCTTCTCTTCAAAAGCACGAAGACGAGCATCAAAATCAGAAGGCTCAAAATCAGGATCATTTCCAGAATTATATTCAAGTTCATCAAAAATATCATCCATATTGAAATGTGGGCAATGTGTCTTCTTATTTAATAAAATAAAATAAAATAAATGAAGACAAATATCCATATGTACTTAAGGAAAAGACATGAAGAAGAGCACGAAATCCAAAGAGAGATATACAGTTATTATAGACCCAAAAGAGATGAAATATCTAAGCAATATCAAGTAAACATGCTAAAATACAAATTATTACAATTTATACAGATAAAGCATGCATCACAAGATCAATGGATTTTATGCTCTTGCTTAGTCAAAGTCCAACTTTTATAAGCTAGTGCATCAATTACGTTGACCGGCTCTATTTGGGAATTGAAGCAAAAGTAATTGCAGACATTTTCCAATTGTCTTCTGCTTTGAACACCAGAAAGAGGGTTACCAAGTATTTGATTAGAAGGATGGTCTTTTACTAACCTTGAATCAGTAGAATATGACGTAGAAGATGGTTCACTTTGAAGTTCAGTGTCAATTTGACTGGATGAAGAGTTTGGTTTATCAAATACAAAGATTTCATCATCTACTGAACTAGAGATAGGTGTATTCAGGTGATCATCTATAACCACATTAATTGATTCTTGAATCACACCAGTCCTCCTATTAAGAACTTGATACGCTCGACTGTTCAAAGCATATCCTAAAAAGATCCCTTCATCACTTTTTGTGTCAAAATTTCCCGGATTTTCACGGGCATGCAAAATATAGCACTTGCTACCAAAAATCGAAAGTTTTATCGAACCACATTTCATAAGCGGTTTTATTATTAGATTTGCATATATAAACCCGATTAATAACATAGCAGGCAGTATTCACTTCTTCAGCCCAAAGATTTTTAGGGAGCTTCATAGTATTCAACATTATAGTTCCCATTTCTTGAAGCACTCTATTTTTCCTTTCAACAATTCCATTCTGTTGAGGAGTTTTGGGTGCAGAGAATTCATGTGATATTCCCTGATCATTACAGAATTTCTCAAAACTGCTATTCTCGAACTCAGATCCATGATCACTACGGATCTTACAAACATGAGAACATTTTTCAGTTTGGATCCGTTTGAGAATCTTTTTAACTTAATCAAGGGTTTCTGATTTATCCCTTAAGAAGGCTACCCAAGTGAATCTAGAAAAATCATCCACGATTACCAAGATGTATTTTTTGCCACATCGACTCTCCGTCCTGGTAGGTCCTATAAGATCCATATGGAGAAGCTCGAATGGTCTTGATGTGGCATTGGAGTTCACCTTTTTGTGAGAGTTCCTTGTTTGCTTACCATACTGGCATTCACCACATATCTTGTCTACATTTTGTAATTTAGGTAGACCTCTTATTTTTCTCCTTGCTCAATCTGTATAAATTACGGTAGTGTACATGTCCAAGGCGTTTATGCCATAATTCAGTTTCATTGGTATGGACAATGTAGCACGATTGATTAGATGAGCTACCATCGCTTACAATATAGCAATTTTTAGAAGTCCTGCGACCAGTTAATATTACAGAACCCTTTTTGTTCAAGATTTCACAACCTTTATTAGAAAATTTCACGCTATGATTGTTATCGCATATTTGAGATATGCTTAACAGGTTGTGTTTTAGCCCCTCAACATATAAAATTCTTAAATAAATGAAGGTTATAGAGTTGAACCGTACCTTGGCCAATAATCTTGTAATTGCTACCATCACAAAATGTGACTGAACCATCAGTCATATCTTTAAAATGGTGAATAAAGCTTGTCGTCTGTCATATGCCTTGAGCATCCATTGCCTAAGTACCACTTTGAATGGCTTGTAGCTTTGAAAGCAGTGTGGGCAACTAAGCAATACTTTAGGAACCATTTCATTACTGTTTTGGGTTTATGAGTATAGTTGGTTTTCTTGTATTTGTAATTTTTCTATGAGTGACCCACTGAGTTGATTTTAAGTGCTCCTAAGCAAATCAACTATTTTTCAGCTAAGGGGTTTAGGTTTTGATTTTGTAATTGATATGGTTACCTCTTGTTTGAAAGATTGAAAAGTTTAACATTTTTTTAAAACTTTTGGCTTGATATTTTCTCTTCTGAGTTAGAGGATTCTCCTTTTACAAAATTGGGAGGATATTCTTCTTTTAGGAGAAATATTATTGTCGCAGCCCAAACCGAATCGGTCGCCACATTTCTTGATCCAGAAAGTTTTTCTAATTTGGATCACTTGGGCATACCTCCATGTATCCTTTAAACTCAAAGGGATGAGACTTCAAGTTTAAGTTTATCATTTCAGATTTTACATTTCAATAAGAGTGGTTTGAAATCAAGATCACATTTGCATTTTCAAAACAATCTGAAAGATGAGATTTTTCTAAATAAGAGACTCAAATCTTTCTCTAAGTCCTGAAAACCTTTCTTTTGAAGTTTTAGTTTTACGAAATTTTACAACTTTTCTTGTACAGGGCATTATAAGCATCTTGAAGATCTTCTTCATTATCATGATCACTATTCAGATTTTCTTCACTGGTTGAATCATCATGATCTGAAAAAGTGAACTTGGCTAGAGTCATAAGGGCCTTAACTTCATTGCCCAACTCGGTTTCAGAATCTTCTGAATCAGAAGAGGCTTCAGTGCTAGAAGATTCATCCCAAGTAGCCAACATTCCTTTCTTTTTAGGTTTGTCCCATATTCTTGGCAGTTGTAACATTGACTATCTTTCAAAGATTTTCAAGATTTAGATATTTTCTTATCATTTAATTTTTGAAAATCAACTCTCTTTTTACTTTTGAAAATCTTGTAAAACTTTTTCGCTAATAGAGCCATATCGTCTTCAGAATTTTCAAAATCAGAATTTTCTTAAGAAATACATTTGGAAGACTTAAGGGCTATTGATTTACCTTTAGGAGCTTTAAAAGTTAACTCGTAGGTTTGTAAAGATCCAACCAACTCTTCTACCCTCATATTATCCGTATCACGAAGTTCCTGGATTGCGGTTACCTTAGAATTGAACCGTTCAGGTAGTGAGCGTTGTATCTTTGCACACACTTTACTTTCTGGGATTTTATCACCAAGACCCCACATAGAGTTTACAATGTCATTTAATCTAGTGTAGAAGTCCATAAACATTTCATTTTCCTTCATATGAATTTCTTCAAATTTGGTTGTGAGGAGTTGGACTTTAGATTTTTTGACAATTGAAGTACCCTTGTGAGTCATTTCTAATATATCCCAAGCTTGCTTTGCAGTATTATAGGATATGATTCTTATGAACTCATCCGGTGATAGTGCGCAAGTGATTGCATTTAGTGCTTTTGCATTGACGATACTCTCACTTTTCTAAAGTGTGGATCAAGAAGTATAAGGTGTTAATCTCATTGATTTTGATCCATTGATATCAGTTACTTCAATGGTTGGAAGGCTCCATTCAGTCACTGTGGCAAGCCACACACTTTTATCCATGGATTTAAGGAAAATCCTCATCCTGGCTTTCCAATAGGCATAGTTGGAGCCATCAAAGGGTGGAGGCCTAGTGACTGAAAGGCTATCAAAATTTGACATCTTATATATAGCTTAAATCGTTAGCTTAAGAAATGAATCCAAAAATAAAGCAATTAAAACAAGCTATTAGGCTCTGATACCACTTGAAAAGGCCAAGCTATATGTCCTAGACGGGGGGTGAATAGGACTGTGCCAAATTAAAATTTAACAGGAATTGAAATACTATAGCCTAATAAAAATAAAGAACAGTACTTTAAACAAATTAAAGACTGAAATGTAAAGCAATCTTAAATAAAGAGCTTGATACTAACATTGTTCTAAGGACAACCTTTGCACTATAAAAACCAAGGGTTTATGACAGGACAACCTTACTAGAACAAATTGAATATCAAAACTCAAACAGAAAAGAAATAAAGGAAATAACAAGAAATAAATTCTAAACTATTACAACATTCTCCACTTTGCTTGAAATGTAAAGATTACAACATTCACAACCACATATACATTCCACAAATCTGAATGATTAAAGATATGAAAATTAAAAGAGTATTCAAATCACAAAACACACCGATATATAGTGGTATTCAAATCACAAAACACACCCGTGTGGTTCACCAACTGTTAAACAACAACCACACAGCTTGCTACTCCACTCCTAATATCCTCACATGGGGGATATTAGCGTTCACTATTAAACAAGTTTTACAAGTTCACCCAAAACCTTCACAATTGTGTCTTTTTAACTTGGGCTTACACAATCCAAAAACCCACACTTTCTAAGTTTTTGGCTCTCCTCAGATAACCACACAATGAGATTTTTCTGGCGAATCTCAAACAAAACCAAAATAAAGGAATTTACAACAAATGTAAAATACCTGGATTTCTTCTTTTGTAGCAGTCCGGTAGAACCAATGAGAGTAGAAGTTCGAATCAACGTTCAATATCCAATACTCACTTAAGAAATGGTTCTAGTTTCTAATTGAAATTAAATTAAATCAAATTGGACGTAGCTCTATTTGATTTTGATTCCAATGAAGAAGGAATATAGCGATTCCTCTTTTTCAAATAAGATTGGAATTTAGGAATAAAATCAAATAAGAAAAGCTAACAAAAAAAAAATATTAAATATGAACAAATTAGCTTAAAATGAACACAACTTATCTCAGAGTGGAGGCTTAAATTTCTCAAATTAATCGATATGAAAACTCTGAATTTCGTGCTCAATTTATAGAAGCAAAGATCGCGTATACGACTGGTCTTAGGAACCTTCGACTGGTCGTAGCTCCAACAGCATTTTAAAAATTTAAGCGCGATATGAAAAATCAGTTCTACGACTGGTCGTGGGGACCCTTCGACTGGTCATAGACCACCTACGACTGGTTGAAGCTGACCCAGGACTGGTCGTAGGAAACCAGATTTGGTTGTTGGAGTTTGAGTCAAAGTTCTAGGACTGGTCGAAGGACGAGTCGTGACACCCCTACGACCGGTCGAACAATCTCCAGGACTAGTCGAAGAATAACCGAAAAAATTTAAAAATCTTCAACAACTTAGGACTGGTCGACCCAGGTCTAGGACTGGTCGAACAAGGTCTAGGACTAGTCTTAGAACAGACCAACTTCATGTATAAATATTTATCTTGACTTATGCATCCAAAATGACCTACCCTAAGGTCAAACTAAGGTTTATCATACCTGGAACATGAAGTATGAACATTGAACATCATTCTTTCAGATGATAGTTAACCTTTGAAGCTTGAGACCTCTACTTGATGTAGCTTGAGATTGAGATCTTCTACAGCATAAATATAAGCTTCAACTTGAGTTGTACTTGAGTCTTAAATAAACACTCTTCTTATTGATGTAGACTTGAACATTGATGCATACGGAAGAGAACACAGTACATAACCTTACATTTCTTGAAGTCGAGCACCGTACATGTCTTGAACCATTGTGATGTCGTCTTGAATCACATATATATCAACATACAAACACAAGACACACAGATAGAAGTTGTGGCACACACAAGAAGTTTTGGCACCACAAAATTTGACAATCAAAGGAGCATGGGACCATAACACTTACAAATTGGCTAATTTTGAGACCGTTTGATATCCGAAAAGACTTCGGAACTCTTCGATCCTCATTTTGCAATTTGGATTGTTAATCTTTCTATATTGCGAGATCGTTCGATTTCCTAAAGCACGTTGCAATTCTTTGGTCGTCATTTTACAATTTGGATTGTTAATCTTTCCAAATTATGAGATCCAATGGAGATGCACATAACTCCCTCATTTGATGTTGAATTGGGTCAATTTTTGGTCATCTAAAAGGTACTTTAGTGCACTTTCTTTCTTAACTAAAATTGTCATATTCCGAGACCATCCATAAGTGGGATCGCAGTCGTCGGTCCTAAATTTTTCCTTCATCTCCTTTTCCAATAATAACCTTCATAACTCTCTCTTCAGTGGGCGAATTTAGATTATTTTCAGCTCATTGGAATGGTAATTTGACAATACGTTGAAACTCTTCAATCACCCTTTTGCAATTTGGATTGTTAATCTTTCCACATCGCGTGATCCAACGGAGATGCTCATACGTCCCTTATTTGATGTCGGATTGGGTCAATTTTTGGTCATCTAAAAGGTACTTTAGTGCTCTTTCATTCCTGACTGGAATCGTCGTATTCTGAGACATTTAGGCATCTGTAAGTGAGATCGTAGTCGTCGGTCCTGAATTTCTACATCATCTCCTTGTCCAATAGAAACCTTCATAATATGACGATTATGAAGGTAACTTGACAGGCTTCAGTGGTCAAAATTAGTTTATCTTAAGCTCATTTGAATGGTAACTTGACAAGCTTCCAAATGTGACCAGCATTGGCTAATTTTAAGAACGTTTGATATCCGAAAAAGCACTTCAGAACTCTTCGATCCTCATTTTTAAATTGGATTGTTAATCTTTCCAAATTACGTGATCCAACGGAGATGCTCATCACTCCCTTGTTTGATGTCGGATTGGGTCAATTTTTGGTCATCTAAAAGGTACTTTAGTGTTCTTCATTCCTGACTGGAATCGTCGTATTCCGAGACCATTTGGGCATCCGTAAGTGGGATCGCAGTCGTCGATCCTGAATTTTTCCTTCATCTCCTTGTCCAATAACCCTCAAAACCCTCTCTTTAGTGGTTAGATTTAGACTATTTGAGCTCATTAGAATGGTAAGTTGACAAGCTTCCAAAATGGGACCAGAATTAGCTAATTCTGAGACCGTTCGATATCCCAAAAGCACGTTGGAACTCTTCGATCGTCATTTTGCAATTTAGATTGTTAAGCTTTCCACATCGCACGATCCAACGGAGACTCATAACTCCCTCTTTTGATGTCGAATTGGGTCAATTTTTGGTCATCTGAAAGGTCCTTTAGTGCTCTTTCATTCCTAATTAGAATCGTCCTATTCCGAGACCATTTGGGCATCCTTAAGTGGGATCGCAATCGTCGGTCCTGAATTTTTCCTTAATCTCCTTTTCCAATAATTACCTTCATAACTCTCTCTTTGGTGGTCGAATTTAGACTATTTTGAGGTCATTGGAATGGTAATTTGACAGGCTTCCAAATGGGACCAGAATTGGCAAATTCTGAGACCGTTCGATATCCTAAAAGCACGTTGGAACACTTCAATCATCATTTTGAAATTTAGACTGTTAATCTTTCCACATCGCGTGATCGAACGGAGACGCTCATACCTCCCTTATTTGACGTCGGATTGGATCAATTTTTGGTCATCTGAAAGGTACTTTAGTGCTCTTTCATTCTTGACTGGAATCGTCGTATTCCGAGACAATTTGGACATCCATAAGTGGGATCCAATCGTCGGTCCAAATTTTTCCTTCATCTCCTTGACCAATACTATCCTTCATGACTTTCTCTTCAGTGGTCAAAGTTAGTCTATTTTGAGCTCATTGGAATGGTAACTTGACCGGCTTCTAAAGAAGACCAGAATCGGCTAATTCGAGACCATTCGATATCCCAAAAGCACGTTGGAATTCTTCGATCGTCATTTTGCAATTTGGATTGTTAATCTTTCCAAAATCAAGCGAACCAACGGAGATGCTCATAACAACCTCGTTTGATGTTGATTGGGTCAATATTTGGTCATCTGAAAGGTACTTTAGTGCTCTTTCATTCCTGACTAGAATCGTCGTATTCCAAGACCATTTGGGCATCCGTAAGTGGGATCGCTGTCATCGGTCCTGAATTTTTCCTTCATCTCCTTATCTAATAATAACCTTAACAACTCTCTCTTTAGTGGTAGAATTTAAACTATTTTGAGCTCATTGGAATGGTAACTTGACAAGCTTCCAAATGGGACCAGAATTGGCTAATTCTGAGACCGTTCGATATCCCAAAAGCACGTTGGAACTTTTCGATCGTCATTTTAAAAATTGGATTGTTAATCTTTCCACATCGTACGATCCAACCGAGTCGCTCATAACTCCGTCGTTTGATGTCGGATTGGGTCGATTTTTGGTCATCTGAAAGGTACTTTAGTGCTCTTTTTTTCTTGACAGGAATCGTTGTATTCTGAGACCATTTAGGCATCCGTAAGTGGAATTATAGTCGCCAGTCCTGAATTTTTCATTCATTTCCTTGTCCTTCAGTGGTCAAATTTAGACTATTTTTAGCTCATTGGAATGGTAACTTGACAAGCTTCTAAATGGAATTGAAATTGGCTAATTTCGAGACTGTTTAATATCCTAAAAGCAAGTTGGAACTCTTCGATCGTCATTTTGCAATTCGGATAGTTAATCTTTCCAAATAGCGCGATCCAACAGAGACACTCATAACTCCCTCGTTTGGTATCGGATTGGGTTGATTTTTAGTCATCCAAAAGGTACTTTAGTGTTCTTTTATTCCTGACAGGAATCGTCGTATTCCAAGACCATTTACACATCCGCAAGTGGGATCGCAATTGTCGATCCTAAATTTCTCCTTCATCTCCTTGTCCAGTAGTACCCTTCAGAACTCTCTCTTCTGTGTGGTCGAATTTAGACTATTAACAATCCAAATTATGAAATGATGATCGAAGAGTTCCATCGTGCTTTTGGGATATCGAACGGTCCTAGATTAGCCAATTCTGGTCCCATTTGGAAGCTTGTCAAGTTAACAGTGCAATGAGCTCAAAATAGAATAAATTTGACCACTGAAGAGAGAGTTATGAAGGTTACTATTGGATGAGGAGATGAAGGAAAAAATCAGGACTGAAGACAGCGATCCCACTTACCGATCCCAAATGGTCTCAAAATACGATAATTCCATTCAGAAATGGAAGAACACTAAAGTAACTTTCAGATGACCAAAAATTGACCCAATTCGACATCAAACAAGAGAGTTATGAGCGTATCTGTTGGATCGCGCGATTTGGAAAGATTAACAATCCAAATTGCTAAATGATGATAGAAGAATTATAACATGCTTTTAGGATACGAACGGCCCTAGAATTAGCCAATTCTGGTCCCTTTTGTAAGCTTGTTAAGTTAATAGTGCAATGAGCTCATAATATTCTAAATTTGACCACTGAAGAGAGAGTTATGAAGGTTACTATTGGACCAGGAGATGAAGGAAAAATTCAGGACTGACGACTGCGATTCCACTTACCGATGTCCAAATAGTCTCGAAATACGACGATTCCATTCAGGAATGGGAGAACACTAAAGTACCTTTCAGATGACCAAAAATTGACCCAATCCGACATCAAATGAGGGAGTTATGAGCGTCTCCATTGGATCGCACAATTTAGATAGATTAACAATCCAAATTGCAAAATGATGATCAAAGAGTTCCAACGTGCTTTTGGGATATCGAACGGTCCTAGAACTAGCCAATTCTGGTCCTATTTGGAAGCTTGACAATTAACAGTGTAATGAGCTCAAAATATTCTAAATTTGATCACTGAAGAGAGAATTATGAAGGTTAATATTGGACCAGGAGATGAAGGAAAAATTCAGGACTAACGACTGCGATCTCACTTATTGATGCCCAAATGGTCTCGAAATACGACGATTCCATTCAGGAATGGAAGAGCACTAGAGTACCTTTTAGATGACTAAAAATCAACCCAATCTGACATCAAACGAGGGAGTAATGAGCGTCACTATTGGATCGCGCAATTCAGAAAGATTAACAATCCAAATTGCAAAATGATGGTGAAGAGTTCCAATATGCTTTTGGGATAGTGAACGGTCCCAGAATTAGCCAATTTTGGTCCCATTTGGAAGCTTGTCAAGTTAATAGTTCATTGAGCTCAAAATGTCTAAATTTGACCACTGAAGGTAACTATTGGACCAGGAGATGAAGGAAAAATTCAGGATTGAAGACTGTGATCCCACTTACCGATGCCCAAATGGTCTGGAAATACAACGATTTCATTCAGGAATGGAAGAACACTTAAGTACCTTTCAGATGACCAAAAATAGACCCAATCCGACATCAAACGAGGGAGTTATGAGCGTCTCTGTTGGATCGCGCGATTTGGAAAGATTAACAATCCGAATTGTAAAATGATGATCGAAGAGTTCCAACGTGCTTTTGGGATATCGAACGGTCCTACATTTAGCCAATTCTAGTCCCATTTGAAAGCTTGTCAAGTTAACAGTGTAATGAGCTCAAAATATAAAATTTGACCACTGAAGAGAGAGTAACGAAGGATACCATTGGACCAGGAGATGAAGAAAAAATTTAGGACTGACGACTGCGATCCCACTTACTGATGCCAAATTGTCTCGAAATACGATGATTTCATTCAGGAATGAAAGAGCAGTAAAGTACCTTTCACATGACCAAAAATCAACCCAATCCGACATCAAATGAAATAGTTATGAGCGTCTCTGTTGGATCGCACGATTTGGAAAGATTAACAGTCCAAATTGCAAAATGATGGATGAAGAGTTCCAATGTGCTTTTGGGATATCGAATGGTCCTAGAATTAGCCAATTCTGGTCCCATTTGGAGGCTTGTTAAGTTAACAGTGCAATGAGCTCAAAATAGAATAAATTTGACTACTGAAGAGAGAGTTATGAAGGTTACTATTGGACTAGGAGATGAAGGAAAAATTCAGGACTGACGACTGCGATCCCACTTACCGATTGCCCAATGGTCTCAAAATATGACGATTCCATTCAAGAATGGGAGACCACTAAAGTAACTTTCAGATGACCAAAAATTGACCCAATCCGACATCAAACGAGGGAGTTATGAGCATCTCTGTTGGATTGTTTGATTTGGAAAGATTAACAATCCAAATTACAAAATGATGATCGAAGAGTTCCAACGTGCTTTTAGGATATCGAACAGTCCTAGAATTAGCCAATTCTGGTGCCATTTGGAAGCTTGTCAAGTTACAGTGCAATGAGCTCAAAATAGAATAAACTTGGGAACTAAAGAGAGAGTTATGAAGGTTACTATTGGACCAGGAGATGAAGGAAAAATTCAAGACTGAGGACTGCTATCCCACTTACAGATGCAAAAAATGGTCTCGAAATATGATGATTCCATTCAGGAATGAAAGAGCACTAAAGTACCTTTCAAATGACCAAAAATCAACCGAATCCGACATCAAATGAGGGAGTTATGAGCATCTCCTTTGGATCGCATGATTTGAAAAGATTATCAATCCGAATTGTGAAATGATGATCGAAGAGTTCCAACGTGCTTTTGGGATATCGAACGGTCCTAAAATTAGCCAATTCTGGTCCCACTTGGAAGCTTGTCAAGTTAACAGTGCAATGACCTCAAAATAAAATAAATTTGACAACTGAAGAGAGAGTTATGAAGGTTACTATTGGACCAGGAGATGTAGGAAAAATTCAGGACTGAAGACTGTGATCCCACTTACCGATGCCCAAATGGTCTCGAAATACGACAATTCCATTCAGAAATGGCAGAACACTAAATTAACTTTCAGATGACCAAAAATTGACCCAATCCAACATCAAATGAGGGAGTTATGAGTGTCTTCGTTGGATCGCGCGATTTGGAAAGATTAACAATCCAAATTGCAAAATGATGATCGAAGAGTTACAATGTGCTTTTAGGATATCGAACGGTCCTAGAATTAGCCAATTCTGGTCCCATTTGGAAGCTTGTCAAGTTAACAGTGCAATGAGTGTTTCGAACAAGAAACGAAAGCATTTGATTTGGGGAATTATCTCACTTAGACATAACAAAGGGAAAAGTAAAAAGATGATCATCACATTTTATTAATTCTGATTTCATTTACATCCTCTTATATCCCTTGATTCTAAGATAGATTATTCAAACATATACAAATTAATAATATTTGAAGATTCAATTCAAATAGCGAATTCGGCAGCATTTCATCATGGGGTTTCAGTCATCTCCTAGGACTTAGGAGGAATTGTTGATCTGATCAACCAGTCTTCAAGGAGATAGGAATTTTGGCAGTATTCCGATGCTATTTCGATCATCTCCTAAATACTTAGGAGGAAAATAGTCTGAATATCCCTTAGACTTTAAGTAGAACTTGAATACTTCGTTCATTTCAGCAACATAATGATTCTTTGCTGTTACAGACTGCCAGGCAATTTGATTGCGCGGTCCCGCGCAAAGGATGTAGTTTGCGCGGGTCCGCGCAAACTACTGGAACACTTTGCTCCTACCTTCAGTCTTCTTCTCCACTCTGCTTCTTTCTGAAATCTTCGAACCAACTATATGAAGGAGGGGAAGGGGTATTTATAGGCGCTTGCACATGTGGAACCTTAATCTTAGCGATGTGGGATATATCTTGAATAATCACTTGGAATTCTTACTATGCAATCGATATGTAGTTTGCGGGGACCCGCGCAATCGATATACTTTACGGGGACCCGCGCAAGGTAACCTTGAGTTATTGCATTGTTCCTTTCTTCAGCTCTCTCTCTTTTTTCTCAACCCTTTGATCTTCCTTTGCTTCAATTTTTTTCTCTTTATTTTATGCCTCAACAGATGCCCCCTTGATCCTTTCTTTGTTTTTCACAAAATCAAAGAAAAGGATCAATTAAAATCCTTTCTTCAGGGTTTGCGCAGACCCGCGCAATATAAACCTGCGTACTGTACTCGGACGTGAATCCTATAAATAGTCCAACTCATCATTTGGTCAGTTCTCTCGTGCGCCTATTGAAACTTCGTTCCTGCGATTTTCCCCCTGTAATCAATATCATTTGTGCGGTACCGCGCAACAACTTTGTTGTTTGCGTAAATTTTCCAGAAGTCCCCTCATTCTGCGCAAATGGTTTACTTTATGCAGACTCGCGTAAACTGTTCTTGCAACCTACCTGCACTTAGTTATTTTTTCCTTCTAGTCACTTGAACTTTTTTTCAATCACTTAGCTATTTCTGACTTTCTTTTGTACCTCATCATGGCTCGTATTAAGCGAACCTTTCGTGTTGTGGATCCTCCTACTACCCAACCTTCTCATTCTGATTTACCCGATATGCCTCCTTATCGCCCTTCCCCTTCTTCTGATCAACCGCCTGCCAAGCAAATAAAAACCACTACCAACACTCCTGCATACTTTTGATTTCTCTGACCGTATTAAATCTCTGCCATCTCCCATTCACCGATCAATAGCACTGGGAGAGCTCAAATGTCCTCCAAAACATGGCAGAGAATATGACTGGGATGAATGGTTGAAAACAACCGCCCACATCTGCACAGACAGTCAAAGACCACCTCCTTGGGAAGACACTCCTCCCGCTTCTCGTTCGAAGAAGACTCGCCGAAATAAGGCAAAAGAATTTGAAGAAAAGATTGTAAAACATAAGAAGAAAAGACTCCGGAACTCGTGGGACTCGGTGTGAGTTATTGAGGGCGTCATGAAGTTTGATAACCCTCATGCAGAAGGCATGACGATAATTCCCATCAACGTCTATCGCCACTAGTCTATGCTTGACTGCGAGCCAAAGGACTATGTGCACGGTAAAGACTAATGTATATTGAGGCGTGGGCAACGAGAGAGTCATGCATTCTTGAAGGGATAATACAGACGCAGAAACCACGGCAAAAGATTGGAGAAGTTCATCCCATGATCTTCCTGGTACCTTTCCATAGCCCACATGACCTTTTCCCTTCACATTTCTATGAAACGATCAGACAGCGTTTCCGAGATCACGCACAACTCTAGGCACAGGACGATTTTCCCATCAGGGGTCTATTAACTGCTTGACGCTATTATTCTGATTAGGCAGAAGCTATCTTACTGAAACACACGAGCACGCTTGCCAAAATCGGCCTTTACGATGCTATAGAAGTGACATCCAAGCACTTCTATAAGGAACCCACTGTGCTGAAAGGTTTCATCGAGTACTGGTCGCCTACTACCAACTTTTTCCACCTGCCCTACAGTGAAATGAGTATAACGCTTTGGGATCTCCATCGCATAGCTGGTCTTCCAATAATATGCAGGTTCTATGATGAATTCATTCCAACCAACAGAGAGTTAGCCTTCATGTCCTCTCCTGATCGTAAACCTTCCATCTCTGAGACCACTATCGAGCTTTTCAAGGAGATGGGGAAATTTCCCAATATTCACAAGCTTCCTCCTTGGCAATGGCTTGCACATTTCTCCAGAGGTCTCAGGTATTTAAACCCAAGAATCAACTTTTTTTTTTTAGAGACTTCTCCATACTCATATTTTCCTTCTTATAGATTCCGCGACTGTCGCTCTAAGGAGCTAATGCAGCTTCGAGACGTAATGAAGGAGAGAGCAGATTATAGTTCATTTGGGGAACTTGTAGCTTTCTTGGCCTACTGGCTAAGCCTCGTTGTACTTCCTAGCTCCAAGTGGGCAGATGTTGTTCATCCCACAGTCTTTGTCATAGCTGGCGCTTTGGCCGAAGGCCATAGATATTCTCTTGCTCCTCCAGTACTATGCTCCATTTACAGAGCCCTTAGAGAGATAGCCACCCATGTGAAGAATCCTACTCTTGGAACTTCATCAGCATATACTTCTTGGCACGATATCATAGGGTGGCTAGGAGTTTACTTTCCCTGGACCTTTGAAGTGCCAGAGAAAGCATATGTTCATCCCTGTCATCTTCTGCTTTGGTTCTTCCAGCAAAGGGCAATGGCCAAGAGGGCATATGACTGGGTTGCAAATAAGATTCGGGATACTGACCAGATAGACTTCTTCTAATTTCGTCTTCATCGCTACATTGAAGATACAGACATGGTAGACCAAAGAACACTCATTGCAGCAGAAAGGGCTTTCTTTCTTTCTATTCATTCATGTAGTTTACCACTTCGAGAAGGGACAAAATTCTGGCGAGAGCCTTTTTATCCCAGCCGCTTTGCTCACCAGTTTGGTTATGATCAAACCGTGCTAAAAGATTGCGGACTGGTCACCAGAAAGATGCGTTGTTACAGAACAGGTCCTCTTAACTGGGCCATGATATGGAAGCAACTGTTAAACGGCCGCGTCGATTCTTCCTTCATAATTCCTAGTTGCGAGCACGTAGTTCGCACCTCATACAGCTGGATGCGGTGGTGGGACCACCAGTCATATTTGGTCACCAAATGCCTGCCCGTAAATTCTTCCATCTTTCTTTATCCACCTAGGTTGAAAGGCAGAAAACTAGAGAGCGAGATTGGCTGTATTCCAGAGAAGAGTCATGCATCCCATCGCGGGGAGATTTGTAGCAAAATATCACTAGAAGACCCCATCCGTGAGATAAAGCCTATTAATACTTTGGATAGTTGGTTAGCTCACGGGGTCTTAATGGAATTTAAGCAAGCTCCTCGTGACTCTACAAGTCAAGCTAAGGATAATGTTGAAGGTGCCTCTTCTCCTGTTCCTGCAGAGACTACAGCAATTCAAGAAGAACCAATTCATGATGTTTCAGTGCCTCCTTCACAACCCACTTGCCCTAGCTCATCATCTCTGATGACTAGATCGAGGGTGCATTTACAAGCATCACCACCCGTTCCTCCAAAGGAAACAAGACAAGCGTCTGCCTCTCCTTCAATTAGAGAACCCGCACCAGAGAGCAGTCAGGCTGCTTCTTACAAAGGAAAGCAAATTGCTATCGAAGAAGTTGATGAAGAAACTTTGGAGGACGAAAGCTCAGCCTCGTCATCAGAGAATACCGCCTCTTCATAGTATGATGATGATGAAGATGACGAAAGCAGCGAAGATAAGGGAAGATGACTTTGAGGAAGGAGAAGTCGATATTAACGGAGAGGAGGAAGCAGTTATAGAAGGCGTTGAAACGGAACCTCCTCCCGTAACCTCTGAAGCTCTTCCTGGGGCTAAAATTTCTGTTAAATCTCCTGTAACCATAGAAGAAGAATATTTAGATTACGGTGAATACGGATACTCACCAGGTAAAGGAAATTTAACTTTCATATGCATATATTTATCTGCATATTTAATAGCAATCATTTATTTAGAATTGTCGTGTCTCCCTTTTTAGGTGCTCGTGTCGCTAATGTCGAAATAGGTGAGATTTCCCCATCAGATCTTCCTGCGGTAATTTCGCCGAGAGCTCCTCTGGTTCCGTTGGTGGCACCGAAAGTAGTAGCCCGTGAGATTATATTTTCGATAGAGACCACTAACTTGCCGACTCCAACCACCAGAGACTCAAGTACAGAGGCTAGTGCGCCTTCTCTTGCCGATATAGTGGAGGTTGGCCCTTCTGGGATTCAAGGAATTTCTCCTTCTGTCAACCGTATTCCGGCGGTAGGTATATGTATATCAGTCATTTCACTCAGAACTGCATGTCTTATAACTTTTATCAACATATCCAAATCGCACTAAAGTACCTTTCACATGACCAAAAATCAACCCAAACCGACATCAAATGAGGGAGTTATGAGCGTCTCCGTTGGATCGCGTAATTTGGAAAGATTAACAATCCAAATTGCGAAATGATGGTGGAAGAGTTCCAATGTGCTTTTGGGATATCGAACGGTCTTAGAATTAGCCAATTCTAGTCCCATTTGGAAGCTTGTCAAGCTAACAGTGCAATGAGCTCAAAATAGAATAAATTTGACCACTGAAGAGAGAGTTATGAAGGTTACGATTGGACCAGGAGATGAAGGAAAAATTCAGGAGTGACAACTGCAATCCCAAATACTGATGCCCAAATGGTCTCGAAATACAATGATTCCATTCAGGAATGGAAGAACACTAAAGTAACTTTCAGATGACCAAAAATTAACCCAATCCGACATCAAATGAGGGAGTTAAGAGCATCTCCATTGGATCGCGCGATTTGGAAAGATTAACAATCCAAATGGCAAAATGATGATCGAAGAGTTCCAACATTCTTTTGGGATATCGAACGGTCCTAGAATTAGCCAATTCTAGTCCCATTTGGAAGCTTGTCAAGTTAACAGCGCAATGAGCTCATAATATTCTAAATTTGACCACTGAAGAGAGAGTTATGAAGGTTACTATTGGACCAGGAGATGAAGGAAAAATTCAGGATTGACGACTACCCTCCCACTTACTGATGCCCAAATGGTCTCAAAATATGACTATTCCATTCAGGAATGGGAGAACACTAAAGTAACTTTAAGATGACCAAAAATTGACCCAATTCGACATCAAACGAGGGAGTTATGAGCATCTCCGTTGGATCGTGCGATTTGGAAAGATTAACAATCCAAATTGCAAAATGATGATCGAAGAGTTCCAACGTGCTTTTGGGATATCGAACGGTCCTAAAATTAACCAATTCTAGTCCCATTTGGAAGCTTTTCAAGTTAATAGTGCAATGAGCTCATAATATTCTAAATTTGACCACTGAAGAGAGAGTTATGAAGGTTACTATTAGACCAGTAGATGAAGGAAAAATTCAGGACTGAGGACTATGATCCCACTTACCAATGCAAAAAATGGTCACGAAATACGATGATTTCATTCAGGAATGAAAGAGCACTACAGTACCTTTCAAATGACCAAAAATCAACCCAATCCGACATCAAATCAGGGAGTTATGAGCATCTCCGTTGGATCGCACGATTTGGAAAGATTAACAATCCAAATTATGAAATGATGATCGAAGAGTTCCAACGTGCTTTTGGGATATCGAACGGTCCTAGAATTAGCCAATTCTGGTCCCATTTGGAAGCTTGACAAGTTAACAGTGCAATCAGATCAAAATAGAATAAATTTGACCACTGAAGAGAGAGTTATGAAGGTTACTATTGGACTAGGAGATGAAGGAAAAATTCAGGACAGAAGACTGCGATCCCACTTACCGATGCCCAAATGGTGTCATAATACGACAATTCCATTCAGAAATGGAAGAACACTAAAGTTACTTTCAGATGACAAAAAATTGACCCAATCCGACATCAAACGAGGGAGTTATGAGCGTCAAATTGTAAAATGATGATCAAAGTGTCACAACATGCTTTTAAGATATCAAGTAGTCCTAGAATTAGCCAATTCTAGTCCCATTTGGAAGCTTGTCAAGTTAACAGTGCAATGAGCTCAAAATATTCTAAATTTGACCCCTGAAGAGAGAGTTATGAAGGTAACTATTGGACGAGGAGATGAAGGAAAAATTCAGGACTGACGACTGGGATTCCACTAACGATGCCCAAATGGTCTCGAAATACAATGATTCCATTCAGGAATGGAAGAGCACTAAAGTACCTTTCAGATGACCAAAAATTGATCCAATCCGACATCAAACGAGGGAGTTATGGATCGCGCGATTTGGATAGATTAACAATCCAAATTGCAAAATGATGATCGAAGCGTTCCAATATGCTTTTGGCATATCGAACGGTCCCAGAATTAGACAATTTTGGTCCCATTTGGAAGCTTGTCAAGTTTATAGTTCAATGAGCTCAAGATAGTCTAAATTTGACAACTAAAGAGAGAGTTATGAAGGTAACTATTGGACCATGAGATGAAGGAAAAATTCAAGAATGAAGACTACGATCCCACTTACCAATGCCCAAATGGTCTCGAATATGACGATTCCATTCAGGAATGGAAGAGCACTAGAGTACCTTTCTGATGACGAAAAATCAACCCAAGTCGATATCAAATGAGGGAGTTATGAGCGTCACTATTGGATCACGCGATTTGGAAAGATTAACAATCCAAATTGCAAAATGATGATCGAAGAGTTCCAATATGCTTTTAGGATATCAAAAGGTCCCAGAATTAGCCAATTTTGGTCTCATTTGGAAGCTTGTCAAGTTTATAGTTCAATGAGCTCAAAATAGTCTAAATTTGATAGCTGAAGAGAGAGTTATGAAGGTAACTATTGGACAAGGAGATGAAGGCAAAATTCAGGACTAAAGATTGCGATCCCACTTACCGATGCCCAAATGGTTTTGAAATACGACAATTCCAATCAGGAATGGAAGAACACTTAAGTACCTTTCGTATGACCAAAAATCGGTCCAATCCGACATCAAACGAGGGAGTATTGAGCATCTCCGTTGTATCGTACGGTTTGGAAAGATTAACAATCCGAATTGCAAAATGATGAGCGAAGAGTTCCAACATGCTTTTGGGATATCGAACAGTCCTAGATTTAGCCAATTCTTGTCCCATTTGGAAGCTTGTCAACTTAACAGTGTAATGAGCTCAAAATATTCAAAATTTGACCACTAAAGAGAGAGTTATGAAGGTTACCATTGGACCAGGAGAAGAAGGAAAAATTCTGGACTGACGACTGCGATCTCACTTACCGATGCCAAAATGTCTCGAAATACGACGATTCCATTCAGGAATGGGAGTGCACTAAAGTAACTTTCACATGAACAAAAATTGACCCAATTCGACATCAAACGAGGGAGTTATGAGCATCTCCGTTGGATCACACAATTTGGAAAGACTAACAATCCAAATTATGAAATGATGATCGAAGAGTTCCAACGTGCTTTTGGGATATCGAACGGTCCTAGAATTAGCCAATTCTGGTCCCATTTGGAAGCTTGACAAGTTAACAGTGCAATCAGATCAAAATAGAATAAATTTGACCACTGAAGAGAGAGTTATGAAGGTTACTATTGGACTAGGAGATGAAGGAAAAATTCAGGACAGAAGACTGCGATCCCACTTACCGATGCCCAAATGGTGTCATAATACGACAATTCCATTCAGAAATGGAAGAACACTAAAGTTACTTTCAGATGACAAAAAATTGACCCAATCCGACATCAAACGAGGGAGTTATGAGCGTCAAATTGTAAAATGATGATCAAAGTGTCACAACATGCTTTTAAGATATCAAGTAGTCCTAGAATTAGCCAATTCTAGTCCCATTTGGAAGCTTGTCAAGTTAACAGTGCAATGAGCTCAAAATATTCTAAATTTGACCCCTGAAGAGAGAGTTATGAAGGTAACTATTGGACGAGGAGATGAAGGAAAAATTCAGGACTGACGACTGGGATTCCACTAACGATGCCCAAATGGTCTCGAAATACGATGATTCCATTCAGGAATGGAAGAGCACTAAAGTACCTTTCAGATGACCAAAAATTGATCCAATCCGACATCAAACGAGGGAGTTATGGATCGCGCGATTTGGATAGATTAACAATCCAAATTGCAAAATGATGATCGAAGCGTTCCAATATGCTTTTGGCATATCGAACGGTCCCAGAATTAGACAATTTTGGTCCCATTTGGAAGCTTGTCAAGTTTATAGTTCAATGAGCTCAAGATAGTCTAAATTTGACAACTAAAGAGAGAGTTATGAAGGTAACTATTGGACCATGAGATGAAGGAAAAATTCAAGAATGAAGACTACGATCCCACTTACCAATGCCCAAATGGTCTCGAATATGACGATTCCATTCAGGAATGGAAGAGCACTAGAGTACCTTTCTGATGACGAAAAATCAACCCAAGTCGATATCAAATGAGGGAGTTATGAGCGTCACTATTGGATCACGCGATTTGGAAAGATTAACAATCCAAATTGCAAAATGATGATCGAAGAGTTCCAATATGCTTTTAGGATATCAAAAGGTCCCAGAATTAGCCAATTTTGGTCTCATTTGGAAGCTTGTCAAGTTTATAGTTCAATGAGCTCAAAATAGTCTAAATTTGATAGCTGAAGAGAGAGTTATGAAGGTAACTATTGGACAAGGAGATGAAGGCAAAATTCAGGACTAAAGATTGCGATCCCACTTACTGATGCCCAAATGGTTTTGAAATACGACAATTCCAATCAGGAATGGAAGAACACTTAAGTACCTTTCGTATGACCAAAAATCGGTCCAATCCGACATCAAACGAGGGAGTATTGAGCATCTCCGTTGTATCGTACGGTTTGGAAAGATTAACAATCCGAATTGCAAAATGATGAGCGAAGAGTTCCAACATGCTTTTGGGATATCGAACAGTCCTAGATTTAGCCAATTCTTGTCCCATTTGGAAGCTTGTCAACTTAACAGTGTAATGAGCTCAAAATATTCAAAATTTGACCACTAAAGAGAGAGTTATGAAGGTTACCATTGGACCAGGAGAAGAAGGAAAAATTCCGGACTGACGACTGCGATCTCACTTACCGATGCCAAAATGTCTCGAAATACGACGATTCCATTCAGGAATGGGAGTGCACTAAAGTAACTTTCACATGAACAAAAATTGACCCAATTCGACATCAAACGAGGGAGTTATGAGCATCTCCGTTGGATCACACAATTTGGAAAGACTAACAATCCAAATTGCGAAATGATGGTCGAAGAGTTCCAACGTGCTTTTGGGATATCGAACGGTCTTAGAATTAGCCAATTCTGGTCCCATTTGGAAGCTTGTCAAGTTAACAGTGCAATGAGCTCAAAATAGAATAAATTTAATCACTGAAGAGAGAGTTATGAAGGTTACGATTGGACCAGGAGATGAAGGAAAAATTCAGGACTGACGACAGCGATCCCAATTACCCATGCCCAAATGGTCTCGAAATACGACGATTCCATTCAGGAATGGAAGAACACTAAAGTAACTTTCAGATGACCAAAAATTGACCCAATCCGACATCAAACAAGGGAGTTATGAGCCTCTCCGTTGGATCGCGCGATTTGTATAGTTTAACAATCCAAATGGCAAAATGATGATCGAAGAGTTCCAACGTTCATTTGGGATATTGAACGGTCCTAGAATTAACGAAACCTAGTCCCATTTGGAAGCTTGTCAAGTTAACAGAGCAATGAGCTCATAATATTCTAAATTTGACCACTAAAGAGAGAGTTATGAAGGGTACTATTGGACCTGGAGATGAAGGAAAAAATTAGGACTGACGACTGCGATCCCACTTACCGATGCCCAAATGGTCTCGAAATACGACGATTCCATTCAGGAACGGGAGAACACTAAAGTAACTTTCAGATGAACAAAAATTAACCCAATTCGACATCAAACAAGGGAGTTATGAGTATCTCCGTTGGATCGCACAATTTTTAAAGGTTAACAATCCAAATTGCAAAATGATGATCGAAGAGTTCCAACGTGCTTTTGGGATATCGAAGGGTCCTAAAATTAGCCAACTCTGGTCCCATTTGGAAGCTTGTCAAGTTAACAGTGCAATGAGCTCATAATAATCTAAATTTGACCACAGAAGAGAGAGTTATGAAGGTTACTATTGGACCAGGAGATGAAGGAAAAATTCAGGACTGAGGACTGCGATCCCACTTACGAATGCAAAAAATGGTCTTGAAAAATGATGATTCCATTCAGGAATGAAAGAGCACTAAAGTACCTTTCAAATGACCAGAAATCAACCCAATCTGACACCAAATCAGGGAGTTATGAGCGTCTCCGTTGGATAGCGCGATTTGGAAAGATTAACAATCCAAATTGTGAAATGATGATCGAAGAGTTCCAACGTGCTTTTGGGATATCGAACGGTCCTAGAATTAGCCAATTCTGGTCCCATTTGGAAGCTTGACAAGTTAACAGTGCAATGAGCTCAAAATAGAATAAATTCGACCACTGAAGAGAGAGTTATGAAGGTTACTATTGGATCAGGTGATGACGGAAAATTTCAGGATAGAAGACTGCGATGCCACTTACCGATGCCCAAATGGTCCCGAAATATGACAATTCCATTCAGAAATGGACGAACACTAAAGTTACTTTCAGATGACCAAAAATTGACCCAATCCGACATCAAACAAGGGAGTTATGAGCGTCTCCGTTGGATCGCGCGATTTGGAAAGATTAACAATCCAAATTGCAAAATGATGATCGAAGAGTTACAACGTGCTTTTAGGTTATCGAACGGTCCTAGAATTAGCCAATTCTGGTCCCATTTGGAAGCCTGTCAAGTTAACAGTGCAATGAGCTCAAAATATTCTAAATTTGACCACTGAAGAGAGATTTATGAAGGTTACTATTGGACAAGGAGATGGAGGAAAAATTCAGGACTGACGACTGGGATTCCCCTTACCGATGCCCAAATGGTCTCGAAATATGACGATTCCATTAAGGAATGGAAGAGCACTAAAGTACCTTTCAGATGACCAAAAATCGCCCCAATCCGACATCAAACGAGGGAGTTATGAGCGTCTCCATTGGATCACGCAATTTGGATAGATTAACAATCCAAATTGCAAAACGATGATCGAAGAGTTCCAATATGCTTTTGGCATATCGAATGGTCCCAGAATTAGCCAATTTTGGTCCCATTTGGAAGCTTGTCAAGTTTAATGTTCAATGAGCTCAAGATAGTCTAAATTTGACTACTGAAGAGAGAGTTATGAAGGTAACTATTGGACTAGGAGATGAAGGAAAAATTCAAGACTGAAGACTGTGATCCCACTTACCGACGCCCAAATGGTCTCGAAATACAACGATTCCATTCAGGAATGGAAGAGCACTAGAGTACCTTTCAGATGACCAAAAATCAACACAATTCGACATCAAACGAGGGAGTTATGAGCGTCATTATTGGATCACGCGATTTGGAAAGATTAACAATCCAAATTGCAAAATGATGATCGAAGAGTTCCAAATATGCTTTTAGGATATCGAAAGGTCCCAAAATTAGCCAATTTTGGTCTCATTTGGAAGCTTCTAAAGTTTATAGTTCAATGAGCTCAAAATAGTCTAAATTTGACCGCTGAAGAGAGAGTTATGAAGGTAACTATTGGACCAGAGATGAAGAAAAAATTTAGGACTAAAGACTGCGATCCCACTTACCGATGCTCAAATGGTCTCAAAATACAACGATTCCATTCAGGAATGGAATAACACTTAAGTACCTTTCAGATGACCAAAAATTGACCCAATCCGACATCAAATGAGGGAGTTCTGAGCATCTGCGTTGGATCGCGCGGTTTGGAAAGATTAACAATCCGAACTGCAAAATGATGATCCAAGAGTTCCAACGTGCTTTTGGGATATCGACCGGTCCTGGATTTAGCCAATTCTTGTCCCATTTGGAAGCTTGTCAAGTTAACAGTGTAATGAGCCCAAAATATTCAAAATTTGACCACTGAAGAGAGAGTTATGAAGGTTACCATATGACCAGGAGAAGAAGGAAAATTTCAGGAGTGACGACTGCGATTCCACTTACCGATGCCTAAATTGTCTCGAAATACGATGATTCCATTTAGGAATGAAAGAGCACTAAAGTACCTTTCACATGACCAAAAATCAACCCAATCCGACATCAAATGAGGGAGTTATGAGCGTCTCTGTTGGATTGCGTAATTTGGAAAGATTAACAGTCCAAATTGTGAAATGATGGTCAAAGAGTTCCAACGTGCTTTTGGGATATCGAACGGTCCTAGAATTAGCCAATTCTGGTCCCATTTGGAAGCTTGTCAAGTTAACAGTGCAATGAGCTCAAAATAGAATAAATTTGATCACTGAAGAGAGAGTTATGAAGATTACTATTGGACGAGTTGATGAAGGAAAAATTCAGGACTGACGACTGCAATCCCAATTACCAATGCCCAAATGGTCTCAAAATACGATGATTCCATTCAGGAATGGAAGAAAACTAACGTAACTTTTAGATGACTAAAAATTGACCCAATCCGACATCAAACGAGGGAGCTATGAGCATCTCCGTTGGATCGCGCGATTTGGAAAGATTAACAATCCAAATGGCAAAATGATGATCGAAGAGTTCCAACGTTCATTTGGGATATCGAACGGTCCTAGAATTAGCCAATTCTGGTCCCATTTGGAAGCTTGTCAAGTTAACAGTGCAATGAGCTCATAATATTCTAAATTTGACCACTGAAGAGATAGTTATGAAGGTTACTATTGGACCAGGAGATGAAAGAAAAATTTAGGACTTAGGACTGCGATCCCACTTACCGATGTAAAAAATGGTCTCGAAATATGATGATTCCATTCAGGAATGAAAGACCACTAAAGTACCTTTCAAATGACCAAAATCAACCCAATCCGACATCAAATCAGGGAGTTATGAGCATCTCCGTTGGATTGCGCGATTTGGAAAGATTAACAATCCAAATTGTGAAATGATGATTGAAGAGTTCCAATGTACTTTTGGGATATCGAACGGTCCTAGAACTAGCCAATTCTGGTCCCATTTGGATGCTTGTCATGTTAACAGTGCAATGAGCTCAAAATAGAATAAATTTGACCACTGAAGAGAGGGTTGTGAAGGTTACTATTGGACCAGGACACGAAGGAAAAATTCAGGACAGAAGACTGTGATGCCACTTATCGATGCCCAAATGGTCTCGAAATAAGCAATTCCATTCAAAAATGGAAGAACACTAAAGTTACTTTCAGGTGACCAAAAATTGACCCAATCCGACATCAAACGAGGGAGTTTTGAGCGTCCCTGTTGGATCGTGCGATTTGGAAAGATTAACAATCCAAATTGCAAAATGATGATTGAAGAGTTACAATGTGCTTTTAGGATATCAAACGATCCTAGAATTAGCCAATTCTGGTCTCATTTGGAAGCTTGTCAAGTTAACAGTGCAATGAGCTCAAAATATTCTAAATTTGACCTTAGAAGAGAGAGTTATGAAGGTTACAATTGGACCAGGAGATGAAGGAAAAATTCGAGACTGACGACTGGGATTCTACTTACCAATGCCCAAATGGTCTCAAAATACGACGATTCCATTCAGGAATGGAAGAGCACTAAAGTACCTTTCAGATGACCAAAAATCAACCCAATCCGACGTCAAACGAGGGAGTTATGAGCGTCTCCATTGGATCGTGCGATTTGGATAGATTAACAATCCAAATTGCAAAATGATGATCAAAGAGTTCCAATATGCTTTTGTCATATCGAACGGTCCTATAATTAGCCAATTTTTGTCCCATTTGGAAGCTTGTCAATTTTATAGTTCAATGAGCTCAAGATAGTCTAAATTTGACCACTGAAGAGAGAGTTATGAAGGTAACTATTGGACCAGGAGATGAAGGAAAAATTCAAGACTGAAGACTGCGATTCCACTTACCGATGCCCAAATGGTCTCGAAATACGACGATTCCATTCAGGAATGGAAGAGCACAAGAGTTCCTTTCAGAAGAATAAAAATCAACCCAATCCGACATCAAACGAGGGAGTTATGAGCATCTCTATTGGATCGCGCGATTTGGAAAGATCAACAATCCAAATTGCAAAATGATGATCGAAGAGTTCCCATATGCTTTTGGGATATCGAAAGGTCCCAAAATTAGCCAATTTTGGTCTCATTTGGAAGCTTCTCAACTTTATAGTTCAATGAGCTCAAAATAGTTTAAATTTAACCGCTGAAGAGACAGTTATGAAGGTAACTATTGGACCAGGAGATGAAGGAAAAATTCAGGACTGAAGACTGCGATCCCACTTACCATTGCCCAAATGGTCTCAAAATACGACGATTCCATTCAGGAATGGAAGAACACTTAAGTACCTTTCAGATGACCAAAAATCGACCTAATCCGACATCAAACAAGGGAGTTATGTGCAGCTCCGTTGGATCACGCGATTTGGAAAGATTAAGAATCTGAATTGCAAAATGATGATAGAAGAGTTCCAACGTGCTTTTGGGATATTGAACGGTCCTAGATTTAGCCAATTCTTATCCCATTTGGAAGCTTGTCAAGTTAACAGTGTAATGAGCTCAAAATATTCAAAATTTGACCACTGAAGAGAGAGTTATGAAGGTTACCATTGGAACAGGAGATGAAGGAAAAATTCAGGATCGACGACTGCGATCCCACTTACTGATGCCTAAATTGTCTCGAAATACGATGATTCCAATCAGGAATGAAAGAGCACTAAAGTACCTTTCACATGACCAAAAATCAACCCAATCTGACATCAAATGAGGGAGTTATGAGTGTCTCCGTTGGATCACACGATTTGGAAAGATTAACAATCCAAATTGCGAAATGATGGTCATAGAGTTCCAACGTGCTTTTGGGATATCGAATGGTCCTAGAATTAGCCAATTTTGGTCCCAATTGGAAGCTTGTCAAGTTAATAGTGCAATGAGCTCAAAATATTCTAAATTTAATCACTAAAGAGAGAGTTATGAAGGTTAATATTGGACCAGGAGATGAAGGAAAAATTCAGGAGTAATGAAAAGTTCCAACGTGCTTTTGGGATATCGAACGGTCCTAGAATTAGCCAATTCTAGTCCCATTTGGAAGCTTGTCAAGTTAACAGTGCAATGTGCTCAAACTAGAATAAATTTGACCACTGATGAGTGTGGCCTTTGTATCCTCTCCTGATCGCAAACCTTCGATCTCTGAAACCACTATCGAACTGTTCAAGGAGATGAGTAAATTTCTCAGTTTCCACAAGATTCCCCCTTTGCAGTGGCTGGCACATTTTTCCAGAGGCCTCAGGTATTTATCAATCTGATAATCGACTTCTTCTTTATATTCTTGCTTATTTAGCTATTTGTAAGTGCTATATTTTATATCCCTGTTTGTTGTCAAATTTGTGGTGCCAAAATCTCTGTTTTATATCTTGCATAAGTGAAGCTCTCTCAAAGATCAACATTCATGAACAAGCTAAGCTCACAAGTATAAAGATCAAATTTGAATGCAAGAACTACTCACAAGACATGACTCAAGCTTCAAGACTTCAAGAAGAGTATGAGTCAGTTCATAAAGAACTCAAGACATGTACAAGGCAGTTCTTGAAGAATTCAAGACACTTTCAAGATTGAGCTATATCAAGACTTCAAGACTTATGGTTGCTAGTTCTAAATATTTCAATGTCCAGACTTCATGGTTGAGGTTTGACTGACCTTAGGTTGACCTTAGAAGTAGGTCACTTTGGATACATAAATCAAATGTTTATTTTACATAAGTTTGGTCAGTTCTTCGACTAGTCCTAGACCTTCTTCGACTATCCTAGAGTTGCTTCGACCAGTCTAAGAAAATCCTCAATCAGTCGTAAGTTTGTTACAAAAATCGGATAAATTCTGTTAGGCTTCGACTAGTCCAGGGATTTCTTCGACCAGTCGTAGGAACAGTGTCGACTGGTTCTTCGACCGGTCGTAATTCTTCGACACAAAGTCCAACGATAAATTCACAAGGTCTTCGACCAGTCGAAGGAGACCTACGACCAGTCGAAAGTCACCTACGACCAGTCGAAGGAGACCTTCGACCAGTCGTAGAACGGTCAAAGCTTATCGCGCCCGATTTTTTTCAAATTTGTTATTTCTTCGACTAGTCGAAGGGTTCCTTAGACCAGTCGAAGATGCGATCTGCTCACCTATAAATAGAGCACGAATCTCAGAAGAAATCATCTAATTAATTAATCCTTTCAAGCCAATCTTCGTCGAACTTCTGACAGATATTTCTGTGCTCCATCTAAGCTAAGTGTGCTTATTTAATTCTCTTTCCTTAGCTTTATTTAATTGATTTTGTTTCTGCTATTCCAATCTAAATTGATAAGAGGAATCGCTATTCCCTTTCTTTGGAATCAAAATCAATTAAGGCAAGCCCTACTTGGTTAAATTTAAAATCTATTAGAATTAGAACCATTGTAATTGAGTACTGGACATTGAACTTGGACATTCAATCATCTACTCTGATTTGGTTCTACCGGGCTGCTACATCAAAGGAGATATTCAGGTATTTTACATTTAATTGTAAATTCCTTTCTGTTTTGGTTTCTTTCAAGATTTGCCAGAAAAATCTTGTTGTTTTAGTTATCTGAGGAGAGCTAGGAAAACTCAGAAGAGGGGTTTTTTTTTATTGTGTAAGCCCACAGACAAAGACACAATTGTAAAGATTTTTGGTGAACCTGGAAAACCTATTTTGTTAGTGAACGCTAATATCCCCTGTGTGAGGATATTAGGAGTGGAGTAGCATTTTGTGTGGCTGTTGTTTAACAGTTGGTGAACACACAGGCGAACCACTATAATCCCTAGTGTTATGGTTGAATGATTTACATTTCTAATCTTTAATTATTCTTTTGTGGGATGTATGAATGTGGTGAATGTTGTAATCATTTAATTCAAGCTTTGTGAGAATTTTGTAATAGATTAGAATTTATTTTCTGCTATTTCTTTATCAGCTTGAATTTAAAGTTGTTCCAGCAAGGTTGCCCTGCCATTTTTATGGTGTATGGCTGTCCCTAGAACAATACATTTGTAATTACAATTTATTTCAATTCAGTTTGTATTTATTTCTTTATTCCTCTTTGGTTTGAGATTTGATACAAAGATCTTTCTAGAAATAAGGTTGTCCTACCATAAACTCTGGTTTTTGGTGAAAGGTTGTCCTTAGAACAACATTTGTATCAACCTCTCAAGATCTAAATTTTGAGGTTGTTTCACTTTCCTGCATTGTGATTTACTTTGGCTATCATTTTCTTTTAATTCCGCTGTTATAAGTTTTTATTTGGCATTGTCCTATTCACCCCCCCCCCCTCTAGGACATATAGCTAGGCCTTTTCACTATTCCTGCATATTAACCTCCTCATCTTTATTCTTTCTTTGAAGATTTCGCGATTGTCACTCTAAGGAACTAATGAAGCTTCGAGATGCAATGGGGGGAAGGCCAGAATATAGCTCTTTTGGAGAACTTGCGGCGTTCTTGGCTTACTGGCTAAGTTTGGTCGTATTGCCCAGTTCCAAGTGGGAAGATGCTGTTCGTCCAAGCATCTTTGTTGTAGCTAGTGCTTTAGCGGAAGGCCATAAATACTCTCTTGCTCCTCCAGTATTATGTTCTATTTACAGGGCTCTTGGAGAAGTAGCTACCCACGTAAAAGACCCTACTCTTGGAGCTTCGTCTGCACATACTTCTTGGCATTTTATTACGGGGTGGCTTGGAGTTTATTTTCCTTGGACTTTTGAAGCTCTGGAACAAGCATATACTCATCCTTCTCACCTTCCACTCTGGTTCTTTCAGCAAAGAGCAATGGCAAAAAGAGCATATGAGTGGGTTGCCAATAAAATTCGAGATGACGATCAGATAAACTTCTTTCAGTTCCGCCTTTATCGCTACACTGAAGATACAGATATAGTGGACCAAGAAACGCTTACTGCAGCAGAGAGAGCTTTCTTCTTTTCTATTCGCTCATGCAGTTTACCTCTTCGGGAAGGAACAAAATTTTGGAGAGAACCTTACTACCCCAATCGCTTTGCTCGTCAATTTGGTTATGATCAAACCGTGCCTCAAGACTGCGGGTTGGTTACTAGAAAAATGCGCTGTTATGGAACTGGTCCTCTTAACTGGGCCATGATATGGAAACAACTGCTGAATGGCTGCGTCGGATCTCTTTTCATAATTCCAGGCTGTAATCGCATAGTCCGTACATCATATAGCTGGATGTGATGGTGGGATCACCAATCATACTTGATCACTAAATGCTTGTCAGTGGATTCTTCTATCTTTCTTCATCCGCCCAGGCTGAAGGGCAGAAATTTAGAGAGCGGAATCGGCTATGTTCCAGAAAAGAGCCATGCGTCTCATCCTGGAGAAATTTGTAGGAAGATATCATTGGAAGACCCTATTTGTGAAATCAAGCCTATTAACACTTTGGATGGCTGGTTTGCTCATGGAGTTCTGAGAGAATTCGAGAAAACTCGTCGGGACTTCTCAAATCAAGCCGCAAACGATGCTGAAGGTACATCTTCTCCAATTCCTGCAGAGACTGCAGCGGTTCAAGAAGGACCAGCTGTTGGTACTTCCATATCTCTTCCACAACCCCTTGGTCCTAGTCCATCTTCCCCAATGACTAGATCAAAAACGCGTTTGCAAACATCATCCCCTATTCTTCCAGCAAGGACCGGCCAAGCATCCGCTTCCCCTACAATCCAAGAGCCTGTACCGGAGAGCAGCCAACCCATTTCTTACAAAGGGAAGCAAGTTGTCATTGAAGAAGCTGATGAAGAAATTTTAGAAGATGAGAGTTCAGCTTCATCGTCAGATACTACTGAATCTTCACAATATGAAGACAGCGAGGATAGCGACAGCTGTGAAGATAAAGATGATGACTTTGAAGAAGGCGAAGTTGACATTGACGGAGATGAGGAAACAGCTGCGAAAGAAGTCGAGATGGAATCTTCCCCTGCAACAGTTAAGACTCTTCCTGGTGTAAATGTTCCTGCTAAATCTCCTGCAGCTGAGGAAAATGAAGAGGAACTTTTAGATTATGGCGAATATGGGTATTCACCAGGTAAAGGAGATTTAATTTCCACATGCATATATCTATCTATATTTTAACAACTATTATTTTATTATTATGTCTCCCTTTCATTGTGTCTCCCTTTTTAGGTGCTCAAGTTGCAGAAATAGGTGTTGTCTCTTCAGCGAGCCCTCTTGTGGTAACTTCACCAAGAGCACCTATAGTTCCATTGGTAGTACAGAGAGTAGTGGCTCATGAAATCATATTTCCAACAGAAACTACAGACTTGCCAACTCCGGCTACCAGAGATTCAAGCACAGAAGCTAGAGCACCATCTTTTGCTGATATGGTGGAACTTGGTCTTTCCATGACTCAGAGAGCTTCTGCCTCTGTTAGTCATATTCCGGTGACAGGTACATATATATGCACTAATTATCTTTATTCATGACTACATATTTCATAATAATATTTTGAATATCTTTCTTCTTTTGCTATAGGAACTCATCCTTGCAGTGGTGCGGCCAGTTCTGATTCTGTGGCCACTACTTCTGAATTGTCGTCCTTTGCAAAAATCCCTGTTCATAAAATGCTTATGGTGAAACATTCCTTGTTAGCAATAATCCATATCTTCAGAAATCCTGATCAATGGTTGGATTTGGATGTTGCTATAGAGATTTTGGAGAGCTCTGCCAAGATGGCTAGAATCAACATATCTCCTTTGCGTGATTCACTCCTCAAGTTTCGTGATTCAGTAATTTCTTTGGCGTCGGTAGAGAATGTTACAATTGCCCCTGAGATTTTAGAGTACAAGAAGCAGCTGGCTGCATCTCAAGAACAAGCCTCTCTGACAGCTTCATCAATTTCTAAACTTGAACAAGAGCATATGATTCTTCAAGATCAATTAAAGATTCATATTGATGAAAATAAGACTATCCAAGATCGTATTGCAGTCTTGAAGGAAGAAATCTCTCAACTGGAGAGAAGGAATCATGAAAAAGCCTTAATTATTCAAGATGTTGAAGAGAGGATACAGGCGAATGTTCAATCCATTAATATTAAAAAATCCGCGCAACTTCAAAGTAAAGAAATGATTGCTTCTCTGGAGAATAAGCTCGCTGGCGTTCCTGATCAGGCGAAACTTATTCTTGAAGAAAAATCTAAACATGATGTAGCTCAGGCACAATTGAAAGAAGATTTGCGAAGATACTCAGAAGCAGTGGGGATTACAGAAGATCTTTAAACATGTAATTTTGAACATGTGATTTTTGCTTTCATGTTTCTTGGTCATAATTTATTTGGCTTCACATATGTTTTTATGAAAGCATTTTGAGATGTTTATAATAGCATTTTCTCATTGCATGTTGATGACATTTATACTAACATTATCAAATTATATTCATACTTTATATAATAATTTCATTACATCCTTTACAATTTCTAAACCTTTTATGCTTTGTTAGTGCGGGATTCTCTATGTGAGTATTTAAATTGGCGGTACTAAGTTTCAATTTAATTAGCCACACACAGTTTAAGCTCATGAGTAGTGGAGCGTGCGCACACACACAGTTTAAGCTCATGAGTAGTGGAGCATTTATGGGTCTTATGTGATGGCCATTGTAACTCTCTAGAGTTCGCTTTTGGGCTTTTCACTGCCTTGAGCTCACAGCCAAGGTCCATCAGAGGGGCCCATTGACGCTACCGGGCGGT
Organism: Magnolia officinalis; assembly: GCA_021015155.1. Lineage (NCBI taxonomy): Eukaryota > Viridiplantae > Streptophyta > Magnoliopsida > Magnoliales > Magnoliaceae > Magnolia > Magnolia officinalis. The sequence goes on along the minus strand of JAJHSJ010000005.1, from coordinate 49,390,160 downwards.
GAACTGGTTGGTTTTACGCACAGGGTTGGCCACGGTAACTCTCTAGAGTTCGCAGGGCTCGCAAGGCTACCTTTGGGCACCAAATCTAGGGTCGTCAGTCCATCAATGAGTAGGTTTAAGCCCTTCCTCACGAGTTACTACTGAAATCAAACCCTAGATCTGGAGGGTCTTACGCACGATTGGCATAAAATTCGCACTGCGGCCCCTGTTTTCTTCGTCTGCAAGGTCGAGCCCATTCACAGGAGGGCATTTTCATCCGTTCCCCGTGGCGCTGCCGGAAGCTATACAGACGGCATGGGAGTTACGGTGACTAGTGCGCACGATGGTCTTCGCGGACTTTTTGGGCCACTGACTCCTCGCCGCTGCCCGAATGGCGATCTTCATAGGTCTTATGTATAGTTGGCCGGCTCTTTTAGAGCTTGATCCTTTGAGAGCGTTTTTTTTTTTTTATTTTATTTACAGAGCTTGATCTTTTGATTTAGCTCAATTTGGCTCTTTTAGGATTTGGCTTGGCTATACTGCCCCTTTAACTGAGATTGGTGTATCCTTGTAAGGCAATAATATCTATGATCATCATCATTGCCATTATAGTAGTAGTAGATATTTCCACCTGAGATAATATCTTCAAGAAGATCCATGTCTTGTAAAGCGATATATCAATTTTGTCAATATCTTCAAGAGAATCTTCAAGACGATATTGATTTTGTCAAACTTGTTTGGTGATGATGATGATCATAGATGATGATCATATATATATTTTCGGATTTGATGCTTGATAATTGACACGCTTGTGAATTTTTTTTTTACAGCTTCTTTTGTTGACATATGAACATGATCTTATTCATCCTTGCCCCCTTTTGATACAGATTCATTATGCCGATAATATTCTGAATCAAAATCCACATGTCTATCTTTAGGGATAGTATCTTTTGATGAAACAGGCGTTGACAAGTATGCTGATACTCTGTCCCTCTTGATTTGTGATTCTATATGCCCCATTGGAGTATACTTCTTTTACCACATATGGACCGTCCCATTTAGGCTCGAACTTGCCCCCTGTTCGGCGAGTAATCACTATAGGTCTTTTCAGCATTAACACCATATCCCCTTTTTTGAAAGAGCGGTATTTAACCTGTTTATCAAATGCAGCCGATATCCTGGCCTGATATGACTGCAACCACTGCTGAGCTTCAAGAAGTTTCTCATCGAGCAAATCTAATTCTTTCAGCCTTATTTTTTGCATTTTCATCATCTGTTATAGACTGATGTACTGCTATCCTAAGTGATGCCACCTGCATCCTAAGTGATGCCATTTTCATCATCTATTCTTAAGCTTTTTAATTCCTTCAACGTCGTTGGTGGCGGCATATTTTGAATAGCCATAATTTTTTCTGGATCAATCTCGATCCCTCTGTGTCGTACAACAAAGCCGAGGAATTTGCCAGAAGATACTCCAAAGGCACACTTAGCAGGGTTCATCTTTAGTTGCTTCTTTCTGAGACGATGGAAGACTGATGCTAAATGTTCACAGTGTTCTTGATGATCTCCCGACCTGACCACCAAGTCATCAACATAGCATTCAACATGTTTATGCATCATATCTTGAAAAATGTTTTTCATCGCCCTTTGATATGTTGCCCCAGCATTTTTGAGACCAAAAGGCATAACTTTATAACAATAAATTCTAAGCGGCGTTCTGAAAGTCGTTGCCTCTTCATCTTCGGGTGCCATCCTGATTTGATTATAACCCGTGTATCCGTCCATAAAGGACATAATAACATACTGAGTAGTGCTATCAATTAATAATTCTGTTATCGGGAGAGGGAAGTCATCCTTTGGACATGCTTCATTCAGATCTCTGAAGTCGATGCATACTCTAATCTGCCCATTCTTCTTTTTCACCGGAACAATGTTTGATATCCATTTGGGATATTTAACTTCTCTGACGAACCCAACCTTTATTAGTTTATTTACTTCTTTTTCGATTAATGGAATCAGGTCTGGGTGGAATCGCCTTTGTGCTTGCTTTACTGGTTTCTTTTCTTTGGAAATATTTAATCGATGCATTGCTACAAAGGGTTCCAATCCCTACATTTCTTCATATGTCCAAGCGAAGACGTCTTTATTTTCTCTGAGAAGTTGGCCATATTTCTCAAATTCCTGATCTGAAAGACTGACGCTGATGAATGTGTTCCTTGGCTCTTCTGCTGTTCCCAAATTTATTTCTCGCAAGCCATCTATCGTCGGCTGCCCCCCGTCTTCTATTTGTCTTGGAGTGGTTTCGGGATACTCGACTACCTTAGCATTTTGTTCTGACATTTGTTCGGCTGGAGTCATATTTACTGATACCATATTTACTGATGATTCTGCTCCTAATCCTTGGAATTTTCTCCGTTTTTCTTGATTAACTCCGAGAGGGATTTGAATTCCTTTCCCATGATTCAGTCCAGTGGGCTTGTCACAATCAAAACCCATATTTCTCATGATTTTCTTGCTTACTGCACTGTATTTTCTCAAATTCTGCGGTGCTAACTCTCCATGATATATATTACTTGTGTTTTCATTCTTCACTTCTGCTGCAGCGTGAAACTTTATTGCTTCAGGATATTTAGCACTGGCTCTAACTTGAAATGTTCCTGGGGCGGCTGCAAATGGGTTACATCTTTCGATATTGGGTAAGGGCATCGTGTAATTGGACTGTAAGACTTTCAGCTGTTCTGTCGACAACAATGTCAATGACGGTTGTCCCGGTTGTCTCAGGCGCTTTGGTACAAAATAGAACTTTTTTCTTGCTTCTGTAGTCTCAGGAGATTCCGCCATTTCTTCTCTAACTTTATTTATTTGGACATCTTTTAAGACTCTTTCCATCATCATTTCTCGCTTCTTTGGAGAAACATTTATAATAGCTAGCATCCGCAAAGAAAGACTCAGCTTCTGTATAGGGTTTCGCATCAGCCATTACTTTACACTGCATTCCATCCTTATAGTATTTGAAACATTGGTGTAGAGTAGAAGGTACAATATTGTACTGATGTATCCATGGCCTGCCTAAGAGAAGGTTATATGTCGTCACAGCATTTATAACATGACATACAACAGTAGTAATTAGTTCTCCCACTTCCAATATTACTGTAATTTTACCGAGTGCGCGTTGTCCATCTTGATTAAACCCCTGTATCATCATTCCGCTGGGGTGCAAATCTGAATGGCGATAACCCAATTTAGTAATCATGGAGAGTGGCAAAAGATTTACTGCTGACCCATTGTCTATCATGATCCATTTTATCTTCTTTTCGCAAATGTACCCTTCTATCATCAATGGCCTGTTATGTTCTGTTTCACCAATTAAGTCATCATCAGAGAAAGATATTACTGGTAGACAATCCACCTTTTCCTTGCTTCTTTCATTCTTCATTTTTGTCAGTAAAGTTTTTCTCACGTCGTGATCAGACAGTGCTTGAATCAAACTTTGTCGAAACTCTTCTGATAACTTGAGCGCATCATAAATACTTAAACGTGCAGATATACCTTTCAAGTGACTAACTACATCGTAAGCCACTTTTGTCGTTGTGTCTCCATTTCTACTTCTATCCTCGATGTTCTGTCTTTCAGTCACTTCTTTCCTTATAATTCCTGCTTTTTGCTTTACCGGACTTGTTATCTGCTTCCCCGATCGCAACGTAATCATTGTCGCATTTCTTATCGGCCTTCGGTCTCCCTTCTCTTTTATTCCCCGAGTCTTTTCTTGAATTGACAATACATTTACTGTCGCCCTTGTATTCTTTCCTTTACTTTCGCTGGTTATTATATCACCTCTATTTATCATTCGCTGTATGATGCACTTTAACGTGTAACAATTTTCCGTCGGATGTCCCACTAAGCGATGATAACGGCAAAAGTTTCTTTCTCGAGTCCTCGTCACATCTTCAGGGCGTTTCAGTTCCGGTAATTTCAGGGTACCTGCTTTTAACAATTGTTGCATCATAGGCACCACGTCCTCTTTATCAAACTCAAATCCTTCATGAGAATCGAGCATTCTAAGCTTTTTTCCACCATATCTGTCCCTTGATTGATTCCAGTTTTCTCTTCCTTCCGGCCTTTTGTCTCTTGAGCCCTTCGCCTCTTGATTTTTCTTATCCCGATCGATGGTGTTGACGGCTGTCCTGCCAGGTATTCTTCTGACAGTTTCATGATGAAATGCTGGCATCTTACGAGTTATTAATTCCAATGCATGGGCTTTGGTAGCCAAATCGCGAAAGGTTCCGATATCAGCGCTAGTGAGTCCGAACGCAATTCCTGTCTCCATAGAGTTTAGACACATTTTGACTTGTTCCTTTTCTTCCGGCAACTGCCTTAACGATGCCCCCAGTGTCTTCCATCTGTCTATGAATTTTTCAACTGGTTCTCCTTCTCGCTGTCATACTGAAGCTAATTCTGTAATGCTAACATCGCGCTCTGACGAGAAAAAGTTTGACATGAAAGCATCTTGCATTTCTTCCCATGTGCGTATAGATCCTGGTGCTAAATTTGAATACCACCTGAAAACTTTACTTGTCAACGATGATCCAAATAAGCGTAAACAGTATTGAGGTATCGTGGAGAAATTCCCCATGCTGGTGATGAAATGCATCAGGTGTTCTTCTGGTGATCCTTCCCCATTAAATTTCTGAAAATCTGGATGCTTAAAATTGGCTGGAAACGGAACATCCTCTACCTCTCTCGGGTAGGGTGTTCGGTATCTGAAACGACCGGTATTTGCGCGCTCCCTTTCTATTCTGACTGCCTCTTCGACGACTTGTCTTACATCATCCTGTGTTATAGCTCTTGTCACTGGAACTGATCCTCGCGATCCTATCTCCTGCAGACGGGAGCCTTCAGGTTGGTTCTCTTGTCCATTTGTTGCTCCCATCATGGGTGGAGCCACTATCTGGGCTACATTATGTGCCAGAGTTGCCAGAGCTTCTCTGAGGTTCCGGCATTCATCCATTAGCACTCTTTGTGCCTCTGCCATTTGATCAACACGTTCTTCGGTAGTTGGTCTATTTCCTTGACCCGTCTCTGCCATATATACTGCGGCCTCTTGACTGTTTGTCGAAGCTGTTTTTTGAGTAAAACGAGAATATGTTGACGTAACAGCACTTATAAAAAGGGGAGACATTGGAGTCTCGTTTGACTCTTGTGTACTTCCCGTGCTTTTAACCGATCGAGGTGATACAGTTATGGGCGAGCTTGTTTGAGGTGACACGGGCATCGGTGATCCTATCATCAGTGCTTTGCCTTTTTGCGATTCTGTCCATTTGTCTTTGGAGCGACCAAAGCTGGAAAATCGTGCAACGAGAACTGCGAAGTAGCTTGTTCAGGATAAATCGCCGGAGGAGCGAGCTCGGGTTTTCTTCTTGCTATACTACGTGTGATTGGTCCCTTAGCTCTTGGTACAAGCAATTTCGCCCTGCGGTTCTTTAAGGTCTTTGCTTTTGTCTTTTTGGACAAGACCAAAGTCCAGTTCTTATCACTTTCTTGTGGTTGGGGTGAGACGGAAATGACTCCCGCTGTACTTGAGTCACTTTGCGCCTGCTTGTAGTGCTTGCTTTCGTATGCTCAGGAGTTTGGCTTGGCGCATATTCAATTACAAATCCAGTAGCGGTGAATCGGAAGTTCACTTTTCTCACAACGTTAGCCATTAGCAATGTTATGTGATTGAATTTGGGTACCTTCAATAACAAAACATTCATGAAATTAGTATGTGAAAGACTAAGTAAACTATTTTAGAGATGAAGGGGAGGATGTTCCCACTGAGAGTCGCCATTTTGGCGTCTACCAGATGCCAAAAATAGTAATAAGAGTCTTGCAACTTTCCCAATGTTAGTGTTAAATAAGATATAAGTCCCCAGTGGAGTCGCCATTTTGTTTCGACAGAAAAACAAAAGTATTTGATTTGGGAATTATCTTATTCAAACATAACAATGAAATAGTTACAGAAACAATCATCACACTTTATTGATTCTGAATTTATTTACATCCTCAGGTATCCCTTGATTCTAAAATAGTTTACAAAGAATTCATTGCAAGTTACAATTATAATGGTTAAATATAAATTTCGACAGCATAACAGCGCTGATTTCAATCATCTACTATGACTTAGGAGGAATAGATAAGTCGACTAATTAATCTTCAAGAGAATAGAGATTTCGGCAGCATTTCAGTGCTATTCCGGTCATCTCCTGAAACTTAGGAGGAATACGCCTTTTCGTCGATGATTCTTCCCTTCCTCCTGAACAAGAAAAAAACTTGAAGATTTGAAGACTCTAGCCATTCCAGCAGCATATCAACCCATTGCTGTTATAGACTGTCCAGCAGTCGGTTTGCGCGAGTCCGCGCAAACTACATGCTTTGCGCGGGTCCGCGCAAACTACAGGAGCCCAATGCTCCTTTGCGCGGGTCCGCGCAAACTACAGGAGCCCAATGCTCCGCGCAAACTATATGAGCCCAATGCTCCTTTACACCTTCTGTCTTCTTCTTCGTCTTTCTTCCACTCTGAAATCTTCTAACCCCTTCTGAGAGAAAGAACGGGGTATTTATAGACATTTTTACTGGTGTAAATCTCTGTTTTGGTCGATGTGGGACAAAATAACATCCAACCATTTTTATACCTCTGCAAAACACTTTGCGTGGACTCGCGCAAACAACATGCTTTGTGCGGTCTCGCGCAATCTATCATTCCCGCGCAACCTGTCATCACTGATCAACCCGCGCAACCCATTTACTTTGCGCGGTCCAGCGCAATCTATTCACTTTGCGCGAACCCGCGCAAAGTCATCTTCAAACTGATTTCTTTGATCTTCAAACTGATTTTCTTGATCTTTCCTTTCTTCAGTTCTTTGCTTATTTTATGCCTCAACAGAAAGTTCGATCTGCTTCCACAAGAAGCATCAATTCACCAACTACTGGGTCAATTATGCGAAGTGTCGTGAGACATAGCCCTGCTTCAGTCATACAATCATCTCATTCGAGAAAAACGGAAAAGCCCGTCACTTCAAAAGCACCTCCTACGAAAGATTTCAAGCAAACTCATGCTTCAAGAATGCTACGATTCGAGTCAGTTAGTCTTGCGAAGTGACAGTACGCTGGTTTCAAATCAAATGATAGTTCACCCTCTTTAACAACGTCTACAACACGATGCTTGCTTCCTGCTTCAATATCAAGACAATCAAAGTATAAAGAAACAGAAAGCTCATCGACCAATATTGATCAGTCTGATCAGTTTTCACTAGATGAATATGCGGCCGAAGAAGTCCCTAATATTCCGACAGTGATTGCTGTGAACAGCATTGAACTGCGAGAAGAAAGGCCACAACCGCGACAGTGATGGTTATCGAATCTATTCATCCAGAGAATGAACGAAGTCAGAATAAAAAATTTCAATATCAGACACCATATCCTCGTGAAATAGAAGAAACGCCATTTCCCGCTGACTTCGAATACCCAGACTTTCAGAAATTTAATGGGAACGGATCACCAGAAGAGCATATGATGCATTTCATAGCAAAGATGAAAATTTTCTCTAGAATTCCTCAATATTATCTGCGATTATTCGGATCTTCTCTGATAGGAAGAGCTTTCATATGATATTCAGGTTTAATCACAGGATCTATTCATACCTGGGAACAGATGCAGGATGCTTTTATATCAAAATTTTTCTCTTCGGACAAAGAAATTAGTTTGACCGAATTGGCCACTATTCGCCAAGAAGAAAATGAATCAGATGAAGAATTCATCAGTCGATGGAAGGACTTGACAGCATTACGTCAACATCCTCTGCGGGAATCGGAATAGGTAGAACTATGTTTAGAAGGTATGAGACCAGAATTGACATGCCACCTGATTAGTAAAGATTGGAGGACCTTTCGTAATTTTGTTACGAAGGCTTATGCTCTTGAAAAGATGATGGGAAGAGTATCTGCTTTTCAGTCAAAATCAACTCACACAACTCGGAAAGAAGAAGCTAAAGAAGATGTTGAGGCATAAAATAAGAGAAGAATTGGAGCAGGGAAAGATCAAGGCATTTAAGAAAAAGTTGGAAGAAATGAACAAAGAAATAGTTCTGAGAACACTTTGGGCGGGTCCACGCAAAGCATATCGTTTGCGCGGGACCGCACAAAGTATATCGTTTGCACGTGTCCGTGCAAAGCATGTAATAGTGGCATAGAAATGATTGCGAGTTATTTTGTCCCACATTGCCCAAAAATTGGGGTTTCACACCTACGAAATGCCTATAAATACCCCGCTCTCTCTCTCTAAAAGGGGTTCGAAGATTTCGGAGTGAAAGAAGAGCGAAGGAGAAGACCGAAGGTGCGGAGCATTGGGCTTCGGTATATTGCACGGACCCGCGCAAATGAGCATTGGGCTCCTATAGTTTGCGCGGACCCGCGCAAACGATATGATTTGCGCAGGACTGCGCAAACCGACTGCCCTGCAGTCTATAATAACAATGGGCTGTCATGCTGCTGAAATGGTCAGGGTCTTCAAATCTTCAAGTTCTTCCTATTCAAGAGAGAAGGAAGAGTCATCGATAGAAAGGCATATTCCTCCTAAGCCTCAGGAGATGATCGAAATAGCGCCAGAATGCTACCGGAATCTCTATTTTTCTTGAAGACTGTTGGTCAATTCGTCAATTTCTCCTAAGTCCTAGGGGATGATTGGAATCATTACCGTTATGCTGCCGAAATTTACATTTAACTATGATAGTTGAACTTATAATGAATTCTTTTTAATCTATCTTAGAATCAAGGGCATCAGAAGATGTAAATGAATTTAGAATCAATAAAGTGTTATGATTGTATTTATACTTTTCCATTGTTATGTCTAAATAAGATAGTTTCCCCAAATCAAATACATTTGTTTCCTTATCGAAACAAAACGGCGACTCCACTGGGGACACTTTATCTTATTTAACATTAACATTGGGGAAAGTTGTAAGACTCTTATCACTTTTTGGCGTTTCTTAGACGCCAAAATGGCGACTCTCAGTGGGAACATCTTCCCCTTCATCTCTAAGATAGTTTACTTAATCCCTCGCATACTAACTTCGTGTATGTTTCATTACTGAAGGTACCCGAATTCAATTACATAATACTACTGATGGCTAACGTTAGAGAAAAGTGAACTTCTGCTTCATCCCCACTGGGTTTGTAGTTGAATACGCGCCAAGCTGAACTCCCGAGTATACGAATGCATGCACTACAAACAGGCGCAAAGTGACTCAAGTAACAGCGAGAGTCATTTCTGTCTCACCTCAGCCACAGGAAAGTGACGGGAACTGGACTGTGGTCTTGTCTAGGAAGACAAAAGCAAAGAACTTAAAGAGCCGCAAGGCAAACTAATCTTTACCAAGAGCTGAGGGACCAATCACGCGCAGTATAGCAAGAAGAAAACCCGAGCTAGCTCCTCCTGCGATATATCCCGAACGAACAGCTCTACAGTTCGCATCGTGCGATTTTCCGGCTCTAGTCGACCCAAGGACCAAATGGATAGAAGCACAGAAAGGTAAAACACTGATGATAGGATCACCGATGCCTGTATCACCCCCGACAAGTTCGTCCATAACTGTATCGCCCCGATCGATCAACAGCACGAGAAGCGCACAAAAGTCGAACGAGACTCCGATCTCTCCTCTGTTTATAAGCCCTGTTACGTCAACGTACTCTCGTCTTACTCCAACAACGGCCTCGACAAATAATAAAGAAGCCACAGTGTACATGGCAGGGACGGGTCAAGAAAACAGGCCAACTACTGAAGAACGTGTTGACCAAATGGCAGAGGCGCAAAGAGCACTAATGGACGAGTGCCGGAACCTCAGAGAAGCTCTAGCAACTCTGGCACATAACGTAGCCCAGATAGCTGCTCCACCTATGATGGGAGCGACAAATGGACAGGAGAGCCAACCTGAAGGTTCCCGTCCACAGGGGATAGGATCGCGAGGATCCGTTCCAGCAACAAGAGCTATAACACAGGATGACGTAAGGCAAGTCGTCGAAGAAGCAGTCAGAATAGAGAGAGAGCAGGCGAATACCGGCCGTTTCAGATACCGGACGCCGTACTCAAGATAAGTAGAAGATGTCCCTTTTCCGGCTAATTTCAAGCATCCAGACTTTCAGAAGTTTAACAGAGAAGGGTCACCTGAAGAGCACTTGATGTACTTTATTACTAGCATGGGGAATTTCTCCACGATACCTTAATACTGCTTATGATTATTCGGATCATCATTAACAAGTAAAGCTTTCCGATGGTATTCAAATTTAGCTCCAGGATCTATACGCACATGGTAGGAAATGCAAGACGCTTTCATGTCAAACTTCTTCTCGTCAAAGCGCGATGTTAGCATCACAGAATTAGCTTCAGTACGACAGCGAGAAGGAGAACCAGTCGAAAAGTTCATAGACAAATGGAAAACACTGGGGGCATCGTGTAGACAATTGCTGGAAGAAAAGGAACAGGTCAAGATGTGTTTGAACTCTATGGAAACAGGAATCGCGTTCGGACTCACCAGCGCCGATGTCAAAACCTTTCACAATTTGGCTACCAAAGCCCATGCGTTAGAATTAATGACTCGTAAGATGCCAGCATTTTATCATGAAATCGTCAGGAGGATACCCGGCAGAACGACCGTCAATACCATCGATCGTGATAAGAAAAATCAAGATACGAGGGGCTCAAGAGACAAAGATTGGAAGGAAAAGAAGGCTGGAATCAATCAAGGGATAGATACGGCGGAAAAAGGCTCAGAATGCTCGATTCTCATGAAGGATTTGAATTCGATAAAGAAGACGTAGTTCCTATGATGCAGCAGTTGTTAAAAGCTGGTACCCTGGAATTACCAGAGCCCAAGCGCCCTGAAGATGTGATGAAGACCCGGGAAAGAAACTTTTGCCGTTATCATCGCCTAATGGGACATCCGATGGAGAATTGCTATACGTTGAAGTGCATCATACAGCGAATGATAAATAGGGGCGAAATAATAACCAGTGAAAGCAAAGAAAAGAGTAGGAGGGCGACAGTAAACGTATTTTCAGTCCAGGAAAAGGGCCCAGAAATAAAAGGGAGAGAAAATCAAAAGTCAATAAAGAATGCAGCAATGATTACGTTGCGATCGGGGAAGCAGGTAACGAGTCCGGTGAAGCAAAAAGCAGGAATTGCGAGAAAAGAAGTTACCGAAAGACAAAATAGCGAGGATGGAAGTAAAAACGGAAACGGAGCGACGAAAGTGGCTTATGACGTAGTTAACCACTTGAAGGGCATACCAGCACGTCTAAGCATTTATGATGCACTCAAATTATCAGAAGAGTTTCGACAGAGTTTGATCCAAGCGCTGTCTGATCACAATGTGAGAGAAGTTTTATTGACAGAAATGAAACATGAAAGACACAATGAACGGGCAAATTGTCTACCAGTAATCTCGTTCTCTGATGATGATTTAATTGGTGAAGTGGAACATAATAGACCACTAATGATAGAAGGATATGTTTGTGAAAAGAAGATAAACGGACTATGATCGACAATGGGTCCGCAATGAATCTTTTGCCACTCTCCATGATAAACAAATTGGGCTATCGCCGTTCTGATTTGCGCCCCAGCGGAATGATGATACAGGGGTTTAATCAAGATGGACAACGTGCACTCAGTAAAATTACAGTGACATTGGAAGTGGGAGAATTAATTACTACTGTTCTATGTCACGTTATAAATGCTGTGACAACATATAACCTTCTCTTGGGAAGGTCGTGGATACATTAGTACAGTATTGTACCCTCTACTCTATACCAATGTTTCAAATATTGTAAGGACGGAATGCAGTGCAAGGTGATGGCTGACGCGAAACCATATACAAAAGCTGAGTCTTTCTTCGCGGATGCTGGCTATTATAAAGGATTCTCCGAAGGGGTGGAAAATAATGATGAAAAGAGAGTCTTAAAAGACGTCCGAATAAACAATGTTAGAGAAGAAAGGGCGGAATCTTCTGGGACTGCAGAAGCAAGAAAGAAGTTCTATTTTGTACCCAAGTGTCTGAGACAACTGGGGCAGCCGCCGTTGACATTGTTATCGACAGAACAGTTGAAAATCTTACAGTCCAATTATACGATGCCCTTACCCAATATTGAAATATGTAAACCATTTATAGCCGCTCCAGGAGGATTTCAAGTCAGGACTAGTACTAAATACCCTGAGCCGATAGAATTCCATGCCGCAACGAAAGCAAAGGATGAGATCACAAGCAATGTATATCACGGAGAGTTAACACTGCAAAATTTGAAAAAATATAGTGCAGTAAGCAAGAAAATCATGAGAAATATGGGCTTTGATTGTAACAAACCCACTGGACTGAATCATGGGAAAGGAATTCAAATCCCTCTCGGGGTTAATCAGGAAAAGCGGAAAAAATTCCAAGGGCTAGGAGCAAAGTCATCAGTAAATATGACTTCAGCCGCGTAAATACCAGAACAAGATCCTAAGATAGTCGAGTATCCTAAAACAGCTCCAAAACAAATAGAAGACAGGAGGCAACCGACAATAGATGGCTTATGAGAAATAAATTTGGGAACAGCAGAAGAGCCGAGAAATACATTCATCAGCGTCAGCCTTTCTGAACAGGAATTCGAGAAATATGACCAACTTCTCAAATAAAATAAAGACGTATTCGCCTGGACATATGAAGAGATGTCGGGACTGAAACCCTCCGTAGCGATGCATCGATTAAACATCTCCAAAGAAAAGAAACCAGTAAAGCAAGCACAAAGGCAATTCCACCCAGACTTGATTCCGTTAATCAAAGAGGAAGTAAACAAACTGATAAAGGTTGGGTTCATCAGGTAAGTTAAGTATCCCAAGTGGATATCAAACATCGTTCCTGTGAAGAAGAAGAATGGGCAGATCAGAGTATGTATTGACTTCAGAGATCTGAACAAAGCATGTCCAAAGGACGACTTCCCTCTCCCAATAACAGAGTTATTGATCGATAATACTACTCAGTATGCTATTATGTCTTTTATGGACGGTTATGCAGGTTATAATCAAATCAGGATGGCGCCCGAAGATGAAGAGGCAACGGCATTCAGAACACCGCTCGGGATTTATTGTTACAAAGTTATGCCTTTCGGTCTTAAAAATGCTGGGGCAACATATCAGAGGGCGATGAAAAATATCTTTCAAGATATGATGCATAAACATGTTGAATGCTACGTTGACGACTTGGTGGTTAGGTCAGGAGATCATCAAGAACACCGTGAACATTTGGCAGCAGTCTTCCATCTACTCAGAAAGAAACAATTAAAGATGAACCCAGCTAAATGTGCGTTCGGAGTATCTTCGGGCAAATTTCTCGGCTTCGTTGTACGGCATAAAGGCATCGAGATCGATCCAGGAAAAATTAAGGCTATTCAAAATATGCCGCCACTGACAACGCTAAAGGAATTGAAAAGCTTACAAGGAAAACTAGCGTACATTCGCCGTTTCATTTCAAATCTCGTAGGAAGGTGTCAGCCATTTTCTCGACTAATGAAGAAAGATACAAAATTTGTATGGGATCACGCCTGTCAGAATGCATTTGATTCAATTAAGGAATTGCTGAAACAGCCACCGGTGTTAACAGCTCCAGTGAGAGGTAAGCCGCTTATCTTATATACATCTGCAGCTACAAATACTTTGGGTGCTTTGTTGGCACAGGTAAATGACGCCGGAAAGGAGACTGCTCTTTATTATCTAAGCCGAACATTGATGGGGGCAGAATGCAATTATTCCTTTGTTGAGGCGTAAAATAAGAGAAGAATTGAAGCAGGGAAAGATTAAGGTATTTAAGAAAAAGTTGGAAGAAAGGAACAAAGAATTAAGTTCTGAGAACACTTTGCGCGGGACCGCACAAAGTATACAAATTGCGCGAGGCCGCACAAAGAATACAGATTGCGTGGGATTGCGCAAAGCATACCGTTTGCGCGTATCCGCGCAAACCATATAACAGTGATGTAAAAATGGTTGTGATTTGTTTTGTCCCACATCGCCCAAGTCAAAGTTTTATGCTTGTAAAATGCCTATAAATACCCCGTTCTCTCTCTAAAAAGGGGTTCGAAGATTCTGGAGTGAAAGAAGAATGAAGGAGAAGACAGAAGGTGCGGAGCATTGGGCTCCAGCAGATTGAATGAACCCGTGCAAATGAGCATTGGGCTCTTATAGTTTGCGCGGATCCGCTCAAACAATATGGTTTGCGAGGGACGGCGCAAACCGACTGCCCTGCAGTCTATAACAGCAATGGGCTGTCATGTTTCTGAAATGGCCGGAATCTTCAAATCTTCAAGTTCTTCCTATTCAAGAGAGAATGAAGAGTCACCGACAGAAAGTCGTATTTCTCCTAAGTCCCAGGAGATGACTGAAATAACACTGGAATGCTACCGAAATCTCTATTTTTCTTGAAGACTGTTGGTCGATTCATCAATTCCTCCTAAGTCCTAGGGGATGATTGGGATCATTGCCGTTATGCTGCCGAAATCTACATTTAACTATGACAGCTGAATGAATTCTTTGTAATCTATCTTAGAATCAAGGGATATCCGAGGATGTAAATGAATTCAAAATTAATAAAATGTGATGATTATCTTTATACTTTTCCGTTGTTATGTCTGAATAAGATAGTTTCCCCAAACTAAATACATTCGTTTCCTTGTCGAAACAAAATGGCGACTCCACTGGAGAAATCTTTATCTTATTTAAACAGTAACGTTGGGGAAAGTTGTAAGACTCTTATCACTTTTTGGCGTCTCTTAGACGCCGAAATGGCGACTCTCAGTGGGAACATCCTCTCATTCATCTCTAAGATAGCTTACTTAATCTCTCGCATACTAACTTCATGTATGTTTCTATTTCGAAGGTACCCAAATTCAATTACATAATACTACAGATGACTAACGCTGCAAGAAAAGTGAACTTCCGCTTCATCCCCACTGGGTTCATAGTCGAATACGCGCCAAGCCAAACTCCCGAGCATACGAATGCATACACCATAAACAAGCGCAGAGTGACTCAAGTAACAGCGGGAGTCATTTCCGTCTCGCCTCAACCACAGGAAAGTGATGAGGATTGGACTGTGGTCTTGTCTAGGAAGACAAAAGCAAAGAACTTAAAGAATCGTAAGGCAAACTTATCTGTACCAAGAGCTGAGGGACCAATCACGCGCAGTATAGTAAGAAGAAAACCCGAGCTTGCTCCTCCTGCGATATACCCCGAACGAGCAGCTCTACAGTTTGCATCACACGATTTTCCGGCTCTGTTCGTCCCAAGGACCAAATGGACAGAAGCACAGAAAGGTAAAACACTGATGATAGGATCACCAATGCCTGTATCACCCCCGACAAGTTCGCCCATAACCGTATCGCCCCGATCGATCAACAGCACGGGAAGCGCACAAAAGTCGAACGAGACTCCGATCTTTCCTCTCTTTATAAGCCCTGTTACGTCAACATACTCTCGTCTTACCCCAACAATGGCCTCAACAAATAGTAAAGGAGCCACAGTGTACATGGTAGAGACGGGTCAAGAAAACAAGCCAACTACTGAAGAACGTGTGGACCAAATGGCAGAGGCGCAAAGAGCGCTAATGGATGAATGCCGGAACCTCAAAGAAGCTCTGGCAACTCTGGAGCATAACGTAGCCTAGATAGCTGCTCCACCTATGATGGGAGCAACAAATGGACAGGAGAGCCAACCTGAAGGTTCCCGTCCACAGGGGATAGGATCGTGAAGGTCCGTTCCAGTAACAAGAGCTATAACACAGGATGATGTAAGGCAAGTTGTCGAAGAAGTAGTCAGAATAGAGAGAGAGCGAGCGAATACAGGCCATTTCAGATACCGAACGGCGTACCCGAGAGAAGTAGAAGATGTCCCTTTTTCGGCTAATTTCAAGCATCCAGACTTTCAGAAGTTTAATGGAGAAGGGTCACCTGAAGAGCACTTTATGCACTTTATTACTAGCATGGGGAATTTCTCCACGATACCTTAATACTGCTTACGATTATTCGGATCATCATTGACAAGTAAAGCTTTCCGATGGTATTCAAATTTAGCTCCAGGATCTATACGCACATGGGAGGAAATGCAAGACACTTTCATGTCAAACTTCTTCTCGTCAGAGCGCGATGTTAGCATCGCGGAATTAGCTTCAGTACGACAGTGAGAAGGAGAACCAGTTGAAAAGTTCATAGACAGATGGAAAACACTGGGGGCATCGTGTAGACAATTGCCTGAAGAAAAGGAACAGGTTAAGATGTGTTTAAACTCTATGAAAACAGGAATCGCGTTTGGACTCACCAGCGCCGATATCGGAACCTTTCGCAATTTGGCCACCAAAGCCCATGCATTGGAATTAATGACCCGTAAGATGCCAGCATTTCATCATGAAACCGTCAGGAGGATACCTGGCACAACGACCGTCAATACTATTGATCGAGATAAGAAAAATCAAGATGCAAGGGGCTCAAGAGACAAAAGATCAGAAGGAAAAGAAGGTTGGAATCTATTAAGGGATAGATACGGCGGAAAAAGGCTCAAAATGCTCGATTCTCACGAAGGATTTGAGTTCGATAAAGAAGACGTAGTTCCTATGATGCAGCAGTTGTTAAAACCTGGCACCTTGGAATTACCAGAACCCAAGCGCCCTGAAGATGTGACGAAGACCCGGGAAAGAAACTTTTGCTGTTATCATCGCCTAGTGGGACATCCGACGGAGAATTGTTATACGTTGAAGTGCATCATATGGCGAATGATAAATAGGGGCGAAATAATAACTAGGGAAAGCAAAGAAAAGAGTAGGAGGGCGACAGTAAACGTATTTTCAGTCCAGGAAAATTGTCTACCAGTAATCTCGTTCTCTGATGATGATTTGATTGGTGAACCGGAACATAATAGACCACTAATGATAGAAGGATATGTTTGTGAAAAGAAGATAAAACGGATTATGGTAGACAATGGGTCCACAGTGAATCTTTTGCCACTCTCCATGATAAACAAATTGGGTTATCGCCGTTCTGATTTACACCCTAGCGGAATGATGATACAGGGGTTCAATCAAGATGGGCAACACGCGCTCGGTAAGATTACAGTGACATTGGAAGTGGGAGAATTAAGTACTACTATTTTATGTCATGTTATAAATGCTGTGACAACATATAACCTTCTCTTGGGAAGGCCGTGGATACATCAGTACAGTATTGTACCTTCTACTCTACACCAATGCTTCAAATACTGTAAGGACGGAATGCGATGCAAGGTGATGGCTGACGCAAAACCATATAAGGAAGCTGAGTCTTTCTTCGCGGACGCCAGCTATTATAAAGGTTTCTCTGAAGACTTGGGAAATGATGATGAAGAGACAATCTTAAAAGACGTCCGAATAAACAACGTTAGAGAAAAGGGGGCGGAATCTTCCGGGATTGTAGAAGCAAGAAAGAAGTTCTATTTTGTACCCAAGCGTCTGAGACAACCAGGGCAGCCGCCGTTGACATTGTTATCGACAGAACAGTTGAAAATCTTACAGTCCAATTATACGATGCCTTTACCCAATATTGAAAGGTGTAAGCCATTTACAGCCTTTCCAGGAAGATTTCAAGTCAGGGCTAGTGCTAAATACCCTGAGCCGATAGAATTCCATGACACAATAAAGCAAAGGATGAGATCACAAGCAATGTATATCATGGAGAGTTAACACCGCAAAATTTGAAAAAATACAGTACAGTAAGCAAGAAAATCATGAGGAATATGGGCTTCGATTGTAACAAACCCACTGGGCTGAATCACAGGAAAGGAATTCAAATCCCTCTCGGGGTTAATCAGGAAAAGCGGAGAAAATTCCAGGGGCTAGGAACAGAGTCATCAGTGAATATAGTATCAATAAATATGACTTCGGCCGCGCAAATACCAGAACAAGATCCTAAGGTAATCGAGTATCTTAAAACAGCTCCAAAATAAATAGAAGACGGGGGGCAACCGACAATAGATGGCTTATAAGAAATAAATTTGGGAACAGCTGAAGAGCCGAGAAATACATTCATCAGCGTTAGCCTTTCTAAACAGGAATTCGAGAAATATG
This sequence comes from Magnolia officinalis, assembly GCA_021015155.1. Lineage (NCBI taxonomy): Eukaryota > Viridiplantae > Streptophyta > Magnoliopsida > Magnoliales > Magnoliaceae > Magnolia > Magnolia officinalis. The sequence continues at coordinate 49,372,036 of JAJHSJ010000005.1, read as the reverse complement.
GCCAACTTCTCAAAGAAAATAAAGACGTCTTCGCCTGGACATATGAAGAGATGCCAGGACTGGAACCCTCCATAGCGATGCATCGATTAAACATCTCTAAAGAAAAGAAACCAGTAAAGCAAGCACAAAGGCGATTCCAGCCAGATCTGATTCCATTAATCGAGGGGGAAGTAAACAAACTGATAAAGGTTGGGTTCATCAGAGAAGTTAAGTATCCCAAGTGGATATCAAACGTCGTTCCTGTAAAGAAGAAGAATGGGCAGATCAGAGTATGTATTGACTTCAAAGATCTGAACGAAGCATGTCCAAAGGACGACTTCCCTCTCCCGATAACAGAGTTATTGATCGATAGTACTACTCAGTACGCTATTATGTCTTTTATGGATGGTTATGCAGGTTATAATCAAATCAGGATGGCACCCGAAGATGAGGAGGCAACGGCATTCAGAACACCACTCGGGATTTATTGTTACAAAGTTATGCCTTTTGGTCTTAAAAATGCCAGAGAAACATATCAGAGGGTGATGAAAAATATCTTTCAAGATATGATGCATAAACATGTTGAATGCTACGTTGACAACTTGGTGGTCAGGTCAGGACATCATCAAGAACACCGTGAACATTTGGCAGCAGTCTTTCGTCGACTCAGAAAAAAATAATTAAAGATGATCCCAGCTAAATGTGCATTCAGAATATCTTCAGGTAAATTCCTCGGCTTCGTTGTACGGCACAGAGGCATCGAGATCGATCCAGGAAAAATTAAGGCTATTCAAAATATGCCACCACCGACAACGCTAAAGGAATTAAAAAGCTTACAAGGAAAACTGGCGTACATTCGCCGTTTCATTTCAAATCTCGCAGGAATGTGTCAGCCGTTTTCTCGACTAATGAAGAAAGATACAGAATTTATATGGGATCATGCCTGTCAGAATGCATTCGAGTCAATAAAGGAATTGCTGAAACAGTCGCCGGTGTTAACAGCTCCAGTGAGAGGTAAGCCTCTCATCTTATATACATCTGCAGCTGCAAATTCTTTTATGTGCTTTGTTGGCACAGGTAAATGAAGCCAGAAAGGAGACTGCTCTTTATTATCTAAGCCGAACATTGATGGGAGCATAATGCAATTATTCCTCGATCGAGAAAGAATGTTTGGCGTTGATATTCACTGTACAAAAGTTAAGACATTATTGTCTCTCCCACGATATAACTTTGATCTCAAGAGCAGATCCGATAAAATTCTTGATGACCAGGCCAATGTTGTCGGGAAGATTAGCCAAATAGATGTTATTATTATCAGAATATACTATTTTGTATAGACCGGCGAAAGCAGTAAAAGGGCAGGCCGTGACGGATTTCCTTGCAGCACATCCTGTGGCAGAAAGTGAAGAAATTAACGATGATTTTCCAAACGAGCAAGGTATGTTGGCCGAATCCCAGAGTCCATGGCGGATGTATTTTGATGGTGCTGCTCGAACATCGGGAGCAGGGGCAGGAGTGATATTCATTACACCTCAGGGCGATCTGTTGCCATACTCCTTCACACTGGGCACCATATGCACGAACAATGAGGCTGAATACAAAGCCCTCATTATCGGAATGGAAATAGCTCAGCAAATGGAAATAAAATTATTGCACATTTTCGGAGATTCTAAATTGATTATAAATCAATTAACAATAGAATACGAAGTAAGAAAACAAGAACTCTTGCCTTATTGTCGGAAAGCACAACAGTTACTCGAACAGTTTTGTCATGTGGAAATCAAACATATACCACGACCTGAGAATGCAAAAGCGGATGCTTTAGCCAGTCTGGCAGCAGCTCTGTCCTGTAAAAATCGAAGTCCTCTCCAGGTAACTATAGAAGAAAGAAGATTCTTACCATCCGCAGAGGTTATCGAAGAAATCGTTGAAACGTTTCCTATATCCTGTCTGGAAATAACGACAGATGATTGGCGTCAGCCTTTCGTAGATTATCTCAAATACAACATCTTGCCAGAAGATAATGCGCAAAGACAATAGATTAAGCAGCGATCAGGCAAATTTGTCATATGCAGCGAAGTATTGTATAGAAAATCTTATAATGGAATGCTGTTACGGTGCTTGGACAAGCAAGAAACAAATCAAATGCTGCGGGAAGCACATTCAGGAGAATGTGGAGCGCATCAAGCCGGCCGAAATTTATGCCATAGAGTGCATCGAATGGGTTATTACTGGCCTACCATGTTCAAAGATGCGATAGAATATGCGAAGCGATGTCACGAATGTCAAATACATGGGGATGTAATACATGTTCCCCCGGAAGATTTACATCAGACCGTTGTTGCTTGGCCTTTCTCAGGTTGGGGACTTGATGTAATTGGCCCTATAAATCCACCTTCGTCTAAAGGAAAACAATATAATTTGGCAGCAACAGACTATTTTTCCAAGTGGACCGAAGCAGTCGCCTTACGCAATGTTAAAGAAAAGGATGTGGTCAATTTCATCCAGCATGCCATAATATACCGTCATGGTATTCCAAAAAAGATCGTCACTGATAATGGCACCCCTTTTAAAAATAGAGGCATGGAAAGGTTGTGTCAGAAGTTTGGCATTCAACATTCATTTTCAACACCTTACTATCCCCCGGCCAATGGGTTAGCAGAGGCGTTTAACAAAACGATTGTCAAAATAATAAAGAAAACGGTGACAGGTAATAAGCGCGATTGGGATGAAAAGTTGCAGGAAGCATTATGGGCCTACAGGACTACCCATCGAACAACAACAGGGACGACACCATATTCATTAATCTATGGCATGGAGGCAGTCATCCCAATTGAAATACAGGTGGCATCGCTCAGAATAACGGTACATCAGTCTATAACAGATGATGAAAATGCAAAAATAAGGCTGAAAGAATTAGATTTGCTCGATGAGAAGCGTCTAGCAGCTCAACAGCGGTTGCAGTCATATCAGGCTAGGATATCGGCTGCCTTTGATAAGCAAGTTAAATACCGCTCTTTCAAAAAAGGGGGTATGGTGCTAATGCTGGAAAGACCTATAGTGGTCACCCGCCGGACAGGGGGCAAGTTCGAGCCTAAATGGGATGGTCCATATGTGGTAAAAGAAGTATACTCCAATGGGGCGTACAGAATTACAAATCAAGGAGGGCAAGGTATCAGTATACCTGTCAACGCCCGCTTTATCAAAAGATAATATCCCTGAAGAGAGACATGCAGATTTTGACCCAGAATATTATCGGCATAATGATTCTGTATCAAAAGGGGGCAAGGATGAATAAGATTACGTTTATATGAAGATTCTCTTGAAGATATTGATTCTCTTGAAGATATCGACACGATTGATAATTGCCTTACAAGGCACGGATCTTCTTAAAAATACTATCAAAAGCGAGGATATATCAATCTCAATCAAAAAGGCAGTCTAGCCAAGCCAAATCGTAAGAGAGCCGAATCAAAAAGATCAAGCTCTAACAAAAAAAAAAAAATCAATCAAGCTCTCAAAGGATCAAGCTCTAAAAAGGGGTCGGCCAACTACACGTAAGACCTATCAAGATCGTCATTCGTGCAACGGCGAGGAGTCAGTGGCCTTGAAAAGCCCGCGAAGACCATCGTGCGCACCCATGCAGGTAGCTGACAAAGTCAAGGATTCAAAGCCTAAAAGGCCATAAATCCGTGAAGACTAGTCACCGTAACTCCCATGCCGTCTGTATAGCTTTCCGGCAGCGCCACGAGGAACGGATGAAAGTGCCCTCCCGTGAATGGGCTCGACCTTGTAGACGAAGAAAATAGGGGCCGCATGCGAGCTTTTAGGCCAACCATGCATAAGACCCTCCAGATCTAGGGTTTGATTTCAGTAGTAACTCGTGAGGAAGAGATTAAACCTACTCATTGATGGACTGGCGACCCTAGATTTGGTGCCCAAAGGTAGCCTTGCGAGCCTTGCGAACTCTAGAGAGTTACCGTGGCCAACCTTGTGCATAAAACCAATAGTTCACCGCCCGGTAGCGTCAATGGGCCCCTCTGATGGACCGTGGCCGTGAGCTCAAGGCAGTGAAAAGTCTAAGAGAACTCTAGAGAGTTACAGAGACCATCACATAAGACCAACAAGTGCTCCACTACCCAAGAGCTTAAACTGTGTGTGTGCGGGCGCTCCACTACTCATGAGCTTAAACTGTGTGTGGCTAATTAAATTGAAACTTAGCACCGCCAATTTAATACTCACATAAAGAATCCCGCACTAACAAAGCATAAAAGGCTTGAAAATTATAATTAAGGATATGATGAAAATACTGTATGAAAATAGCATAAATGTCATCAATATGCAATGTGGTAAATGCCATTGTAAATATCTCAAAATGCCATCATAAAAGCATATGTTAAGTCAAAATAAATTACCCATTCAAAAGCATGTAAACAAAGATTACATCCAGAAGCATGTAAACAAAGATTACATTCAAAAGCATGTAAACAAAGATTACATGTTCAAAAATCACATGTTTAAAGCTCTTCCGTAACTCCTACTGCCTCTATATATTTGCGCAAATCCTCTTTTAATTGTGCCTGAGCTGCATCATGCTTAGATTTTTCCTCAAGAATAAGTTTCGCCTAATCAGGAACACCGGCTAGCTTGCTTTCCAAAGAAGCGATCATTTCTCTACCTTGGAGTCGTACAGATTTTTCTATATCAAGGGATTGAACATTCGCCCGCATCCTTTCTTCAACATCCTGAATGACTAAGTCTTGCTCATGATTCTTTCTCTCCAGTTGAGAGATTTCCTCTTTTAGGGCTGCGATACGATCTCGGGTAGTCACTCTCTCATCAATTTGAATCTTTAATTGATCTTGAAGAATTAGATATTCTTGTTCAAGTTTAGAGATAGATGAATCCGTCAGAGAGGCTTGTTCTTGAGATGCAGTCAGCTGCTTCCTGTATTCTAAAATCTCAAGGGCAATTGTAACATTTTCTACCGACGCCAATGAGATTACTAAATCGCGGAATTAAAGGAGCGAATCACGCAAAGGAGATATGTTAATTCTAGCCATCTTGGCAGAGCTCTTTAAAAATCTCCATAGCAACATCCAAGTCCAGCCATTAATCAGGGTTTCTGAAGATATGGGCTATCGCCAACAAAGAGTGTTTCACCATAAGCATCTTGTGAACAGGGACTTTTGCAAAAGACGATAGTTCAGATGTAGTGGCCACAGAGTCAGAACTGTCCGCACCGCTGCAAGAAGAAATTCCTAGAGCAAAAAGAAGAAAGGCATTCAGATATATTATGAAATATGCGGTTCTAAGTAAAATAACTAGTGCATGTATATACCTGTCGCTGGAATACGATTAACAGAAGGAGAAGCTCCCTGAGTCACGGAAGGGCTGCGTCCCACCATACAAGCAAAAGATGGTGCTCTAGTATGAAATATGCGGTTCTAAGTAAAATAACTAGTGCATGTATATACCTGTCGCTGGAATACGATTAACAGAAGGAGAAGCTCCCTGAGTCACGGAAGGGCTGCGTCCCACCATACAAGCAAAAGATGGTGCTCTAGCTTCTGTACTAGAATCTCTGGTAGCTAGAGTTGGCAAGTCAGTGGTTTCTGTTGGAAATATAATTTCACGAGCTACCACTTTCTGTACACCAACGGAACTACAGGAGCTCTTGGTGAGATTAGTGTAGGAGGATTCGATTGCGCCTATCTCAGCGACCCCAGCACCTAAAAAAGCTGTAGGAGATTTAGCCGGAATATTGATGCGAGAGAGAACTTTAGAGGTTGTAGGAAGAGATTCCGTTTCAACCCCTTCTGTAATTGCTTCCTCTTCTCTGCCAATATCGACTTCGCCTTCTTCAAAATCGTTATCTTTATCCTCACTGCTTTCACTGTCCTCATCATCCTCATACTGCGAAGAGACAGTAGTCTCTGATGATGAAGCTGAACTCTCATCTCCCAAAATTTCTTCGTCAACTTCTTCAACAACAACTTGCTTTCCTTTACAAGAAGCAGCTCGGCTGCTATCTAGTACAAACTCTTTGATTGTAGGGGAAACGGATGCTTGTCTGATCCCCTCTGAGGGAATAGGAGATGATGCCTGTAAACGCGTTCTCGATCTAGTCATTGGGGAAGATGAGCTAGGACAAAGGGGTTGTGGAGGAGGTATAGGAGTATCATTAACTGGTTCTTCTTGAACCGTTGTAGTCTCTGCAGGAACTGGGGAAGATGCACCTTCAGTGTCGTCTGCAGCCTGATCTGTAAAGTCCCGACGAGATTGCTCAAATTCTCTCAAAACTCCATGAGCAAACCAGCCATCCAAAGTGTTAATAGGCTTTATCTCACGGATAGGGTCTTCTAACAATATCTTCCTACAAATTTCTCCATGATGAGATGCATGACTCTTTTTCGGGATATAGCCAATTCCACTCTCTAGATTTCTGCCTTTCAGCCTAGGCGGATGGAGAAAAATGGAGGAATCCACTGGCAAGCACTTAGTGACCAAGTATGACTGATGATCCCACCATCGCATCCAGCCATATGATGTACGGACTATGCGATTACAGCCTGGAATTATGAAGGAAGATCCAATGCAGCTATTCAGTAGCTGTTTCCATATCATGACCCAGTTAAGAGGACCTGTTCCATAACAACGCATTTTTCGAGTAACTAGTCCGCAGTCTTGTGGTACAGTTTGGTCGTAACTGAATTGACGAGTGAAACGACTGGGATAATAAGGTTCCCTCCAAAACTCTGTCCCTTCTCGAAGGGGTAGGCTGCAAGAACAAATGGAAAAGAAGAAAGCTTTTTCCGCTGCAGTAAGTGTTTCTTGGTCCACCATGTCTGTATCCTCGGTATGACGATAAAGGCGGAATTGAAAGAAGTTTATTTGGTCATCATCCCGAATTTTATTGGCAACCCAGTCATACGCTCTTTTTACCATCGCTCTTTTGTTGGAAGAACCAGAGCGGGAGATGGGAAGGATGAACATATGCTTGCTCTGGGGCTTCAAAAGTCCAAGGAAAATAGACCCCTAGCCACCCTGTGATATAATGCCAAGAGGTATGTGTAGACGAGGCTCCGAGAATAGGATCCTTCACGTGGGTAGCTACCTCTCCAAGGGCTCTATAAATAGAGCATAATACTGGGGGAGCAAGGGAGTATTTGTGGCCTTCTGCCAAAGCACCAGCTACAGCAAAGATGGTGGGACGAACAACATCTGCCCATTTAGAGATGGACATTACGACTAAGCTTAGCCAATAGGCCAAGAAAGCTGCAAGTTCTCCGAAAGAGCTATATTCTGGTCTTTCCTTCATCGCGTCTCGGAGCTTTATTAGTTCCTTGGAGTGGCAATCACGAAATCTTCAATATATATATATATATATATAAACATATAAATGTAAGAGAGAGGGTAATGATGCAGAAATCTCTAGATAGCAAGAGTATGAGGAGAAAAGTTGATTATTGGACTGATAAATACCTGAGGCCTCTAGAAAAATGTGTCAGCCACTGCAAAGGGGGGATCTTGTGAAAACTGGGAAATTTACTCATCTCCTTGAACAGTTCGATAGTGGTTTCAGAGATCAAAGGTTTGCGATCGGGAGAGGATACAAAGGCTAGTTCCCTATTGGTTGGAATAAATTCATCGTAGAATTTACCTGTTATCGGGAGACCGGCTATGCGGTGAAGATCCCAAAGTGTTATGCTCATTTCACCATAGGGTAAGTGGAAGGAGTTAGTTGTAGGTGACCAGTACTCGAGGAAACCTTTTAGTACAGTAGGTTCCCTATAGAAGTATTTGGAAGTCACTTCTATAGCATCATAAAGGCCGATTTTTGCAAGTGTGTTCACGTGCTTCAGTAAGATAGCTTCCGCCCAATCAGAATAATAACGACGAGCAGTTAACAGGCCTCTGATGCAAAATTCTGCTTGTCCCCAGAGTTGTTCCCAGTCTCGGAAACGTTGCCGGACTGTCTCATAAAAATGTGAAGGAAAGAGGTCGTGAGGGCTATGAAAAGGAACTAAGAAGATCATGGGATGAATTTCTCCTATCTTTTGTCGCGGCTTCTGCGTTTGTATGACTCCCTCAAGGATCCGGGGTTCTCTTGTGGCCCATGTTTCAGTATACATCAATCTTTCACCATGAACGTAATCCTTGGATTCACAGTCAAGCATGGGCTGATGGCGATAGACATTGATGGGAATTATTATCATGCCTTCTACATGAGGGTTGTCAAACTTTATAACGCCTTCAACAACTCGTACTGAATCCCACAAATTTTGAAGTCTCTTCTTCTTGTGTTCCTTAATTTTTTCTGCAAACTCCTTCGCCTTATTCTGGCGAGTTTTCTTCGAATGGGAGGCAAGGGTGATCTTTCACTATCAGTACTCTCTGCCATGCTTAGGAGTTTTCTTCGAACGGGAGGCAAGGGTGATCTTAATTTTCTCTGCAAACTCCTTCGCCTTATTCCGGCGAGTCTTCACGAAGAAGTGATCTTTCACTATCAGTACGAATATGAGCTGTAGTCTTTAACCACTCGTCCCAATCGTACTCTCTGCCATGCTTAGGAGGACATTTGATATCTCCTAAGGATATGGATCTATGAATAGGGGATGGAAGAGATTTAATGTGGTCGGAGAAGTCAAAGGTGGGAAGAACAGGCTCTTTGAAATAAGGAGTTCTGGAGGTAGTCTTTGTTCGCTTGGCAGGTGGTTGATCAGAAGAAGGTTGATCAGAAGGAGGAGTCACAGGACGGGCTGTTTGCTTTATACGAGCCATAATGATGTAAGGAGTTAAGGAAAGAAGATGAATATCGGAATGAGAATAGAAGAAAGATGAAAAATGGCTAAGTACTGGAAAAGGTCAAAAGGAGAGAAAATCGGCTAAGTGTGGAACACTTTGCACGGGTCCGCACAAAGTATATGGATTGAGCGGAACATTTTGGACTTTGAAGAAACTCGTGCAAACTGCAAGGGTTTGCGCGGGGCCGCGCAAAGTATATGGTTTGCACGGAGGAAAATCGCAGAAGCAAAGTTTCGCCAAACCAAAAAGGGTTCGTGCAAATGACAAAGTTGTTGGGCTATTTATAGGATTCGTGGCCGAGTACAGCACTCGACTTTGCTTTGCGCGGGATCGCGCAAACCCTGCAGAAAGGTGTGATTTGATCATTTTCTTTGATTTTCTGAAAAAAGCAAAGAACGGATCAAGGGGGCATCTGTTGAGGCGTAAAATAAGAGAAGAATTGAAGCAAGGAAAGATTAAGGAATTTAGGAAAAAGTTGGAAGAAAGGAACAAAGAATTAAGTTCTGAGAACACTTTGCGCGGGACTGTACAAAGTATACAGATTGCGCGAGGCTGCACAAAGAATACAGATTGCGCGGGATGGCGCAAAGCATACCGTTTGCGCGTATCCGCGCAAACCATACAACAGTGATGTAAAAATGGTTGTGAGTTGTTTTGTCCCACATCGCCCGTCAAAGTTTTATGCTTGTAAAATGCCTATAAATACCCCGTTCTCTCCCTAAAAAGGGGTTCGAAGATTTTGGAGTGAAAGAAGAACGAAGGAGAAGACAGAAGGTGCGGAGCATCGGGCTCCAGCAAATTGAGCGGACCCGCGCAAACGAGCATTGGGTTCTTATAGTTTGCGCGGATCCGCGCAAACGATATGGTTTGCGCGGGACGGCGCAAACCGACTGCCCTGCAGTCTATAACAGCAATGGGCTGTCATGTTGCTGAAATGGTCGGAATCTTCAAATCTTCAAGTTCTTCCTATTCAAGAGAGAACGAAGAGTCACCGACAGAAAGTCGTATTTCTCCTAAGTCCCAGGAGATGACTGAAATAGCACTGAAATGCTGCCAGAATCTCTATTTTTCTTGAAGACTGTTGGTCGATTCGTCAATTCCTCCTAAGTCCTAGGGGATGATTGGGATCATTGCCGTTATGCTGCCGAAATCTACATTTAACTATGTCAGCTGAATGAATTCTTTGTAATCTATCTTAGAATCAAGGAATATCTGAGGATGTAAATGAATTCAAAATTAATAAAATGTGATGATTATCTTTATACTTTTCTGTTGTTATGTCTGAATAAGATAGTTTCCCCAAACAAAATACATTCGTTTCCTTGTCGAAACATCCTCGATTGAGAAAGAATGTTTGGCGTGGATATTCGCTGTACAAAAGTTAAGAATTATTGTCTCTCCCACGATATAACTTTAATCTCAAGAGCAGATCCGATAAAATTCTTGATGACCAGGCCAATGTTGTCGGGAAGATTAGCCAAATGGATGTTATTTTTATCAGAATATACTATTTCATATAGGCCGGCGAAAGCAGTAAAAGGGCAGGCCATGGCAGATTTTCTCGCAGCACATCCTGTGGCATAAAGTGAAGAAATTAATGATGACTTCTCGAACGAGCAGGTTATGATAGCCGAATCGCAGAGCCCATGGCAAATGTATTTCGATGGTGCTGCTCGAAAATCGGGAGCAAGGGCAGGAGTGATATTCATTACTCCTCAAGGCGATCTGTTACCATACTCCTTCACACTGGGCACTACATGCACGAACAATGAGGCTAAATACAGAGCCCTCATTATCGGAATGGAAATAGCTCAGCAAATGGAAATAAAATTATTGCACATCTTCGGAGATTCTAAATTGATTATAAATCAATTGACAACAGAATTCGAAATAAGGAAACAAGAGCTCTTGCCTTATTGTCGGAAAGCACAACAGTTACTTGAACAGTTTTGTCATGTGGAAATCTAACATATACCACGATATGAGAATGCAAAAGCGGATGCTTTAGCCAGTCTGGCAGCGGCTCTGTCCTGCACAAATCGAAGTCCTCTCCAGGTAACTATAGAAGAAATAAGATTCTTGCCATCCGCAGAGGTTATCGAAGAAATCTTTGAAATGTTTCCTATATCCTGTCTGGAAATAACGAAAGATGATTGGAGTCAACCTTTCGTCGATTATCTCAAATACAACATCTTGCCAGAAGATAATGCGCAAAGACAGCAAGATTAAGCAGCGATCGGGCAAATTTGTCATATGCAGCGAGGTATTGTATAGAAAATTTTATAATGGAATGCTGTTACGGTGCTTAGACAAGCAAGAAGCAAGTCAAATGCTGCAGGAAGCACATTCAGGAGAATGTGGAGCGCATCAAGCCAACCGAAATTTATGCTATAGAGTGCATCGAATGGGTTATTACTGGCCTACCATGTTCAAAGATGCGATAGAATATGCGAAGTGGTGTCATGAATGTCAAATATATGGGGATATAATACATGTTCCCCCGAAAGACTTACATCATCCATTGCTTCTTGGCCTTTCTCAGCTTGGGGACTCGACGTGATTGGCCCTATAAATCCACCTTCATCTAAAGGAAAACAATATATTTTGGCAGCGACAGACTATTTCTCCAAGTGGACCGAAGCAGTCGCTTTACGCAATGTTAAAGAAAAGGACATGGTCAACTTCATCCGGCATGCCATAATATACCGTCATGGTATTTCGAAAAAGATCGTCTCTGATAATGGCATCCCTTTTAAAAATAGAGGCATGGAAAAGTTGTGTCAGAAGTTCGGCATCCAACATTCGTTTTCAACACCTTACTATCCCCCGGCCAATGGATTAGCGGAGGCATTTAACAAAACGATTGTCAAATAATAAAGAAAACAGTAACAGGCAATAAGCGCGATTGGGATGAAAAGTTACAGGAAGCATTATGGGCCTACAGAACTACCCATCGTACAACAACAGGGGCGACACCGTATTCATTAATTTATGGCATGGAGGCAATTATCCCAATCGAAATACAAGTGGCATCGCTCAGAATAGCCGTACATCAGTCTGTAGCAGATGATGAAAATGTAAAAATAAGGCTGAAAGAATTAGATCTGCTCGATGAGAAACGTCTAACAGCTCAGCAACGGTTGTAGTCATATAAGGCCAGGATATCGGCTGCCTTTGATAAACAAGTTAAATACCGCTCTTTTAAAAAAGGGGATATGGTGCTAATGCTGAAAAGACCTATAGTGGTCACTCGCCGGACAGGGGGCAAGTTCGAGCCTAAATGGGACAGTCCATCTGTGGTAAAAGAAGTATACTTCAATGGGGCATATAGAATCACAAATCAAGGGGGGCAAGGTATCAGTATGCCTGTCAACGCCCGCTTCATCAAAAGATACTACCCCTGAAGAGAGACATGCTGATTTTGACCCAGAATATTATCGGCATAATGATTCTGTATCAAAAGGGGGCAAGGATGAATAAGATCATGTCTATATGTCAACAAAAGAAGCTATGAAGAAGAAATTCACGAGCATGTCAACTATGTTAGCAAGCATTAATTCTAAAAAAAAATATATGGATCATCGTCATCAGCAAATAAGTTTACAAAGTCAATATCACCTTGAAGATTCACTTGAAGATATTGATTCTCTTGAAGATATCGACAAGATTGATATATTGCCTTACAAGGCACGAATCCTCTTGAAGATATTATCAAAAACCGTCGGAAACATCTATTATGCTGGCAATGACAATGATCATAATTATTATTGCCCTACAACGCACGGATCTTCTTAAAGATACTATCAAAAGCAAAGATATATCAATCTCAGTCAAAGAGGCCGTCTAGCCAAGCCAAATCCTGAAAGAGCCAAATCAAAAAGATCAAGCTCTAAGAAAGAGCTAAAAGCTCTCTATATATATATAACTCTCAAAGGATCAAAAAAAAAAAGGATCAAGCTCTAAAAGGATCAAATCCTCAATGGATTAAGCTCTCAAGGATCAAGCTCTAAAAGGGCCGGCCAACTACACATAAGACCTATCAAGATCGTCATTCGGGCAACGGCGAGGAGTCAGTGGCCCTAAAAAGCCCGCGAAGACCATCGTGCGCACCCATGCTGGCAGCTGACGAAGTCAAGAATTTAAAGCCTAAAAGGCCATAAATCCGTGAAGACTAGTCACCGTAACTCCCAAGCCGTCTGTATAGCTTTCCGGCAGCGCCACAGGGAACGGATGAAAGTGCCCTCCCATGAATGAGCTCGACCTTGCAAACGAAGAAAACAGGGGCCGCAGTGCGAGCTTTTAGGCCAACCATGCGTAAGACCCTCCAGATCTAGGGTTTGATTTCAGTAGTAACTCGTGAAGAAGGGATTAAGCCTACTCATTGATGGACTGGCGACCCTAGATTTGGTGCCCAAAGGTAGCCTTGCGAGTCCTGCGAACTCTAGAGAGTTACCGTGGCCAACCCTGTGCGTAAAACCAACAGTTCACCACCCGATAGCATCACTGGGCCCCTCTGATGGACCGTGGCCTGTGAACTCAAGGCAGTGAAAAGTCCAAGAGAACTCTAGAGGGTTACAAAGACCATCACATAAGACCAACAAGTGCTCCACTACCCAAGAGCTTAAACTGTGTGTGCTCGCGCTCAACTACTCATGAGCTTAAACTGTGTGTGGCTAATTAAATTGAAACTTAGCACCACCAATTTAATACTCACATAGAGAATCCCGCACTAACAAAGCATAAAAGGCTTGAAAATTATAATTAATAATATGATGAAATTACTGTATGAAAATAGGGTTGCTATAATATGATGTGATGAATGCCAGCATAAATGTCATCAATATGCGATGTGATAAATGCCATCATAAATATCTCAAAATGCTATCATAAAAGCATATGTTAAGTCGAATAAATTACCCATTCAAAAGCATGTAAACAAAGATTACATGTTCAAAAATCACATGTTTAAAGTTCTTCCGTAACCCCTATTGCTTCTATATATTTGCGCAAATCCTCTTTTAATTGCGCTTGAGCTGCATCATGCTTGGATTTTTCTTCAAGAATAAGTTTCGCCTGATCAGGAACACCAGCTAGCTTGCTCTCCAAAGATGCGATCATTTCTCTACCTTGGAGTAGTGCAGATTTTTCTCTATCAACGGATTGAACATTCGCCCGCATCCTTTCTTCAACATCCTGAATGGCTAATTCTTGCTCATGATTCCTCTTCTCCCATTGAGAGATTTCTTCTTTCAAGGTTGCAATGCGATCTTGGATAGTCACTCTCTCATCAGTATGAATCTTTAATTGATCTTGAAGAATCAGATATTCTTGCTCAAGTTTCGAGATAGATGAAGCCATCAGAGAAGCTTGTTCTTGAGATACAACCAGCTGCTTCCCATATTCTAAAATCTCAGGGGCTATTATAGCATTTTCTACCGACGCCAGTGAGATTACTGAATCGCGGAATTTATGGAGCGAATCGCGCAAAGGAGATATGTTAATTCTAGCCATCCTGGCAGATCTCTCCAAAATTTCCATAGCAACGTCCAAGTCCAACCATTGATCAGGGTTTCTGACGATATGGGCTATCGTCAACAAAGAGTGTTTCACCATAAGCATCTTGTGGACAGGGACTTTTGCAAAAGACGATAGTTCAGATGTAGTGGCCATAGAGTCGGAACTGGCCGCACCACTGCAAGAAGGGGTTCCTATAACAAAAGTAGAAAGGCATTCAAATATATTATAAGATATGCGGTTCTAAGTAAAATAACTAGTGCATATATATACCTGTAGCTGGAATGCGATTAACAGAAGGAGAAGCTCCCTGAGTCATGGAAGGGCCGAGTCCCACCACATCAGCAAAAGATGGTGCTCTAGCCTCCGTACTTGAATCTCTGGTAGTTGGAGTTGGCAAGTCAGTGGTTTCTGTTGGAAATATAATTTCACGAGCTACCACTTTCTGTACCACTAACGGAACTACAGGAGCTCTTGGTGAAGTTACTGCAGGAGGATTCGCTGAAGAAATTGCGCCTATCTCAGCGACCTGAGCACCTAAAAAAGGGAGACACGATAATTCTAAACAAATAATTGTTGTTAAATATGTAGATAAATATACGCATATGAAAGTTAAATCTCCTTTACCTAGTAAATATCCGTATTCGCCATAATCTAAATGCTCCTCCTCATCTTCCTCAGCTGCAGGAGATTTAGCAGGAATATTAATGCCAGGAAGAGCTTTAGAGGTTGCAGGAAGAGGTTCCATTTCAACGCCTTCTGTAATTGCTTCCTCTTCTCCGCCAATATCGACTTCGCCTTCTTCAAAATCGTCATCTTTATCATCACGGCTTTCACTGTCCTCGTCATCTTCATACTGCGAAGAGGCAGTAGTCTTTGATGATGAGGCTGAACTCTCATCTCCCAAAATCTCTTCATCGACTTCTTCAATGACAGCTTGCTTTCCTTCACAAGAAGCAGCCCGGCTGCTCTCTGGTGCAGACTCTTTGATTGTAGGGTAGGCGGATGCTTGTCTGGTCCCCTCTGAAAGAATAGGAGATGATGCCTATAAACGCGTTCTCGATCTAGTCATTGGGGAAGATGAACTAGGACAAAGGGGTTGTGAAGGAGGTATAGGAGCATCACAAGTTGGTTCTTTTTGAACCGCTACAGTCTCTGCAGGAACTGGGGAAGATGCACCTTCAGCGTCATCTGCAGCCTGATCTGTAAAGTCTCGACGAGATTGCTCAAATTATCTTAAAACTCCATAAGCAAACCAGCCATCCAAAGTGTTAATAGGCTTTTTTTCGCGGATGGGATCTTCTAATGATATCTTGCTGCAAATTTCTCCACAATGAAATGCATGGCTCTTTTCTAGAATACAGCCGACTCCGCTTTCTAGCTGTCTGCCTTTCAGCCTAGGCGGGTGGAGAAAGATAGAAGAATCCACAGGCAAGCACTTAGTGACCAAATATGATTGATGGTCCCACCATCGCATCCAGCCGTATGATGTGCGGACTACACGATTACAGAAATTATGAAGGAAGATCCAATGTTCATAGCCCAACGCATTTTTCGAGTAACTAGCCCGCAGTCTTTTGGTACAGTTTGGTAGTAACCGAATTGACGAACGAAACGACTGGGGTAATAAGGTTCTCTCCAGAACTCTGTCCCTTCCCGGAGGGGTAGACTGCAAGAACGAATGGAAAAGAAGAAAGCTCTTTCCGCTGCAGTGAGTGCACCTTGATCTACTATGTCTGTATCGTCGGTGTAGCGATGGAGACGGAATTGAAAGAAGTTTATTTGGTCATCATCCCAAATCTTATTTGCAACCCAGTCATATGATCTTTTGGCCATTGTCCTTTGTTGAAAGAACCAAAGCGGAAGGTGAGAAGGATGAACATATGCTTGCTCCGGGGCTTCGAAAGTCCATGGGAAGTAAACCCCTAGCCACCCTGTGATATATGCCAAGAAGTATGTGCAGACAAAACGCCGAGAGTAGGATTTTTCACGTGGGTGGCTACTTCCCCAAGAGCTCTGTAAATAGAGCATAGCACTGGAGGAGCGAGGGAATATCTATGGCCTTCCGCCAAAGCACCAGCTACAGCGAAGACGGTGGGACGAACAACATCTGCCCATTTAGAGCTGGGCAGTACGACTAAGCTCAGCCAATAGGCCAAGAAACCTGCAAGCTCTCCGAAGGAGCTATACTCTGGTCTCTCCTTCATTGCGTCTCGGACTTTGTTAACTCCTTGGAGTGACAATCACGAAATCTTCAAAAGAAAAAAAGGGTAAGTGTGCAGAAATCTCTAGACAGCAAGGATATAAGGAGAAAAGTCGATTTTCGGACTGATAAATACCTGAGGCCTCTGGAGAAATGTGACAGCCATTGCAAAGGGGAGATCTTGTGAAAATTGGGAAATTTACTCATCTCTTTGAACAGTTCGATGGTGGTTTCAGAAATAGAAGGTCTGCGATCGGGAGAGGATACAAAGGCCAGTTCTCTATTGGTTGGAATAAATTTATCATAGAATTTATTTGTTATCGGGAAACCAGCTATGCGGTGAAGATCCTAAAGTGTTATACTCATCTCACCGTAGGGTAAGTGGAAGGAGTTGGTTGTGGGTGACCAGCACTCGAGAAAGCCTTTCAGTACAGTAGGTTCCTTATAGAAGTACTTGGAAGTCACTTCTATAGCATCGTAAAGGCCGATTTTCGCAAGTGTGCTTGTGTGCTTCAGTAAAATAGCTTCCGCCCAATCAGAATAATAACGTCGAGCAGTTAATAGGCCTCTGATGCGAAACTCTTCTTGTCCCCAGAGTTGTCCCCGATCTCAGAAACGTTGTCAGACTGTCTCATAAAAATGTGAAAGAAAGAGGTCGTGAGGGCTGTGGAAAGGAACTAAGAAGATCACGGGATGAATTTCTCCTATCTTTTGTCGCGACTTCTGCATTTGTATTACTCCCTCAAGGATCCGGAGTTCTCTTGTGGCCCACGATTCAGTATACATCAATCTTTCACCATGAACGTAATCCTTAGGTTCACAGTCGAGCATAGACTGATGGCGGTAGACATTGATGGGAATTATTGTCATGCCTTCTGCATGAGGGTTGTCAAACTTCATAACGCCTTCAATAACTCGTACTGAATCCCATGAGTTCTGAAGTCTCTTCTTCTTATGTTCATTGATCTTTTCTGCAAACTCTTTAGCCTTATTTCGGTGAATCTTCTTCGAACGGGAGGCCGGGGGAGTGTCTTCACGAAAAGGTGGTATTTCACTATCAGTACGAATGTGAGCAGTAGTTTTCAACCATTCGTCCCAGTTGTACTCTCTGCCGTGCTTCGGAGGACACTTGATATCTCCTAATGATATGGATCTATGAATGGGGGATGACAGAAATTTGATGCGGTCAGAGAAGTCAAAGGTGGGAAGAACAAGCTCTTTAAAATAAGCAGGAGTGCTGGAGGTAGTCTTTGTTCGTTTAGCAGGAGGTTGATTGGGAGAAGGTTGGTCAGAAGGAGGAGTCACAGGACGGGCTGTTTGTTTAATACGAGCCATAGTGAAATAAGGAGTTAAGAAAAAGTAGATAAGTGTCAGAATGAAAATAGAAGAAAAGGTGAAAATAGCCAAGTATTGAAAGGTTGAAAGGATGGAAAATCAGCTAAGTACAGGACGCTTTGCACGGGTCCGCACAAAGCATACAGGTTGCACAGTACGTGGCGGACTACGGAGGAACTTGCGCAGACAGCAAAGGTTTGTGCGGGACCGCACAAAGGTTATCGTTTGTGCGGAGGAGAATCGCAACAGCAGAGTTTCGCTAGAGCACGGAGGGTTTGTGAAAATGACGAAGTAGTTAGGCAATTTATAGGGCTCATGAACGAGTACAGTACTCGGGTTGGCTTTGCGCGGGACTGCGCAAACCCTAAAGGAGGGAATTGTTTGATCATTTTCTTTGATTTTCTGGAAAATAAAGAACGGATCAAGGGGGCATCTGTTGAGGCATAAAATAAGAGAAGAATTGGAGCAGGGAAAGATCAAGGCATTTAAGAAAAAGTTGGAAGAAAGGAACAAAGAAATAGTTCTGAGAACACTTTGCGTGGGCGCACAAAGTATATCGTTTGCACGTGTCCGCGCAAAGCATGTAACAGTGGCACAAAAATGATTGTGAGTTATTTTGTCCCACATCGCCCAAAAATTGGAGTTTCACACCTGCGAAATGCCTATAAATACCCCGCTCTCTCTCTAAAAAGGGGTTCGAAGATTTCGTAGTGAAAGTAGAGCAAAGGAGAAGACCGAAGTTGCGGAGCATTGGGCCTCAGCAGATTGCGCGGACCCGCGCAAACGAGCATTGGGCTCCTATAGTTTGCGCGGACCCGTGCAAATGATATGGTTTGCGCAGGATTGCGCAAACCGACTTCCCTGCAGTCTATAACAGCAATGGGCTGTCATGCTGCTGAAATGGCCAGTATTGAGGCACAAAAAATATCTCATTACAATGGTCAGAGAACACCATGGTGCTGATCTGCCCAAGGGGTAGTTTAGGTATTTTGGCAAAATTCCAGCTCAAAGGGGTAGTTTAGGTATTTTGGCAAAATTCCAGCTCAAAGGGTAGTTTAGGTATTTTGGGAAAAGTTCTAGCTCAAGGGGTAGTTTAGGTATTTTTGGAAAGTTCCGGCTCCAAGGGTATCGCACCTGTTGAGGCATGAAAAAGTGATGAAAGGATTGAAGCAGAAGAAGATTGGAAAGCAAAATATTAGAGAGAAGCAAGGCAGGAGAAGGAGAGAAGAATGCTTTGCGAGGACCCGCGTAAAGCATACATTGGCGCGGACCCGCGCAAAGCATATCGTTTGGGCGGACTGGCGCAAAGTATATGATGACTACATAAAAAGTGATTTTTGTCCCACTTCACACGTGTGAAATGTCTATAAATACTCCACTCCCTCTCTCATAAAGGGGTTCGAAGATTTCGGAGTGAAAGAAGAGCGAAGGAGAAGATCGAAGGTGCGGAGCATTGGGCTCTAGAAAATTATGCGGACCCGCACAAACAAGCATTGGGCTCCTATAGTTTACGCGGACCCGCGCAAACCGACTGCCCTGCAATCTGTAACAAAAATGGGCTGTCATGTTGCTGAAATGGCCAGAGTCTTCAAATCTTCAAATTTCTTCTGTTCAAGTTTAAAGAAGAGAAATCAGCAGAAGAGCAATTCCTCCTAAGTATTAGGAGATGATCAAAATAGCACCAGAATGCTGTCAAAATTCCTATCTCCTTGAAGATTGGTTGATCAGATTATCAGCAATTCCTCCTAAGTCCTAGGAGATGACTGAAACTCCTGACGAAATGCTGCCGAATTTGCTATTTGGATCAAATCTTTAAACATTATTAATTTGTATTGTTTGAACAATCTATCTTAGAATCAAGGGATATCAGAGGATGTAAATGAATTCAGAATCAATAAAGTATGATGATTGTCTTTATACTTTTCCATTGTTATGACTGACTAAGATAATTTCCCCAAATCAAACACCTTTGTTTTCTTGTCAAAACAAAATGGCGACTCTGCTGGGGATATTATCTTATTTAACATTAACTTGGAGAAAGTTGTAAGACTCTTATCACTTTTTGGCGTCTCTTAGACGCCAAAATGGTGATTCTCAGTGGGAACATCCTCCCCTTCATCTCTAAGATAGTTTACTTAATCCCTCACATATTAAATTCACGTATATTTCATTATCGAAGGTTTCCGAATCCAACTACAAGTTACAACCAATGACAATTTCTGAAAGGACAGTGGGCTTCCGTTTCACTCCAACCGGGTTCATGATAGAGTATGCACCGAATCAATCTCCAGAGTACATGATTCGAATTTCTTTGGACAAAAACAACCCGACTCGAACAACATCTGATGTCATATCCGCTTCACCTCAACCGCTGGAAGGAGATAAAAGCTAGACTGTCGTAATGTCTCGTAAAATAAGAGCACAGAATGCAAGAAGCTCTAGAGTACACCCGCTTACGCCAAGAGTTAGAAGGCCGATAACGTGTAATGCAGCGAAGAAGAATTCTGAAATCACTCCTGCGATTTATCCTGAGCAAGTAGTCTCGCAATTAACAACGCGTGACTTTCCGACTCTAACCGCCTCAAGGGTCAAGTGGACGAAAGAGCAAAAGGGTAAAGCAATAGTGATGGATTCGCCAATGTTAATGTCGCCTCAGAAAAATTCACTGATGCTCGTATTGCCCCAATCAATCGGTAGCGCAGGGAATACGGAGGAGTCAGACAATACTCCACCCTCTCGCTCTACTCCAGCTATGGCTTCATCAAAAAGTAAAGAAGCCACGGTGCATATGGCCGAAATGAATCAGGAAAATTTGCCATCCACTAAAGATCATATTAATGAGATAGTTGAAGTGCAAAGAACACTAATAGATGAATGCAGAAATCTCAAGGAAGCACTAGCAACTCTTGCGCATAATGTAGCCCAAATTGCGGCTCCACCAGCAACGGGAGGAGTAAACGGACATAAAAGCCCTCCTGAACACTCTCATCCACAGGGGGCAGGATCAAGAGGATCTGTTCCAGTCGCAGGACTGTAATACAGGACGATGTAAGACAAGTTATCGAAGAAGCTGTCAGATTAGAAAAAGAGCGCGCAAATACTGGCCGCTTCAGGTACCGGACGCCATATCCAAGAGAGATAGAAGATGTTCCATTCCCAACCAATTTCAAACAGCCAGATTTTCAAAAATTTAAAGGAAATGGGTCTCCAAAAGAGCATCTCTTTCACTTCATTACCAGCATGGGAAATTTCTCTACGACACCTCAATATTGTTTACAGTTATTTGGATCTTCTTTAACAGGCAAAGCATTTCGATGGTATTCTGGTTTGATGCCCGAGTCAATAAGAACGTGGGAGCAAATGCAAGACGCGTTTATATCCAATTTCTTCTCGTCAGAATGCGACGTCAGTATTGCAGAATTGGCCTCTGTCAGACAAAGAAAAAATGAAACTATGGAGAAATTCATTGATAGATGGAAGACCTTGGGGGCTTCATGCAGACAGTTACCAAAAGAGAAAGAACAAGTGAACATGTGCTTGAATTCTATGAAACCAAGAATTGCTTTCGGGCTCATGAGTGCTGATATAAAAACTTTTCGAGATCTTGCAACAAAAGCGCATGCATTGGAAGTGATGGGTACAAAGATGTCAGTCTTTCGGATCAAGACAGAAAGAAGAGAACCGAATAGATTAATGGTAAATATTGTTAATCAAGAAAAGAAAAAGAATATTTTTTACAATAAACGAGAAACAAAGAAAAGAGAGGATTTAGATCAAGTTAATGGTAAGCGGCCACGACCATACGACTCCTACAGGGAATATGCATTCAATAAAGAAGATATGTTGCCAATGATGGAACAATTGCTTGCCGATAGAATTATCAGCTTACCTTCTCCAAAATATCCAAAAGAAGTCGAAATGACTAAAGAAGAAAAATATTGTCATTTCCATCGCTGTTTAAGGCATCGTACAGAAGATTGTTTTACATTAAAAAATATACTAAAGCGATTGATAAAACAAGGTGAGATAGTGACGAACAAGAATGGAGGACAGGACAAGAAAGTCGTTGTGAACATGACATCTGCAAGAGATCTGACAAAGAACGGGAAAGATAAAGGGAAGGCTGTTGCGAAAAGGGGATGGCCGGCAGTGATAAATTCACTCAAAAACTCTCGTTATAATTCAGAATTTGTTGAGTTATCCTCTAAAGAAGTTAGTTATGGATTAGCTTCCATTCGCCAAAGAGAGGATGAATTGGTCAGAGAATTCATTAATCGATGGAGGATTCAGGGGACATCACGCTTGCGATTGGTGAAAGAGGAAAAAGAACAAGTTAAGTTATGCATGGAATGCATGAAACTAAGTATTGCGTCAAGTCTCGCGAATTCAAATATACAGACATTTCAAGATTTGATTGAAGAAGTTTGCAGTTTAGAAAGGATTAATGATAAAATGTCCGACTTTTATATAAATCAGTTGGTTTCAAACCTTGGAAGAAATGCAATTTATATGCCTCAGGAAGAAAGAAAAGTGAAGAATGAGCCAGGAAGTTCAGATACAAGAAATATGACTGAGCATACGACCAAGAAAATGAAGAAAGAATTTGCACAGCCTAGGGATCGTAAGAAGTATTCATTTGTAGAAGATGATATACTCCCTATGTTAAACAAATTGTTAGTAACCGAAAAGATTAGATTGCCGTGGCTGAAATGTCCAAGGGAAATGAAGAAAATAGGAGAAGGTGATTATTGTCACTATCATCGTTCCCTCAGACATCGAACAGAGGACTGTCAAGTTACAAAAGATGATCGATAAAGGTGAAATCTCTATCAGGAAAGTGTATGAAATAAAAGAAGTACATGGGCCTGATCAGCTTAAGACTGGAAGCAATGCCAATCTTAAACAAACAATATGAAGTAATACGACATTAGTATATTTGTTAAAGGTCGCGACATCGTAATTTTGATTACGAAGATTCCTAGAGCAATGCTTCCAAATCAAAAGGGGGCAAGACAAGTGAGTAAAAAGGTGAGCAAAAAATTGTGAAAGATTTTTCTCACTATAGAATGTATTTCTTTTGCGTATTTGAATAAAATGCAGGCTTTCAAGCATATTAAGTCATCGCCAAATGAGAAGCGTCGATGATTATCGCCAAAAGTAGCGCTTTCAAGCATGTCATCAATCGCTTTCAAGCATATTGAGTCATTGCCAAATGCCAAGCGTCAATAATTGCTATCAAGTGTTGATAATCGCTGCCAAGCGTCAATAATTGCTATCAAGCGTTGATAATCGCTGCCAAGCGTCAATAATCGCTATCAAGTGTTGATAATCGCTGCCAAGCGTCAATGATCATTATCAAGCGTCAATGATCATTATCAAGCGTTGATGATCGCTACCAAGCGTTAATGATCACTATCAAGCGTTGATGATCACTACCAAGTGTTGAAGATTGCTGCTAAGCATTGACAATTATCGCCGACGCCGAAAAAAAAAATTCCGCCAGTAAGTACCAATGATTATCACAAAATTAGCAACCATCGCTGTTGTTATCAATCGCTTATCAAAATTGCTATCATCGCCAAGCTGATACACTATTTCAAATACAATAAAATGTTCCCAGAACATTATCAGTAGCGACGAAATATCAATTATCGATTCACCATCTTTTGGCAGTGGAATAAACTATATAACCAACCATATATAAAGGTGACGATAGCGATGGTAGCTTAACATTTAAGGCAGTTGACAAAGCAGTCACATAAGGCCTATCTCTATGATCATTTAAGGTAGTTGATGAAGCAGTCACATAAGGCCTATCTCTATAATCATTTAAGGCAGTTGATGAAGCAGTCACATAAGGCCTATCTCTATGATCATTTAAGGCAGTTGACAAAGCAGTCACATAAGACCCATACCATCTGTATAGCTTCCGACAGCGTCACGGGGAATGGAGAAAAATACCCTCCCGTGAATGGGTCCGACCTTGCAGGCGAAGAAAAAGTGAGTCTCTAAAGCAGGATGACTCCCCAGATCCCTGGTTTGATTTCAGTAGTAACTCATGAAGGTCTCTGAAGCAAGATGACCTCTCATTTGATGGACTGACGACCCTAGATTTGGTATCCATTGAAAATTCATATCCCGGGCTTGTTTCTGGTAGTAACTCATGAAGGTCTCTGAAGCAAGATGACCTCTCATTGATGGACTGGCAGCCTGGGGTTTGGTCAAAGGTAGCCTGGTTAAGCCCCGCGAACTTTAGAGAGTTACTATGGCCACCCTGTGCGTAAATCCCATTAAATTCACAGCCGTGATTGCTCCACTACTCAAGAGCTTAAACTGTGTGTTCTTTCACTAGTGATTGCTCCAACTACTTAAGAGCTTAAACTGTGTGTTGCTCCACTACTTAAGAGCTTAAACTATGTGTGTAAGTGTCAGTCTAGTTCAGTCCAGTCCAGTCTAGTTCAATCTAGACTAGTCAAGTCTGGTCGAGTCAAGTTAAGTTAGGTCAAGGTTAGTCTCGTCCAAGTCAAAGTATGGCCAGTCAAAGTGCATTAGCACCACTGCTCAAAAGTGAATGTAGCATTCAAAACGCTGCGAATACACATTTGAAATTAGATATGCTCAAATATGCAATTGCCTGATGAAATTTTAAATGTTGAAAAGAAAAAATATATGCAAAAATGCGTTTCCCTTGAATCAGGTTCAAATTATAGCAACAGTAAAGGACAACTAAAATATTGGCAATTATCTACTCAAAAGTTTAACTCTTCAAGGAATATCTACAAGCTTCACCTTGGAAATATTATCTCCTGAAGAAATCTTTATGCAACATTGACCAGGAAGGGGGGCAGGATTTATGTCTTCGAATTAATCTATATTTATGTCTTCGAATCAATCTATGCTTATGTCTTCAAATCAATCTATGCCTTGGTCTTTCTAATAATTTCTTATACACAGCAAAAGAATTTATATACTGAGAATCACGACTCAAAGTGAACATTCAAAAGTTGCCTCTATATTAAAGCTCAGTTATATGCCAATGTTGTAAACTCTTCGCTATCCTAATAATGATACCGCGAGACTCCAAGTATCAAATCTGAGAGAGACAAGGAGCAAACGGAATCATCACCGAATCAGCAAAGATCCAATGAAAAGTCTATGAAGAAATATTAAGGAGCACAAGCTAGAAATGACTCAGCGATTGAACCTTGGAAATGATATCTCCAAAAGCGTGATTTAATGAGCAAAAGAATGCAATGCGAAGCACGATGACAAGCGCAAAGATGCAATGCTTAAATCATTATCAAATTACGAATCTCACAATTAACTTAAAAGAGAGAAGTTTTCAATACATATTTCAAAATTATCAATGCTTCTTAAGGCTAAATTGAAAGAGTTATAATGTCTTGAGATACTAATCCCGATTAATCTAGCAGGAAAGATCATCATTTGAAAGATTGGATTATGCAGATCATGAATAAAGGAAACAATAAAAAAGGTTGCTGCGATAAGAGCAATGGAGTTGATCAAAGACACCGTTGCAGAATTGAAGAAAAAAAGTCACTTTAGTTTATCAAAGACACCGTTGCAGAATTAAAGAAAAAAAAGTCGCTGGAGTTGATCAAAGAGACCGTTGCAGCAGCAATGGTGTTGAAAGAAAGTTCGCTGATCAAGTTGCTCAAAAACAAAATCATCACGGGTGTTACAGAGATGTGTTTCGATGAAAAGAGAACTTCACCTTCTCTAATGAAGCTTCCACTCGACACTATTGGCTGGGGGCATTCAAGTCTTCCGTTCGAGCGCCATCAATCAAATCCTCCATCCAAGTGCAATCAATCAACTTTTCCGTTTGAACGTGATCAGTCAAGTTTCCCGTTTGAACGTGATCAGTCAAGTTTCCCATTCGAGCACCATCAATCAAATCTTCCGTCTAAGCACAATCAATCAAGTCTTCCGTTCGAGCACAATCAGTCAAGTCTTCCGTTCGAATCTAAGCATTCAAGCCTTCCGTTTGAATCTAAGCATTCAAGCCTTCCGTTTGAACGTGAGCATTTAAGTCTTCCGTTTGAACGTGAGCATTCAAGTCTTCCGTTTGAATGCGATCATTCAGTCTTCTATATAAGAATGATCATCCAGTCTTCCAAGCAAGCATGATCATCCAGTTATCCTTCAGTTGCAATTCATTCAAGTTCTTCGGGCAGAGGAATATCGATCTTCCATTTGATTTCAGGAATCAATCAAAGAAGGATCTAGGGGGCATCTATTGAGGCACAAAAAATATCTCATTACAATGGTCAGAGAACACCATGGTGCTGATCTACCCAAGGGGTAGTTTAGGTATTTTGGCAAAATTCCAGCTTAAAGGGGTAGTTTAGGTATTTTGGCAAAATTCCAGCTCAAAGGGTAGTTTAGGTATTTTGGGAAAAGTTCTAGCTCAAGGGGTAGTTTAGGAATTTTGGGAAAGTTCCGGCTCCACGAGTATCGCACTTGTTGAGGCATGAAAAAGTGATGAAAGGATTGAAGCAGAAGAAGATTGGAAAGCAAAGTATTAGAGAGAAGCAAGGCAGGAGAAGGAGAGAAGAACGCTTTGCGCGGACCCGCGTAAAGCATATCGTTGGCGCGGACCCGCGCAAAGCATATCGTTTGCGCGGACCGGCGCAAAGTATATGATGACTGCATAGAAAGTGATTTTTGTCCCATATCGCTAAAGCTAAAGTTTCACACGTGTGAAATGTCTATAAATACTCCACTCCCTCTCTCATAAAGGGGTTCGAAGATTTTGGAGTGAAAGAGGAGCGAAGGAAAAGATCAAAGGTACAAAGCATTGGGCTCCAGCAGATTGCGCGGACCCGCGCAAACGAGCATTGGGCTCCTATAGTTTACGCAGGACCGCGCAAACCGACTGCCCTACAGTCTGTAACAGCAATGGGCTGTCATGTTGCTGAAATGGCCAGAGTCTTCAAATCTTCAAATTCTTTCTGTTCAAGTTTAAAGAAGAGAAATCAGCAGAAGAGCAATTCCTCCTAAGTATTAGGAGATGATCAAAATAGCGCCGGAATGCTGTCAAAATTCCTATCTCCTTGAAGATTGGTTGATCAGATTATCAGCAATTCCTCCTAAGTCCTAGGAGATGACTAAAACTCTTGACAAAATGCTGCCGAATTTGCTATTTGGATCAAATCTTTAAACATTATTAAATTGTATTGTTTGAACAATCTATCTTAGAATCAAGGGATATCAGAGGATGTAAATGAATTCAGAATCAATAAAGTGTGATGATGGTCTTTATACTTTTCCATTGTTATGACTGAATAAGATAATTTTCCCAAATCAAACACCTTTGTTTTCTTGTCAAAATAGTCAGGGTCTTCAAATCTTCAAGTTCTTCCTATTCAAGAGAGAAGGAAGAGTCATCGACAGAAAGGCATATTCCTCCTAAGCCTCAGGAGATGATCGAAATAGCGCCAGAATGCTGCCGAAATCTCTATTTTTCTTAAAGACTGTTGGTCGATTCATCAATTCCTCCTAAGTCTTAGGGGATGATTAAAATCGTTGCCGTTATGCTGCCGAAATTTACATTTTACTATGATAGTTGAACTTATAATGAATTCTTTGTAATCTATCTTAGAATCAAGGGACATCAGAAGATGTAAATGAATTCAGAATCAATAAAGTGTGATGATTGTCTTTATACTTTTCCATTGTTATGTCTGAATAAGATAGTTTCCCCAAATCAAATACATTTGTTTCCTTGTCGAAACAGAAGATTATCAGAATGTTGAAAGAGAAAGCAATGAAGAAGATAGAAATGGTCTTGCGGTTATAATGGCATATAAAAGGTCCAGGCAAAATAAAGACTATACGAAGTATTCATTTGCAAGAAAAGATATACTTCCTATGCTGAATCAATTGTTGGCTATGAAGATTATTGAATTACCTCGGCCAAGACACATCAAAGAAATCGAAAATACTAGAGGAATAGATTATTGCCATTATCACCGCAAATTTGGACATCATACGGAAAACTGTAATCCCCTCAGGAACAAGCTACAAAAGATTATCAATAAAGGAGAAATTGCGATGGAAAGAGCATGACAGAAAGAGAAAAAATGTAGAAAAATGACAGAAGCTCGATAAAGAAATTTCTGGGGGCATCCGCGTTAAAAGACGATAGCATGCTTCATATGATGAATCATCAGTAATTGACAAGATCGAGCTGTCATAGCCTAAATACTCAAATAAAAATCAGAGAGCGAGGCAAAAAATGAAAGACCGCAATGAAAAGCATATTCGTTGCAAATATGCAGATATGCATTCCAATACCTGTCAGTTCAGGAGATGATCGCTATTTTGATTTCGAAAGATATCGGTATGATACTTCCAAAATCAAAAGGGGGCAAGACAGGTGAGTAAAAAGGTAAGAAACTGTGAAATGTATTTCTAACCATAGAATATATCTTTTGTGTACGTGAATAAAATGCAGGCTTTCAAGTGTATCAAGTCATTGCCAAAACAAGACAGGTGAGTAAAATTTGTGAAATATGTTTTTTTTTTTTTACCATAGAATATATCTTTTATGTACATGAATGAAATGCAAGCTTTCAAGCATATTAAGTCATCGCTAAATGCGAACGCCAATAACAAGCGTCAAATAGAAAAGCGAACACCAATAACAAGTGCCAAATAAAAAAGCATCAAATGAAAAGTGTCAAATGACAAGCGTCAATGACTATCGCAAAATTGGTAACTATCATTGTTGTCATCAATTGCTGATACAAAATTATCTTATCTTACCTTATCGAAATTGTTATCATCACCAAGCTGATACACTATCCTAACCATAAGCGTTGTCAGAACATATCAGCAATGGCGATGTATCAATTATTGATTCATTATTCATGGCAATGAAATAAGCAGTGGAATAAGCCTAAATTGGCCAACCACAAAAATCTTATGACTGCGATGGCAAATGATCATTTAAGGCAGCTTAGCCAAGCCTATATGGCCAACTATTCATAAGACCTACAAAGCTTCAATGATTTAAAAAGCCCAAAATTGGACAACCACACAAATCTTAAGACAGCAGTGAAATAAGCAGTGGAATAAGCCTAACTTGGCCAACCACACAAATCTTATGACAGTGATGGTAAATGATCATTTAAGGCAGCCTAGCCAAGCCTATATGGGCAACTACGCATAAGACCTATGATCATTTAAGGTAGCCTAGCCAAGCCTATATGGCCAACTACGCATAAGACCTATGATCATTTAAGGTAGCCTAGCCAAGCCTATATGGCCAACTATGCATAAGACCTACAAAGCCTTAAATTGGCTTGCCCGAAATTGGTGGTAAACTATAATTGTTCCTTGAGCCCATTGCCCGAAATTGGCGGTAAACTATAATTGCTCCTTGAGCCCATTGCTCGAAATTGGCGGTAAACTATCTTGCCTTTGAGCCCAGTATCAAGTCTAGTTCAGTCAAGTCCAGTCAAGTCAGGTCAAGTTCGGTCTTGTCCAGTCAAAGTATGGTCAGTCAAAGTACACTACCACCATTGCTCAAAAGCATCAAATATGCTCAAAAGCATCAACTATGTGTAGCATTCAAAATGCTGCAAATACATATTAGATATGCTCAAATATGCAATTGCATGATGAAATCTTTAAATATTGAGTAAGAAAATATGTGCAAAGATGCGTTTCTCTTGAATCAGGTTCAAAATTACAGCGACAGCAAATGCCTTCAAGATATTGACAATTATCTATTCAAAAAGTTCAAGCCTTCAAGGTCAATTAATATATTGACAAAAGCCGTAAGGTCTTTTCGTTTCTCGTCTTCTTAATGAATAGAGGAATATTATCGCACAAGATTCTCAAAAGGCGACAGAAAATAAACCAGAGAAGGATTATTATTCTCTCCTGGACAATATAAAGATTCAGATATATATTCTGTGGATTTGTTAAAGAAGCAGCAAAAACTTATCCATCCTTCGAGAGTATCTGCAGGCTTTACTTCAGAAATATTATCTCCTGAAGAAATCTTTATGTATAATGACCAGGAAAGGGGGCAGGATCTATGTCTTCAAAAGTAACTATGCCTTGGTCTTTCTGATAATCTCTTATGCACGGTGGAGGAATTCATGTACCGAGAATTATGAAGCATGCTTCAATGTGAATGTTCAAAAGTTGTTTCTATATAAAAGCCCGATTATATAGTCCGATGCCGTAACTCCTCATTGTTCTAACAGCGATATTGCAAGTCTCCAAGTACCAGATCTGATGGAGACAGAGCAAACGGAATCATCATCAGTAATTTCTATAGCCTTTGAAAAGTTACTAAGTGAAAATTGAAAGAAGTCTTGTCTATTTTCCAGAATCAACAAAGATCCTAGGAAAAGTCTATGAAGAAATGCTAAGGAGTACAAGCTAGAAAGAACTTAGCAATTAAACCTTTGGAGTTGGAAATGACATCTCCAAGAGCACGATATAAAGAATACAAAGAATGTAATGTGAAGCATGATGACAAGCACAAAGATGAAATGATTAAATCATTATCATACTACGAATATCACAATCAGCCTAAAAAGAAGAGAAGTTTTCAATATATATTTCAAAACTATCAATGCTTCATAAAGCTAAAATGAAAATATTATAATATATTGAGATACTAATTTCAATCAATTTGGCAGGAAAGACCATTATTCGAAAGCTTGGATTATGTAGATCATGAATAAAGGAAACAATCGAAAAAGTTATTGCGGCAGGAGCAGCGTTAAAGAACAACTTTCTAGACATGGAATTGAAGGAAAGAGTCGCTGGAGTTTATCAAAGAGACTGTTGCTGTTGAAAGATAGTTCTCTGATCAAGTTGCTCAAAGACAAAGTCGTCACATCTGTTGCAGAGATGGGTTTCGATGAAAAGAGAACTTCATCTTTTCTAGTGAAACATTCGCTCGACAGTACTGGCTGGGGGCATTCAAGTCTTCCGGTCGAGCACAATCATCAAGTCTTCTGGTCGAGCACAATCATCAAGTCTTCCGGTCGAGCACAATCATCAAGTCTTCCGGTTGAGTGCAATCATCAAGTCTTCCGGTCGAGCGCAATCATCAAGTCTTCCGGTCGAGCGCAATCATTTAAGTCTTCCGTTCAAGCGTAATCATTCAAGTCTTCAATTCAAGCAGGGATCATTCAAATCTTCCATTCGAGCGCGAGCATTCAAATCTTCTAGTCAAATATGAGCATTCTAGTCTTCTAGTCAAATATGAGCATTCAAGTCTTTTGGTCAAACACGATCATTCAAGTCTTCCATGCAAGCATGATCATACAGTCATCCTTCAGTTGTAGTTCATTCAACTTCTTTGGGCGGAGGAAGATCGATCCTCCATTTGATTTCAGGAATCAATCAAAGAAGGATCGAGGGGGCATCTGTTGAGGCACAAAAAAAATATCTCATTGCAATGGTCAGAGAACACCATGGTGCTGAAGGGGTAGTTTAGGTATTTTGGCAAAGTTCCAGCTCAAGGGGTAGTTTAGGTATTTTGGCAAAGTTCCAGCTCAAGGGGTAGTTTAGGTATTTTGGGAAAGTTCCAGCTCAAGGGGTAGCTTAGTTATTTTGGTAAAATTCCAACTCAAGGGGTAACTTAGGTATTTTGGTAAAATTCCAGCTCTAGGGATATCTGTTGAGGCATGAAAAAGTGATGAAAGGATTGAAGCAGAAGAAGATTGGAAAGCAAAGTACTAGAAAGAAGAATGTAAGAAGAAGAAGAAATGACTTTGAGATCGTTTGGGCGAGACCGTGCAAGCGATATCAATTGCGCGGGACCGCGCAACTCAAAAGTCCATTGCGCGGGTCTGCGCAACCCAACGATCAGTTGCGCGGGTCTGCGCAGATAGTTTCAGGGGAAGATTTCCTTGAACGGTAGAGATTGATGCAAGATGGGTCCCACGACACCGAAATCGAGGTTCCACATGTGCGAGAATCTATAAATATCCCCTCCCCTCCTTCATTTGGGACGAATCGAAGATTTTAGAGAAAAGGCGAAGCAAAGAAGGA
Organism: Magnolia officinalis; assembly: GCA_021015155.1. NCBI lineage: Eukaryota > Viridiplantae > Streptophyta > Magnoliopsida > Magnoliales > Magnoliaceae > Magnolia > Magnolia officinalis. The sequence continues at coordinate 49,340,151 of JAJHSJ010000005.1, read as the reverse complement.
GATTGAAGGTAGGAGTACAAGGCTCCGAAAGGTTGCGCAGGACCGCGCAACCTATATCCTTTACGCGGGACAGCGCAAACAGACTGGCCTGCAGTCTGTAACAGCAAAGGGCTGTCATGCAGCTGAAATGGCTGAAGTGTCTAAGTTCATTCTATTCAAGTGTAAAGGAGGATATTTTGCAGAAGACTAATTCCTCCTAAGTACTAGGAGTTGATTGAAGCAACTGTCGGAATGCTGCCGAAATTTCTATCTCCTTGGAGATTGTCTGATCAAATCAACAATTCCTCCTAAGTCCTAGGAGATTACCAAAATAGCGTCGAAATGCTGTCGAAATTTCCATCGGGCTATCTTATTTAACTTTGATTGATTGTACTTTATTTTCAGAATCAAGGGAATCTGAGGATGTAAATGAACTGAGAATAAATGTGATTAATGTTCTCCCATTCTTTCTTTGTTATCATTGAATAAATTTCTCAAATCAAATACATTTGTTTTCTTATTGAAACAACTATGATCTCACTTACTGATGCCCAAATTGTCTCGAAATACGATGATTCCATTCAGGAATGAAAGAGCACTAATGTACCTTTCACATGACCAGAAATCAACCTAATCCGACATCAAATGAGGGAGTTATGAGCGTCCTCATTGGATCGCGTGATTTGGAAAGATTAACAATCCAACTTGTGAAATGCTGATCGAAGAGTTCCAACGTGCTTTTCCGATATCGAACGGTTCTAGAATTAGCCAATTCTAGTCCCATTTGGAAGCTTGTCAAGTTAATAGTGCAATGAGCTCAAAATAGAATAAATTTGACCGTTGAAGCGAGAGTTATGAAGGTTACTATTGGACCAGGAGATGAAGGAAAAATTCAGGACTGACGACTGCGATCCCACTTACCGATGCCTAAATGGTCTCGAAATATGACGATTCCATTCAGGAATGGAAGAACACTAAAGTAACTTTCAGATGACCAAAAATTGACCCAATCTGACATCAAACAAGGGAGTTATGTGCGTCTCCATTGGATCGCGTGATTTGGAAAGATTAACAATCCAAATTGCAAAATGATGATCGAAGAGTTCCAACATTCTTTTGGGATATCGAACGGTCCTAGAATTAGACAATTCTGGTCCCATTTGGAAGCTTGTCAAGTTAACGGTGCAATGAGCTCAAAATAGAATAAATTTGACCATTGAAGAGAGAGTTGTAAAGGTTCCTATTGGACCAGGAGATGAAGGAAAAATTCAGGATTAACGACTGCAAGCCCAGTTACCGATGCCCAAATGGTCTCGAAATACAACGATTCCATTCAGGAATGGAAGAACACTAAAGTAACTCTCAGATGACTAAAAATTGACCCAATCCAACATCAAACGAGGGAGTTATGTGCTTCTCCGTTGGATCGTGCGATTTGGAAAGATTAACAATCCAAATTGCAAAATGATGATCGAAGAGTTCCAATGTGCTTTTGGAATATCGAACGGTCCTATAATTAGCCAATTCCGGTCCCATTTTGAAGCTTGTAATGTTAACAGTGCAATGAGCTCATAATATTCTAAATTTGACCACTGAAGAGAGAGTTATGAAGGTTACTATTGAACCAGGAGATGAAGGAAAAATTTAGGACTGAGGACTGCGATCCCACTTACCGATGCAAAAAATGGTCTCAAAATACGATGATTCCATTCAAGAATGAAAGAGCACTCAAGTACCTTTCAAATGACCAAAAATTAACCCAATCTGACATCAAATGAGGGTGTTATGAGCGTTTCTGTTGGATCGTGCGATTTGGAAAGCTTAACAATCCAAATTGCGAAATGATGATTGAAGAGTTCCAACGTGCTTTTAGGATATTGAACGGTCCTAAAATTAGCAAATTCTGGTCCCATTTGGAAGCTTGTCAAGTTAACAGTGCAATGAGCTCAAAATAGAATAAATTTGACCACTGAAGCGAGAGTTATGAAGGTTACTATTGGACCAGGAGATGCAGGAAAAATTCAGGACTGACGACTGCTATCCCACTTACCGATGCCCAAATGGTCTCGAAATACGACGATTCCATTCAGGAATGGAAGAACACTAAAGTAACTTTCAGATGTCCAAAAATTGACCCAATCTGGCATCAAACGAGGGTGTTATGAGTGTCTCCATTGGATCGAGCGATTTGGAAAGATTAACAATCCAAATTTTAAAATGATGATCGAAGAGTTCCAACATGCTTTTGGGATATCGAACGCTCCTAGAATTAGCCATTTCTGGTCCCATTTGGAAGCGCTTCAAGTTAACAGCGCAATGAGCTCAAAATAGAATAAATTTGACCATTGAAGAGAGAGTTATGAAGGTTACTATTGGACCAAGAGATGAAGGAAAAATTCAGGACTGACGATGCGATCCGACTTACCAATGCCCAAATGCTCTCAAAATACAATGATTCCATTCAGGAATAGAAGAACACTAAAATAACTTTCAGATGACCAAAAATTGACCCAATCCGACATCAAACGAGGGAGTCATGAGCGTCTCCGTTGGATCACGTGATTTGGAAAGATTAACAATCCAAATTGCGAAATGATGATCGAAGATTTCCAACGTGCTTTTGGGATATCGAATGGTCCTAGAATTAGCCAATTTTGGTCCCATTTGGAAGCTTGTAAAGTTAACAGTGCAATGAGCTCATAATATTCTAAATTTGACCACTGAAGAGAGAGTTCTGAAGGTTAGTATTGAACAAGGAGATGAAGGAAAAATTCAGGACTGAGGATTGCGATCCCACATGTCGATGCAAAACATGGCCTCGAAATACGATGATTCCATTCAAGAATGAAATAGCACTAAAGTACCTCTCAAATGACCAAAAATCAACCTAATCCGACATCAAATGATGGAGTTATGAGCATCTCCGTTGGATCGCGCGATTTGGAAAGCTTAACAATATAAATTGTGAAATGATGATTGAAGAGTTCCAACATACTTTTGGGATATCGAACAGTCCTAGAATTTGCCAATTCTGGTCCCATTTGTAAGCTTGTCAAGTTAACAGTGCAATGAGCTCAAAATAGAATCAATTTGACCACTGAAGAGAGAGTTATGAAGGTTACTATTAGACCAGGAGATGAAGGAAAAATTCAGGACTGACGACTGCGATCCCACTTACCGATGTCCAAATGGTCTCGAAATAGAACGATTCCATTCAGGGATGGAAGAGCACTAAAGTACCTTTCCCATGACCAAAAATTGACCCAATCCGACATCGAAAGAGGGAGTTAAGAGTGTCTCCGTTGGATCACGCGATTTGGAAAGATTAACAATTCAAATTGCAAAATGATGGTCGAAGAGTTCCAATATGCTTTTTAGTATATCGAACGGTGACAGAATTAGCCAATTTTGGTCCCATTTGGAAGCTTGTCAAGTTAATAGTTCAATGAGCTTCAAATAGTCTAAATTTGAGCACTGAAGAGAGAGTTATGAAGGGAACTATTGGACCAGGAGATGAATGAAAAATTCATGACAGAAGACTGCGATCCCACTTACCGATGCCCAATTGGTCTCGAAATACGATGAGTCCATTCAGGAATGGAAGAACACTAAAGTACCTTTCACATGACCAAAAATTGACCCAATCCGACATCGAAAGAGGGAGTTATGTGTGTCTCTGTTGGATCGTACGATTTGGAAAGATTAACAATCCAAATTGCAAAATGATGATCGAAGAGTTCCATTGTGCTTTGGTGATATCGAATGGTCCTAGAATTAGCCAATTCTAGTCCCATTTGGAAGCTTGTCAAGTTAACAGTGCAATGAGCTCATAATATTCTAAATTTGACCACTGAAGAGAGAGTTATGAAGGTTACTATTGGACTAGGAGATGAAGGAAAAATTCAGGACTGACGAATGCGATCCCACTTACCAATGCCCAAATGGTCTCGAAATACGACCATTCTATTTAGCAATGGAAGAGCACTAAAGTAACTTTCAGATGACCAAAAATTGACCCAATCCGAAATCAAATGAGGGAATTATGAGCATCTCCGTTGGATCGCACGATGTGGAAAGATTATCAATCCAAATTGTAAAATGATGATCGAAGAGTTCCAACATGCTTTTGGGATATCGAACGGTCCTAGATTTAGCCAATTATGGTCCCATTTGGATGCTTGTCAAGTTAACAGTGCAATGAGCTCAAAATAAAATAAATTTGACCACTGAAGAGAGAGTTATGAAGGTTACTATTGGACCAGGAGATGAAGGAAAAATTAAGGACTGAAGACTGTGATCCCACTTACCATGCCCAAATGGTCTCGAAATACGACGATTCCATTCAGGAATGGAAGAACACTAAAGTAACTTACAGATGACAAAAAATTGACCCAATCTGACATCAAACGAGGGAGTTATGAGCATCTCCATTGGATCACGCGATTGGAAAGATTAACAATCCAAATTGCAAAAAGATGATCGAAGAGTTACAACGTGCTTTTAAGATATCGAAAGGACCTAGAATTAGCTAATTCTAGTCCCATTTGGAATCTTGTCACGTTAACAGTGCAATAAGCTCATAATATTCTAAATTTGACCATTGAAGAGAGAGTTATGAAGGTTAATATTGGACCAGGAGATGAAGGAAAAATTTAGGACTGACGACTGTGATTCCACTTACCGATGCCCAAATGGTCTCGAAATACGATGATTCCATTCAGGAATGGAAGAGCACTGAAGTACCTTTCAGATGACCAAAAATCGACCCAATCCGACATCGAACGAGGGAGTTATGAGCGTCTCCAATGGATTGCGCGATTTGGTTAAATTAACAATCCAAATTGCAAAATGATGATCAAAGAGTTCCAACGTGCTTTTGGGATATCGAACGGTCTCAGAATTAGCCAATTATGGTCCCATTTGGAAGCTTGACAATTAACAATGCAATGAGCTCAAAATATTCTAAATTTGATCATGGAAGAGTGAGTTATGAAGGTTAATAATGGACAAGGAGATGAAGGAAAAATTCAGGACTAACGACTGCGATCTCACTTACCGATGCCCAATTGGTCTCAAAATATGACGATTCCATTCAGGAATGGAAGAGCACTAGAGTACCTTTCAGATGACCAAAAATCAACCCAATCCGATTTGGAAAGATTAGCAATCCAAATTGCAAAATATGATCGAAGAGTTCCAATATGCTTTTGGGATATCGAACGGTCCCAGAATTAGCCGATTTTGGTCCCATTTGGAAGGTTGTCCAGTTTGTAGTTCAATGAGCTCAAAATAGTCTAAATTTAACCACTGAAGAGAGAGTTATGAAGGTAACTATTGGACTAGGAGATGAAGTTAAAATTCAAGACTGAAGACTGCGATTCCACTTACGGATGCCCAAATGGTCTCGAAATACGACAATTCCATTCAGAAATGGAAGAACACTAAAGTAACTTTCAGATGACCAAAGATTGACCCAATCCAACATCAAATGAGGGAGTTATGAGCATCTTCGTTGGATCTCGCGATTTGGAAAGATTAAAAATCCAAATTGCGAAATGATGATCGAAGAGTTCCAACGTGCTTTCGGGATATCGAACGGTCCTAGATTTATCAAATTCTCGTCCCATTTGGAAGCTTGTCAAGTTCACAGTGTAATGAGCTCAAAATATTCAAAATTTGACCCCTGAAGAGAGAGTTATGAAGGTTACCATTGGACCAGGAGATGAAGTAAAAATTCAGGACTGACGATTGCGATCCCACTTACCAATGCCCAAATTGTCTCGAAATACGACGATTCTATTTAGGAAACGAAGAGCACTAAAGTAACTTTTAGATGACCAAAAATTGACCCAATCCGACATCAAACGAGGGAGTTATGTGCTTCTCTATTGGATCGTATGATTTGGAAAGATTAGCAATCCAAATTGCTAAATGATGATCGAAGAGTTTGAATGTGCTTTTGGGATATCAAACGGTCCTAGAATTAGCCAATTCTAGTCCCATTTAGAAGCTTGTCAAGTTAACAGTGCAATGAGCTCAAAATAGAATAAATTTGACCATTGAAGAGAACTATGAAGGTTACTATTAGACCAGGAGAAGAAGGAAAATTTCAGGACTGACAACTGCGATCCCACTTACCGATGCTCAAATGGTCTCGAAATACGATGATTCCATTTAGGAATGGAAGAACACTAAAGTAACTTTCAGATGACCAAAAATTGAGCCAATTCGGCATCAAACAAGGGAGTTATGAGCGTCTCCGTTGAATCACGCGATTTGGAAAGATTAGCAATCCAAATTACAAAATGATGATCGAAGAGTTCCAACGTGCTTTTGGGATATTGAACGGTCCTAGAATTAGCCAATTCTGGTCCCATTTGGAAGCTTGTAAAGTTAACAGTGCAATGAGCTCATAATATTCTAAATTTGACCACTGAAGAGAGTTATGAATGTTACTATTGGACCAGGAGATGAAGGAAAAATTCAGGACTGACGACTGCGATCCCATGTACCGATGGCCAAATGGTATCGAAATACGACGATTACATTCAGGAAAGGAAGATCGCTAAAGTACCTTTCAAATGACCAAAAATTGAACCAATCCGACATCAAACGAGGGAGTAACGAGTGACTCCATTGGGTCACGCGATTTGGATTGATTAACAATCCAAATTGCAAAATGATGATCAACGAGTTCCAACGTGCTTTTGGGATATCGAACGGTCCAGATTAGCCAATTTTGGTCCCATTTGGAAGCTTGACAATTAACAGTGCAATGAGCTCAAAATATTCTAAATTTGATCACTGAAGAGAGAGTTATGAAGGTTATTATTGGACCAAGAGATGAAGGAAAATTCAGGACACACGACTGTGATCTCACTTATCAATGCTCAAATTGTCTCGAAGTACCACGATTCCATTCAGGAATGGAAGAGTACTAAAGTACCTTTCAAATGACCAAAAATTAACCCAATCCGACATCAAAGGAGGGAGATATGAGCGTCTCTGTTGGATCGGGCGATTTGGAAAGATTAACAATTCAAATTGCAAAATGTTGATCGAAGAGTTCCAATATGCTTTTGGGATATCGAAGGGTCCCAGAATTAGCCAATTCTGGTCCCATTTGGAAGCTTGTCAAGTTAACAGTGCAATGAGCTCATAATATTCTAAATTTGACCACTGAAGAGAGAGTTATAAAGGTTACTATGGGACCAAGAGATGAAGAAAAAATTTAGGACTAACGACTGCGATCCCACTTACCGATGCCCAAATGGGCTCGAAATACGACGATTCCATTAGGAATGGAAGAACACTAAAGTAACTTTCAGATGACCAAAAATTGACCCAATCCGACATCAAATGAGGGAGTTATGAGCGTCTCTGTTGGATCGTGCGATTTGGAAAGATTAACAAACCAAATTGACAATGATGATCAAAGTTCCAACGTGCTTTTGGGATATCGAAAGGTCCTAGAATTAGCCAATTTTGGTCCCATTTGGAAGCTTGACAATTAACAGTGCAATGAGCTCAAAATATTCTAAATTTGATCACTCAAGAGAGAGCTATGAAGGTTAATATTGGACCAGGAGATGAAGGAAAAATTCAGGACTAACGACTGCGATCTCACTTACCGATGCCCAAATGGTCTCGAAATACGACGATTCCATTCAAGAATTTAAGAACACTTAAGTACCTTATAGATGACCAAAAATTTACCCAATCCGACGTCAAACGAGGGAGTTATGAGCATCTCCGTTGCATCGCGCGATTTGGAATGATTAACAATCCGAATTGCAAAATGATGATCGAAGAGTTCCAACGCTCTTTTGGGATATCGAACGGTCCTATATTTAGCCAATTCTAGTCCCATTTGGAAGCTTGTCAAGTTCACAGTGTAATGAGCTCAAAATATTCAAAATTTGACAACTGAAGAGAGAGTTATGAAGGTTACGGTTGGACTAGGAGATGAAGGAAAAATTCAGGACTGACGACTGCGATCCCACTTACCGATGCCCAAATGGTCTCGAAATACGACGATTCCATTCAAGAATGGGAGAACACTAAAGTAACTTTCAGAAGAACAAAAATCAACCCAATCCGACATCAAATGGGGTAGTTATGAGTGCCTCCATTGGATTGCGTGATTTGGAAAGATTAACAATCCAAATTGTGAAATGATGATCGAAGAGTTCCAACGTGCTTTTGGGATATCGAACAATCCTAGAATTAGCCAATTTTGGTCTCATTTGGAAGCTTATCAAGTTAATAGTGCAATGAGCTCATAATATTCTAAATTTGACCACTGAAGAGAGAGTTATGAAGGTAAGTAAAAAATGGTCTCAAAATATGATTATTCCATTCAGGAATGAAAGAGCACTAAAGTACCTTTCAAATGACCAAAAATCAACCCAATCCAACATCAAATCGGGGAGTTATGAGCGTCTCCGTTGGATTGCGCGATTTGGAAAGATTAACAATCCAAATTGCAAAATGATGGTCGAAGAGTTCCAACGTGTTTTTAGGATATCGAACAGTCCTAGAATTAGCCAATTCTGGTCCCATTTGGAAGCTTGTCAATTTAACAGTGCAATGAGCTCAAAATAGAATAAATTTGACCACTGAAGAGAGAGTTATGAAGGTTACTATTGGACCAGGTGATGAAGGAAAAATTCAGGACTGACGACTGCAATCCCAGTTACTGATGCCCAAATGGTCTCAAAATACGATGATTCCATTTAGGAATGGAAGAACACTAAAGTAACTTTCAAATGACCAAAAATTGACCCAATCCGACATCAAAAAGAGGGAGCTATGAGCCTCTCCGTTGGATTCCATGATTTGGAAAGATTAACAATCCAAATGGCAAAATGATGATCAAAGAGTTACAACGTGCTTTTGGGATATCGAACGGTCCTAGAAATAGCCAATTCTAGTCCCATTTGGAAGCTAGTCAAGGTAACAGTGCAATGAGCTCATAATATTCTAAATTTGACCACTGAAGAGAGAAATATGAAGGTTACTATTAGACCAGGAGATGAAGGAAAAATTTAGGACTGACAACTACGATCCCACTTACCGATGCCCAAATGGTCTCAAAATACGACGATTCCATTCAGGAATGGAAGAGCACTAAAGTACCTTTCAGATGACCAAAAATCGACCCAATCCGACATCGAACGAGGGAGTTATGAGTGTCTCTAATGGATTGCGCGATTTGGTTAAATTAACAATCCAAATTGCAAAATGATGATCAAAGAGTTCCAACGTGCTTTTGGGATATCGAACGGTCCCAGAATTAGCCAATTCTGGTCCCATTTGGAAGCTTGACAATTAAGAGTGCAATGAGCTCAAAATATTCTAAATTCGATCACCGAAGAGAGAGTTATGAGGGTTAATATTGGACCAGGAGATGATGGAAAAGTTCAGGACTGACGACTGCAATCTCACTTACCGATGCCCAAATGGTCTCGAAATACGACGATTCCATCCAGGAATGGAAGAGCACTAAAGTACCTTTCAGATGGCCAAAAATATACCCAATCCAACATCAAACAAGGGAGTTATGAGTGTCTCTGTTGGATCGCGCGATTTGGAAAGATTAACAATCCAAATTGCAAAATGATGATTGAAGAGTTCCAATATGCTTTTGGGATATCGAACGTTCCCGGAATTAGCCAATTTTGGTCCCATTTGGAAGCTTGTCAAGTTAATAGTTCAACGAAGTCAAAATAGTCTAAATTTGACCACTGAAGAGAGAGTTATGAAGTTACTATTAGACCAGGAGAGGAATGAAAAATTCAGGAGTGAGGACTATGATCCCACTTGCAGATGCCCAAATGGTCTCAAAATATGATGATTCCATTAAGGAATTAAAGAGCACTAAAGTACCTTTCAAATGACCCAAAATCCACCCAATCCGACATCAAATGAGGGAGTTATGAGCGTCTCCGTTGGATCGCGCGATTTGTAAAGATTAAAAATCCAAATTGCGAAATGATGATCGAAGAGTTCCAAAGTGCTTTTGGGATATCGAACTGTCCTAGAATTAGCTAATTCTGTCCCATTTGGAAGCTTGTCAAGTTAACAGTGCATTGAGGTTAAAATAGAAAAAATTTGACCACTGAAGAGAGAGTTATGAAGGTTACTATTGGACCAGGAGATGAAGGAAAAAATTAGGACTAAAGACTGCGATCCCACTTCCTGACGCCCAAATGGTCTCGAAATACGACGATTCCATTCTGTAATGGAAGAACACTAAAGTAACTTTCAGATGACCATAAATGGACCCAATCCGACATCAAAACGAGGGAGTAATGAGCGACTCCATTGGGTCGCGCGATTTGGATAGATTAACAATCCAAATTACAAAATGATGATCAACGAGTTCCAACGTGCTTTTGGGATATCGAACGGTCCAGAATTATCCAATTCTGGTCCCATTTGGAAGCTTGACAATTAAGAGTGCAATGAGCTCAAAATATTCTAAATTCGATCACTGAAGAGAGAGTTATGAGGGTTAATATTGGACCAGGAGATGATGGAAAAGTTCAGGACTAACGACTGCAATCTCACTTACCGATGCCCAAATGGTCTCGAAATACGACGATTCCATCCAGGAATGGAAGAGCACTAAAGTACCTTTCAGATGGCCAAAAATATACCCAATCCGACATCAAACAAGGGAGTTATGAGTGTCTCTGTTGGATCGCGCGATTTGGAAAGATTAACAATCCAAATTGCAAAATGATGATTGAAGAGTTCCAATATGCTTTTGGGATATCGAACGTTCCCGAAATTAGCCAACTTTGGTCCCATTTGGAAGCTTGTCAAGTTAATAGTTCAACGAAGTCAAAATAGTCTAAATTTGACCACTGAAGAGAGAGTTATGAAGTTACTATTAGACCAGGAGACGAATGAAAAATTCAGGAGTGAGGACTGTGATCCCACTTGCAGATGCCCAAATGGTCTCAAAATATGATGATTCCATTAAGGAATTAAAGAGCACTAAAGTACCTTTCAAATGACCCAAAATCCACCCAATCCGACATCAAATGAGGGAGTTATGAGCGTCTCCGTTGGATCGCGCGATTTGTAAAGATTAAAAATCCAAATTGCGAAATGATGATCGAAGAGTTCCAAAGTGCTTTTGGGATAACGAACGGTCCTAGAATTAGCTAATTCTGTCCCATTTGGAAGCTTGTCAAGTTAACAGTGCATTGAGCTTAAAATAGAAAAAATTTGACCACTGAAGAGAGAGTTATGAAGGTTACTATTGGACCAGGAGATGAAGGAAAAATTTAGGACTAAAGACTGCGATCCCACTTCCTGACGCCCAAATGGTCTCGAAATACGACGATTCCATTCTGTAATGGAAGAACACTAAAGTAACTTTCAGATGACCATAAATGGACCCAATCCGACATCAAAATGAGGGAGTAATGAGCGACTCCATTGGGTCACGCGATTTGGATAGATTAACAATCCAACTTACAAAATGATGATCAACGAGTTCCAACGTGCTTTTGGGATATCGAACGGTCCAGAATTATCCAATTCTGGTCCCATTTGGATGCTGGACAATTAACAGTGCAATGAGCTCAAAATATTCTAAATTTGATCACTGAAGAGAGAGTTATGAAGGTTATTATTGGACCAGGAGATGAAGGAAAAATTCAGGACTGACGACTGCGACTCACTTATCAATGCCCAAATGGTCTCGAAGTACCACGATTCCATTCAGGAATGGAAGAGTACTAAAGTACCTTTCAAATGACCAAAAATTGACCCAATCCGACATCAAAGGAGGGAGATATGAGCGTCTCTATTGGATCGGGCGATTTGGAAAGATTAACAATTCAAATTGCAAAATGTTGATCGAAGAGTTTCAATATGCTTTTGGGATATCGAAGTGTCCCAGAATTAGCCAATTCTGGTCCCATTTGGAAGCTTGTCAAGTTAACAGTGCAATAAGCTCATAATATTCTAAATTTGACCACTGAAGAGAGAGTTATAAAGGTTACTATGGGACCAAGAGATGAAGGAAAAATTTAGGACTAACGACTGCGATCCCACTTACCGATGCCCAAATGGGCTCGAAATACGACGATTCCATTAGGAATGGAAGAACACTAAAGTAACTTTCAGATGACCAAAAATTGACCCAATCCGACATCAAATGAGGGAGTTATGAGCGTCTCTGTTGGATCGTACGATTTGGAAAGATTAACAAACCAAATTGACAATGATGATCGAAGAGTTCCAACGTGCTTTTGGGATATCGAAAGGTCCTAGAATTAGCCAATTTTGGTCCCATTTGGAAGCTTGACAATTAACAGTGCAATGAGCTCAAAATATTCTAAATTTAATCACTCAAGAGAGAGCTATGAAGGTTAATATTGGACCAGGAGATGAAGGAAAAATTCAGGACTAACGACTGCGATCTCACTTACCGATGCCCAAATGGTCTCGAAATACGACGATTCCATTCAAGAATTTAAGAACACTTAAGTACTTTATAGATGACCAAAAATCTACCCAATCCGACATCAAACGAGGGAGTTATGAGCATCTCCGTTGCATCGCGCGATTTGGAATGATTAACAATCCGAATTGCAAAATGATGATCGAAGAGTTCCAATGTTCTTTTGGGATATCGAACGGTCCTATATTTAGCCAATTCTAGTCCCATTTGGAAGCTTGTCAAGTTCACAGTGTAATGAGCTCAAAATATTCAAAATTTGACAACTGAAGAGAGAGTTATGAAGGTTACGGTTGGACCAGGAGATGAAGGAAAAATTCAGGACTGACGACTGCGATCCCACTTACCGATGCCCAAATGGTCTCGAAATACGACGATTCCATTCAGGAATGGGAGAACACTAAAGTAACTTTCAGAAGAACAAAAATCAACCCAATCCGACATCAAATGGGGTAGTTATGAGTGCCTCCATTGGATTGCGTGATTTGGAAAGATTAACAATCCAAATTGTGAAATGATGATCGAAGAGTTCCAACGTGCTTTTGGGATATCGAACAATCCTAGAATTAGCCAATTTTGGTCCCATTTGGAAGCTTATCAAGTTAATAGTGCAATGAGCTCATAATATTCTAAATTTGACCACTGAAGAGAGAGTTATGAAGGTAAGTAAAAAATGGTCTCAAAATATGATTATTCCATTCAGGAATGAAAGAGCACTAAAGTACCTTTCAAATGACCAAAAATCAACCCAATCCAACATCAAATCGGGGAGTTATGAGCGTCTCCGTTGGATCGCGCGATTTGGAAAGATTAACAATCCAAATTGCAAAATGATGGTCGAAGAGTTCCAACGTGTTTTTAGGATATCGAACGGTCCTAGAATTAGCCAATTCTGGTCCCATTTGGAAGCTTGTCAATTTAACAGTGCAATGAGCTCAAAATAGAATAAATTTGACCACTGAAGAGAGAGTTATGAAGGTTACTATTGGACCAGGTGATGAAGGAAAAATTCAGGACTGACGACTGCAATCCCAGTTACTGATGCCCAAATGGTCTCAAAATACGATGATTCCATTCAGGAATGGAAGAACACTAAAGTAACTTTCAAATGACCAAAAATTGACCCAATCCGACATCAAAAGAGGGAGCTATGAGCCTCTCCGTTGGATTCCATGATTTGGAAAGATTAACAATCCAAATGGCAAAATGATGATCGAAGAGTTACAACGTGCTTTTGGGATATCGAACGGTCCTAGAAATAGCCAATTCTAGTCCCATTTGGAAGCTAGTCAAGGTAACAGTGCAATGAGCTCATAATATTCTAAATTTGACCACTGAAGAGAGAAATATGAAGGTTACTATTAGACAAGGAGATGAAGGAAAAATTTAGGACTGACAACTACGATCCCACTTACCGATGCCCAAATGGTCTCAAAATACGACGATTCCATTCAGGAATGGAAGAGCACTAAAGTACCTTTCAGATGACCAAAAATCGACCCAATCCGACATCGAACGAGGGAGTTATGAGTGTCTCCAATGGATTGCGCGATTTGGTTAAATTAACAATCCAAATTGCAAAATGATGATCAAAGAGTTCCAACGTGCTTTTGTGATATCGAACGGTCCCAGAATTAGCCAATTCTGGTCCCATTTGGAAGCTTGACAATTAAGAGTGCAATGAGCTCAAAATATTCTAAATTCGATCACTGAAGAGAGAGTTATGAGGGTTAATATTGGACCAGGAGATGATGGAAAAGTTCAGGACTGACGACTGCAATCTCACTTACCGATGCCCAAATGGTCTCGAAATACGACGATTCCATCCAAGAATGGAAGAGCACTAAAGTACCTTTCAGATGGCCAAAAAATATACCCAATCCGACATCAAACAAGGGAGTTATGAGTGTCTCTGTTGGATCGCGCGATTTGGAAAGATTAACAATCCAAATTGCAAAAAGACGATTGAAGAGTTCCAATATGCTTTTGGGATATCGAACGTTCCCGGAATTAGCCAATTTTGGTCCCATTTGGAAGCTTGTCAAGTTAATAGTTCAACGAAGTCAAAATAGTCTAAATTTGACCACTGAAGAGAGAGTTATGAAGTTACTGTTAGACCAGGAGACGAATGAAAAATTCAGGAGTGAGGACTGTGATCCCACTTGCAGATGCCCAAATGGTCTCAAAATATGATGATTCCATTCAGGAATTAAAGAATACTAAAGTACCTTTCAAATGACCCAAAATCCACCCAATCTGACATCAAATGAGGGAGTTATGAGCGTCTCCGTTGGATCGCGCGATTTGTAAAGATTAAAAATCCAAATTGCGAAATGATGATTGAAGAGTTCCAAAGTGCTTTTGGGATAACGAACGGTCCTAGAATTAGCTAATTCTGTCCCATTTGGAAGCTTGTCAAGTTAACAGTGCATTGAGCTTAAAATATAAAAAATTTGACCACTAAAGAGAGAGTTATGAAGGTTACTATTGGACCAGGAGATGAAGGAAAAATTTAGGACTAAAGACTGCGATCCCACTTCCTGACGCCCAAATGGTCTCGAAATACGACGATTCCATTCTGTAATGGAAGAACACTAAAGTAACTTTCAGATGACCATAAATGGACCCAATCCGACATCAAAACGAGGGAGTAATGAGCGACTCCATTGGGTCGCGCGATTTGGATAGATTAACAATTCAAATTACAAAATGATGATCAACGAGTTCCAACGTGCTTTTGAGATATCGAACGGTCCAGAATTATCCAATTCTGGTCCCATTTGGATGCTGGACAATTAACAGTGCAATGAGCTCAAAATATTCTAAATTTGATCACTGAAGAGAGAGTTATGAAGGTTATTATTGGACCAGGAGATGAAGGAAAAATTCAGGACTGACGACTGCAATCCCACTTACTGATGCCCAAATGGTCTCAAAATACGATGATTCCATTCAGGAATGGAAGAACACTAAAGTAACTTTCAAATGACCAAAAATTGACCCAATCCGACATCAAAAGAGGGAGCTATGAGCCTCTCCGTTGGATTCCATGATTTGGAAAGATTAACAATCCAAATGGCAAAATGATGATCGAAGAGTTACAACGTGCTTTTGGGATATCGAACGGTCCTAGAAATAGCCAATTCTAGTCCCATTTGGAAGCTAGTCAAGGTAACAGTGCAATGAGCTCATAATATTCTAAATTTGACCACTGAAGAGAGAAATATGAAGGTTACTATTAGACCAGGAGATGAAGGAAAAATTTAGGACTGCCAACTACTTTCCCACTTACCGATGCCCAAATGGTCTCAAAATACGACGATTCCATTCAGGAATGGAAGAGCACTAAAGTGCCTTTCAGATGACCAAAAATCGACCCAATCCGACATCGAACGAGGGAGTTATGAGTGTCTCCAATGGATTGCGCGATTTGCTTAAATTAACAATCCAAATTGCAAAATGATGATCAAAGAGTTCCAACGTGCTTTTGTGATATCGAACGGTCCCAGAATTAGCCAATTCCGGTCCCATTTGGAAGCTTGACAATTAAGAGTGCAATGAGCTCAAAATATTCTAAATTCGATCACTGAAGAGAGAGTTATGAGGGTTAATATTGGACCAGGAGATGATGGAAAAGTTTAGGACTGACGACTGCAATCTCACTTACCGATGCCCAAATGGTCTCGAAATACGACGATTCCATCCAGGAATGGAAGAGCACTAAAGTACCTTTCAGATGGCCAAAAATATACCCAATCCGACATCAAACAAGGGAGTTATGAGTGTCTCTGTTGGATCGCGCGATTTGGAAAGATTAACAATCCAAATTGCAAAATGATGATTGAAGAGTTCCAATATGCTTTTGGGATATCGAACGTTCCCGGAATTAGCCAATTTTGGTCCCATTTGGAAGCTTGTCAAGTTAATAGTTCAACGAAGTCAAAATAGTCTAAATTTGACCACTGAAGAGAGAGTTATGAAGTTACTATTAGACCAGGAGACGAATGAAAAATTCAGGAGTGAGGACTGTGATCCCACTTGCAGATGCCCAAATGGTCTCAAAATATGATGATTCCATTAAGGAATTAAAGAGCACTAAAGTACCTTTCAAATCACCCAAAATCCACCCAATCCGACATCAAATGAGGGAGTTATGAGCGTCTCGGTTGGATCGCGCGATTTGTAAAGATTAAAAATCCAAATTGCGAAATGATGATCGAAGAGTTCCAAAGTGCTTTTGGGATATCGAACGGTCCTAGAATTAGCTAATTCTGTCCCATTTGGAAGCTTGTCAAGTTAACAGTGCATTGAGCTTAAAATAGAAAAAATTTGACCACTGAAGAGAGAGTTATGAAGGTTACTATTGGACCAGGAGATGAAGGAAAAATTTAGGACTAAAGACTGCGATCCCACTTCCTGACGCCCAAATGGTCTCGAAATACGACGATTCCATTCTGTAATGGAAGAACACTAAAGTAACTTCCAGATGACCATAAATGGACCCAATCTGACATCAAAACGAGGGAGTAATGAGCGACTCCATTGGGTCGCGCGATTTGGATAGATTAACAATCCAAATTACAAAATGATGATCAACGAGTTCCAACGTGCTTTTGGGATATCGAACGGTCCAGAATTATCCAATTCTGGTCCCATTTGGATGCTGGACAATTAACAGTGCAATGAGCTCAAAATATTCTAAATTTGATCACTGAAGAGAGAGTTATGAAGGTTATTGTTGGACCAGGAGATGAAGGAAAAATTCAGGACTGACGACTGCGATCTCACTTATCAATGCCCAAATGGTCTCGAAGTACCACGATTCCATTCAGGAATGGAAGAGTACTAAAGTACCTTTCAAATGACCAAAAATTGACCCAATCCGACATCAAAGGAGGGAGATATGAGCGTCTCTGTTGGATCGGGCGATTTGGAAAGATTCACAATTCAAATTGCAAAATGTTGATCGAAGAGTTCCAATATGCTTTTGGGATATCGAAGGGTCCCAGAATTAGCCAATTCTGGTCCCATTTGGAAGCTTGTCAAGTTAACAGTGCAATGAGCCCATAATATTCTAAATTTGACCACTGAAGAGAGAGTTATAAAGGTTACTATGGGACCAAGAGATGAAGGAAAAGTTTAGGACTAACGACTGCGATCCCACTTACCGATGCCCAAATGGGCTCGAAATACGACGATTCCATTAGGTATGGAAGAACACTAAAGTAACTTTCAGATGACCAAAAATTGACCCAATCCGACATCAAATGAGGGAGTTATGAGCGTCTCTGTTGGATCGTGCGATTTGGAAAGATTAACAAACCAAATTGACAATGATGATCGAAGAGTTCCAACGTGCTTTTGGGATATCGAAAGGTCCTAGAATTAGCCAATTTTGGTCCCATTTGGAAGCTTGACAATTAACAGTGCAATGAGCTCAAAATATTCTAAATTTGATCACTCAAGAGAGAGCTATGAAGGTTAATATTGGACCAGGAGATGAAGGAAAAATTCAGGACTAACGACTGCGATCTCACTTACCGATGCCCAAATGGTCTCGAAATACGACGATTCCATTCAAGAATTTAAGAACACTTAAGTACCTTATAGATGACCAAAAATCTACCCAATCCGACATCAAACGAGGGAGTTATGAGCATCTCCGTTGCATCGCGCGATTTGGAATGATTAACAATCCGAATTGCAAAATGATGATCGAAGAGTTCCAACGTTCTTTTGGGATATCGAACGGTCCTATATTTAGCCAATTCTAGTCCCATTTGGAAGCTTGTCAAGTTCACAGTGTAATGAGCTCAAAATATTCAAAATTTGACAACTGAAGAGAGAGTTATGAAGGTTACGGTTGGACCAGGAGATGAAGGAAAAATTCAGGACTGACGACTGCGTTCCCACTTACCGATGCCCAAATGGTCTCGAAATACGACGATTCCATTCAGGAATGGGAGAACACTAAAGTAACTTTCAGAAGAATAAAAATCAACCCAATCCGACATCAAATGGGGGAGTTATGAGTGCCTCCATTGGATTGCGTGATTTGGAAAGATTAACAATCCAAATTGTGAAATGATGATCGAAGAGTTCCAACGTGCTTTTGGGATATCGAACAATCCTAGAATTAGCCAATTTTGGTCCCATTTGGAAGCTTATCAAGTTAATAGTGCAATGAGCTCATAATATTCTAAATTTGACCACTGAAGAGAGAGTTATGAAGGTAAGTAAAAAATGGTCTCAAAATATGATTATTCCATTCAGGAATGAAAGAGCACTAAAGTACCTTTCAAATGACCAAAAATCAACCCAATCCAACATCAAATCGGGGAGTTATGAGCGTCTCCGTTGGATCGCGCGATTTGGAAAGATTAACAATCCAAATTGCAAAATGATGGTCGAAGAGTTCCAACGTGTTTTTAGGATATCGAACGGTCCTAGAATTAGCCAATTCTGGTCCCATTTGGAAGCTTGTCAATTTAACAGTGCAATGAGCTCAAAATAGAATAAATTTGACCACTGAAGAGAGAGTTATGAAGGTTACTATTGGACCAGGTGATGAAGGAAAAATTCAGGACTGACGACTGCAATCCCACTTACTGATGCCCAAATGGTCTCAAAATACGATGATTCCATTCAGGAATGGAAGAACACTAAAGTAACTTTCAAACGACCAAAAATTGACCCAATCCGACATCAAAAGAGGGAGCTATGAGCCTCTCCGTTGGATTCCATGATTTGGAAAGATTAACAATCCAAATGGCAAAATGATGATCGAAGAGTTACAACGTGCTTTTGGGATATCGAACGGTCCTAGAAATAGCCAATTCTAGTCCCATTTGGAAGCTAGTCAAGGTAACAGTGCAATGATCTCATAATATTCAAAATTTGACCACTGAAGAGAGAAATATGAAGGTTACTATTAGACCAGGAGATGAAGGAAAAATTTAGGACTGCCAACTACGATCCCACTTACCGATGCCCAAATGGTCTCAAAATACGACGATTCCATTCAGGAATGGAAGAGCACTAAAGTGCCTTTCAGATGACCAAAAATCGACCCAATCCGACATCGAACGAGGGAGTTATGAGTGTCTCCAATGGATTGCTCGATTTGCTTAAATTAACAATCCAAATTGCAAAATGATGATCAAAGAGTTCCAACGTGCTTTTGTGATATCGAACGGTCCCAGAATTAGCCAATTCCGGTCCCATTTGGAAGCTTGACAATTAAGAGTGCAATGAGCTCAAAATATTCTAAATTCGATCACTGAAGAGAGAGTTATGAGGGTTAATATTGGACCAGGAGATGATGGAAAAGTTTAGGACTGACGACTGCAATCTCACTTACCGATGCCCAAATGGTCTCGAAATACGACGATTCCATCCAGGAATGGAAGAGCACTAAAGTACCTTTCAGATGGCCAAAAATATACCCAATCCGACATCAAACAAGGGAGTTATGAGTGTCTCTGTTGGATCGCGCGATTTGGAAAGATTAACAATCCAAATTGCAAAATGATGATTGAAGAGTTCCAATATGCTTTTGGGATATCGAACGTTCCCGGAATTAGCCAATTTTGGTCCCATTTGGAAGCTTGTCAAGTTAATAGTTCAACGAAGTTAAAATAGTCTAAATTTGACCACTGAAGAGAGAGTTATGAAGTTACTATTAGACCAGGAGACGAATGAAAAATTCAGGAGTGAGGACTGTGATCCCACTTGCAGATGCACAAATGGTCTCAAAATATGATGATTCCATTAAGGAATTAAAGAGCACTAAAGTACCTTTCAAATCACCCAAAATCCACCCAATCCGACATCAAATGATGGAGTTATGAGCGTCTCCGTTGGATCGCGCGATTTGTAAAGATTAAAAATCCAAATTGCGAAATGATGATCGAAGAGTTCCAAAGTGCTTTTGGGATATCGAACGGTCCTAGAATTAGCTAATTCTGTCCCATTTGGAAGCTTGTCAAGTTAACAGTGCATTGAGCTTAAAATAGAAAAAATTTGACCACTGAAGAGAGAGTTATGAAGGTTACTATTGGACCAGGAGATGAAGGAAAAATTTAGGACTAAAGACTGCGATCCCACTTCCTGACGCCCAAATGGTCTCGAAATACGACGATTCCATTCTGTAATGGAAGAACACTAAAGTAACTTTCAGATGACCATAAATGGACCCAATCTGACATCAAAACGAGGGAGTAATGAGCGACTCCATTGGGTCGCGCGATTTGGATAGATTAACAATCCAAATTACAAAATGATGATCAACGAGTTCCAACGTGCTTTTGGGATATCGAACGGTCCAGAATTATCCAATTCTGGTCCCATTTGGATGCTGGACAATTAACAGTGCAATGAGCTCAAAATATTCTAAATTTGATCACTGAAGAGAGAGTTATGAAGGTTATTGTTGGACCAGGAGATGAAGGAAAAATTCAGGACTGACGACTGCGATCTCACTTATCAATGCCCAAATGGTCTCGAAGTACCACGATTCCATTCAGGAATGGAAGAGTACTAAAGTACCTTTCAAATGACCAAAAATTGACCCAATCCGACATCAAAGGAGGGAGATATGAGCGTCTCTGTTGGATCGGGCGATTTGGAAAGATTAACAATTCAAATTGCAAAATGTTGATCGAAGAGTTCCAATATGCTTTTGGGATATCGAAGGGTCCCAGAATTAGCCAATTCTGGTCCCATTTGGAAGCTTGTCAAGTTAACAGTGCAATGAGCCCATAATATTCTAAATTTGACCACTGAAGAGAGAGTTATAAAGGTTACTATGGGACCAAGAGATGAAGGAAAAGTTTAGGACTAACGACTGCGATCCCACTTACCGATGCCCAAATGGGCTCAAAATACGACGATTCCATTAGGTATGGAAGAACACTAAAGTAACTTTCAGATGACCAAAAATTGACCCAATCCGACATCAAATGAGGGAGTTATGAGCGTCTCTGTTGGATCGTGCGATTTGGAAAGATTAACAAACCAAATTGACAATGATGATCGAAGAGTTCCAACGTGCTTTTGGGATATCGAAAGGTCCTAGAATTAGCCAATTTTGGTCCCATTTGGAAGCTTGACAATTAACAGTGCAATGAGCTCAAAATATTCTAAATTTGATCACTCAAGAGAGAGCTATGAAGGTTAATATTGGACCAGGAGATGAAGGAAAAATTCAGGACTAACGACTGCGATCTCACTTACCGATGCCCAAATGGTCTCGAAATACGACGATTCCATTCAAGAATTTAAGAACACTTAAGTACCTTATAGATGACCAAAAATCTACCCAATCCGACATCAAACGAGGGAGTTATGAGCATCTCCGTTGCATCGCGCGATTTGGAATGATTAACAATCCGAATTGCAAAATGATGATCGAAGAGTTCCAACGTTCTTTTGGGATATCGAACGGTCCTATATTTAGCCAATTCTAGTCCCATTTGGAAGCTTGTCAAGTTCACAGTGTAATGAGCTCAAAATATTCAAAATTTGACAACTGAAGAGAGAGTTATGAAGGTTACGGTTGGACCAGGAGATGAAGGAAAAATTCAGGACTGACGACTGCGATCCCACTTACCGATGCCCAAATGGTCTCGAAATACGACGATTCCATTCAGGAATGGGAGAACACTAAAGTAACTTTCAGAAGAATAAAAATCAACCCAATCCGACATCAAATGGGGGAGTTATGAGTGCCTCCATTGGATTGCGTGATTTGGAAAGATTAACAATCCAAATTGTGAAATGATGATCGAAGAGTTCCAACGTGCTTTTGGGATATCGAACAATCCTAGAATTAGCCAATTTTGGTCCCATTTGGAAGCTTATCAAGTTAATAGTGCAATGAGCTCATAATATTCTAAATTTGAACCACTGAAGAGAGAGTTATGAAGGTAAGTAAAAAATGGTCTCAAAATATGATTATTCCATTCAGGAATGAAAGAGCACTAAAGTACCTTTCAAATGACCAAAAATCAACCCAATCCAACATCAAATCGGGGAGTTATGAGCGTCTCCGTTGGATCGCGCGATTTGGAAAGATTAACAATCCAAATTGCAAAATGATGGTCGAAGAGTTCCAACGTGTTTTTAGGATATCGAACGGTCCTAGAATTAGCCAATTCTGGTCCCATTTGGAAGCTTGTCAATTTAACAGTGCAATGAGCTCAAAATAGAATAAATTTGACCACTGAAGAGAGAGTTATGAAGGTTACTATTGGACCAGGTGATGAAGGAAAAATTCAGGACTGACGACTGCAATCCCACTTACTGATGCCCAAATGGTCTCAAAATACGATGATTCCATTCAGGAATGGAAGAACACTAAAGTAACTTTCAAATGACCAAAAATTGACCCAATCCGACATCAAAAGAGGGAGCTATGAGCCTCTCCGTTGGATTCCATGATTTGGAAAGATTAACAATCCAAATGGCAAAATGATGATCGAAGAGTTACAACGTGCTTTTGGGATATCGAACGGTCCTAGAAATAGCCAATTCTAGTCCCATTTGGAAGCTAGTCAAGGTAACAGTGCAATGAGCTCATAATATTCTAAATTTGACCACTGAAGAGAGAAATATGAAGGTTACTATTAGACCAGGAGATGAAGGAAAAATTTAGGACTGCCAACTACTTTCCCACTTACCGATGCCCAAATGGTCTCAAAATACGACGATTCCATTCAGGAATGGAAGAGCACTAAAGTGCCTTTCAGATGACCAAAAATCGACCCAATCCGACATCGAACGAGGGAGTTATGAGTGTCTCCAATGGATTGCGCGATTTGCTTAAATTAACAATCCAAATTGCAAAATGATGATCAAAGAGTTCCAACGTGCTTTTGTGATATCGAACGGTCCCAGAATTAGCCAATTCCGGTCCCATTTGGAAGCTTGACAATTAAGAGTGCAATGAGCTCAAAATATTCTAAATTCGATCACTGAAGAGAGAGTTATGAGGGTTAATATTGGACCAGGAGATGATGGAAAAGTTTAGGACTGACGACTGCAATCTCACTTACCGATGCCCAAATGGTCTCGAAATACGACGATTCCATCCAGGAATGGAAGAGCACTAAAGTACCTTTCAGATGGCCAAAAATATACCCAATCCGACATCAAACAAGGGAGTTATGAGTGTCTCTGTTGGATCGCGCGATTTGGAAAGATTAACAATCCAAATTGCAAAATGATGATTGAAGAGTTCCAATATGCTTTTGGGATATCGAACGTTCCCGGAATTAGCCAATTTTGGTCCCATTTGGAAGCTTGTCAAGTTAATAGTTCAACGAAGTCAAAATAGTCTAAATTTGACCACTGAAGAGAGAGTTATGAAGTTACTATTAGACCAGGAGACGAATGAAAAATTCAGGAGTGAGGACTGTGATCCCACTTGCAGATGCCCAAATGGTCTCAAAATATGATGATTCCATTAAGGAATTAAAGAGCACTAAAGTACCTTTCAA
Source organism: Magnolia officinalis (assembly GCA_021015155.1). Classification (NCBI taxonomy): domain Eukaryota; kingdom Viridiplantae; phylum Streptophyta; class Magnoliopsida; order Magnoliales; family Magnoliaceae; genus Magnolia; species Magnolia officinalis. Next base: position 49,316,196 of record JAJHSJ010000005.1, on the reverse strand, counting down.
ATCACCCAAAATCCACCCAATCCGACATCAAATGAGGGAGTTATGAGCGTCTCCGTTGGATCGCGCGATTTGTAAAGATTAAAAATCCAAATTGCGAAATGATGATCGAAGAGTTCCAAAGTGCTTTTGGGATATCGAACGGTCCTAGAATTAGCTAATTCTGTCCCATTTGGAAGCTTGTCAAGTTAACAGTGCATTGAGCTTAAAATAGAAAAAATTTGACCACTGAAGAGAGAGTTATGAAGGTTACTATTGGACCAGGAGATGAAGGAAAAATTTAGGACTAAAGACTGCGATCCCACTTCCTGACGCCCAAATGGTCTCGAAATACGACGATTCCATTCTGTAATGGAAGAACACTAAAGTAACTTTCAGATGACCATAAATGGACCCAATCCGACATCAAAACGAGGGAGTAATGAGCGACTCCATTGGGTCGCGCGATTTGGATAGATTAACAATCCAAATTACAAAATGATGATCAACGAGTTCCAACGTGCTTTTGGGATATCGAACGGTCCAGAATTATCCAATTCTGGTCCCATTTGGATGCTGGACAATTAACAGTGCAATGAGCTCAAAATATTCTAAATTTGATCACTGAAGAGAGAGTTATGAAGGTTATTGTTGGACCAGGAGATGAAGGAAAAATTCAGGACTGACGACTGCGATCTCACTTATCAATGCCCAAATGGTCTCGAAGTACCACGATTCCATTCAGGAATGGAAGAGTACTAAAGTACCTTTCAAATGACCAAAAATTGACCCAATCCGACATCAAAGGAGGGAGATATGAGCGTCTCTGTTGGATCGGGCGATTTGGAAAGATTAACAATTCAAATTGCAAAATGTTGATCGAAGAGTTCCAATATGCTTTTGGGATATCGAAGGGTCCCAGAATTAGCCAATTCTGGTCCCATTTGGAAGCTTGTCAAGTTAACAGTGCAATGAGCCCATAATATTCTAAATTTGACCACTGAAGAGAGAGTTATAAAGGTTACTATGGGACCAAGAGATGAAGGAAAAGTTTAGGACTAACGACTGCGATCCCACTTACCGATGCCCAAATGGGCTCGAAATACGACGATTCCATTAGGTATGGAAGAACACTAAAGTAACTTTCAGATGACCAAAAATTGACCCAATCCGACATCAAATGAGGGAGTTATGAGCGTCTCTGTTGGATCGTGCGATTTGGAAAGATTAACAAACCAAATTGACAATGATGATCGAAGAGTTCCAACGTGCTTTTGGGATATCGAAAGGTCCTAGAATTAGCCAATTTTGGTCCCATTTGGAAGCTTGACAATTAACAGTGCAATGAGCTCAAAATATTCTAAATTTGATCACTCAAGAGAGAGCTATGAAGGTTAATATTGGACCAGGAGATGAAGGAAAAATTCAGGACTAACGACTGCGATCTCACTTACCGATGCCCAAATGGTCTCGAAATACGACGATTCCATTCAAGAATTTAAGAACACTTAAGTACCTTATAGATGACCAAAAATCTACCCAATCCGACATCAAACGAGGGAGTTATGAGCATCTCCGTTGCATCGCGCGATTTGGAATGATTAACAATCCGAATTGCAAAATGATGATCGAAGAGTTCCAACGTTCTTTTGGGATATCGAACGGTCCTATATTTAGCCAATTCTAGTCCCATTTGGAAGCTTGTCAAGTTCACAGTGTAATGAGCTCAAAATATTCAAAATTTGACAACTGAAGAGAGAGTTATGAAGGTTACGGTTGGACCAGGAGATGAAGGAAAAATTCAGGACTGACGACTGCGATCCCACTTACCGATGCCCAAATGGTCTCGAAATACGACGATTCCATTCAGGAATGGGAGAACACTAAAGTAACTTTCAGAAGAATAAAAATCAACCCAATCCGACATCAAATGGGGAGTTATGAGTGCCTCCATTGGATTGCGTGATTTGGAAAGATTAACAATCCAAATTGTGAAATGATGATCGAAGAGTTCCAACGTGCTTTTGGGATATCGAACAATCCTAGAATTAGCCAATTTTGGTCCCATTTGGAAGCTTATCAAGTTAATAGTGCAATGAGCTCATAATATTCTAAATTTGACCACTGAAGAGAGAGTTATGAAGGTAAGTAAAAAATGGTCTCAAATATGATTATTCCATTCAGGAATGAAAGAGCACTAAAGTGCCTTTCAAATGACCAAAAATCAACCCAATCCAACATCAAATCGGGGAGTTATGAGCGTCTCCGTTGGATCGCGCGATTTGGAAAGATTAACAATCCAAATTGCAAAATGATGGTCGAAGAGTTCCAACGTGTTTTTAGGATATCGAACGGTCCTAGAATTAGCCAATTCTGGTCCCATTTGGAAGCTTGTCAATTTAACAGTGCAATGAGCTCAAAATAGAATAAATTTGACCACTGAAGAGAGAGTTATGAAGGTTACTATTGGACCAGGTGATGAAGGAAAAATTCAGGACTGACGACTGCAATCCCACTTACTGATGCCCAAATGGTCTCAAAATACGATGATTCCATTCAGGAATGGAAGAACACTAAAGTAACTTTCAAATGACCAAAAATTGACCCAATCCGACATCAAAAGAGGGAGCTATGAGCCTCTCCGTTGGATTCCATGATTTGGAAAGATTAACAATCCAAATGGCAAAATGATGATCGAAGAGTTACAACGTGCTTTTGGGATATCGAACGGTCCTAGAAATAGCCAATTCTAGTCCCATTTGGAAGCTAGTCAAGGTAACAGTGCAATGAGCTCATAATATTCTAAATTTGACCACTGAAGAGAGAAATATGAAGGTTACTATTAGACCAGGAGATGAAGGAAAAATTTAGGACTGCCAACTACGATCCCACTTACCGATGCCCAAATGGTCTCAAAATACGACGATTCCATTCAGGAATGGAAGAGCACTAAAGTGCCTTTCAGATGACCAAAAATCGACCCAATCCGACATCGAACGAGGGAGTTATGAGTGTCTCCAATGGATTGCGCGATTTGGTTAAATTAACAATCCAAATTGCAAAATGATGATCAAAGAGTTCCAACGTGCTTTTGTGATATCGAACGGTCCCAGAATTAGCCAATTCCGGTCCCATTTGGAAGCTTGACAATTAAGAGTGCAATGAGCTCAAAATATTCTAAATTCGATCACTGAAGAGAGAGTTATGAGGGTTAATATTGGACCAGGAGATGATGGAAAAGTTTAGGACTGACGACTGCAATCTCACTTACCGATGCCCAAATGGTCTCGAAATACGACGATTCCATCCAGGAATGGAAGAGCACTAAAGTACCTTTCAGATGGCCAAAAATATACCCAATCCGACATCAAACAAGGGAGTTATGAGTGTCTCTGTTGGATCGCGCGATTTGGAAAGATTAACAATCCAAATTGCAAAATGATGATTGAAGAGTTCCAATATGCTTTTGGGATATCGAACGTTCCCGGAATTAGCCAATTTTGGTCCCATTTGGAAGCTTGTCAAGTTAATAGTTCAACGAAGTCAAAATAGTCTAAATTTGACCACTGAAGAGAGAGTTATGAAGTTACTATTAGACCAGGAGACGAATGAAAAATTCAGGAGTGAGGACTGTGATCCCACTTGAAGATGCCCAAATGGTCTCAAAATATGATGATTCCATTAAGGAATTAAGGAGCACTAAAGTACCTTTCAAATGACCCAAAATCCACCCAATCCGACATCAAATGAGGGAGTTAGGAGCGTCTCCGTTGGATCGCGCGATTTGTAAAGATTAAAAATCCAAATTGCGAAATGATGATCGAAGAGTTCCAAAGTGCTTTTGGGATATCGAACGGTCCTAGAATTAGCTAATTCTGTCCCATTTGGAAGCTTGTCAAGTTAACAGTGCATTGAGCTTAAAATAGAAAAAATTTGACCACTGAAGAGAGAGTTATGAAGGTTACTATTGGACCAGGAGATGAAGGAAAAATTTAGGACTAAAGACTGCGATCCCACTTCCTGACGCCCAAATGGTCTCGAAATACGACGATTCCATTCTGTAATGGAAGAACACTAAAGTAACTTTCAGATGACCATAAATGGACCCAATCCGACATCAAAACGAGGGAGTAATGAGCGACTCCATTGGGTCGCGCGATTTGGATAGATTAACAATCCAAATTACAAAATGATGATCAACGAGTTCCAACGTGCTTTTGGGATATCGAACGGTCCAGAATTATCCAATTCTGGTCCCATTTGGATGCTGGACAATTAACAGTGCAATGAGCTCAAAATATTCTAAATTTGATCACTGAAGAGAGAGTTATGAAGGTTATTGTTGGACCAGGAGATGAAGGAAAAATTCAGGACTGACGACTGCGATCTCACTTATCAATTCCCAAATGGTCTCGAAGTACCACGATTCCATTCAGGAATGGAAGAGTACTAAAGTACCTTTCAAATGACCAAAAATTGACCCAATCCGACATCAAAGGAGGGAGATATGAGCGTCTCTGTTGGATCGGGCGATTTGGAAAGATTAACAATTCAAATTGCAAAATGTTGATCGAAGAGTTCCAATATGCTTTTGGGATATCGAAGGGTCCCAGAATTAGCCAATTCTGGTCCCATTTGGAAGCTTGTCAAGTTAACAGTGCAATGAGCCCATAATATTCTAAATTTGACCACTGAAGAGAGAGTTATAAAGGTTACTATGGGACCAAGAGATGAAGGAAAAGTTTAGGACTAACGACTGCGATCCCACTTACCGATGCCCAAATGGGCTCGAAATACGACGATTCCATTAGGTATGGAAGAACACTAAAGTAACTTTCAAATGACCAAAAATTGACCCAATCCGACATCAAAGGAGGGAGATATGAGCGTCTCTGTTGGATCGTGCGATTTGGAAAGATTAACAATTCAAATTGCAAAATGTTGATCGAAGAGTTCCAATATGCTTTTGGGATATCGAAGGGTCCCAGAATTAGCCAATTCCGGTCCCATTTGGAAGCTTGTCAAGTTAACTGTAACGCCCTGAAAATCGGGGGTCGAGCATAAACTCAGCTCCCGAGTTCCAGAACATCACTTATGCAACAAAATGAATGTTGATTGAATGTTGACTGTATTCGTGCATTGAACATGAGTGAGATTAAGCCAAAACAGCATATCATACTCCAGAGACAGTTAAGTTGGCAAGCGGAAGACTGTGATAGATAGATAAAATATATAACTTATGATGAGTCTCCAGAGTGTGATAACATTACTAGGTTAAATAAATACAAGTGCAGTTCTAAAATGTACCAAATGTGAGGAAGTGTAATGCCTTCTATCCCAAGAACTATAACCCCGTCAATACAATACCAGGTCTTCATTGGCCTGTCAGAAAATTACATGTAGGAGAATTCCTCCTATCATCATAGAAGTAGTCCGGCTCTGCTTCACAAGCATCGCCACCACCTGAAACTCAACAAATCTGGTTGGTGTGTACAACACCGTCCCGTAACGTGGGAGTGAGTGATCAACTCAGTGGAACAGTAAAGCATAGGTTAACATGTTATCAATTCAATCAAGCAGTAATGATAAAGCAGTACAAATCAAACAATTCTAACTACTCTTATTAAATGTAAGAATGAAATGACATGATGCTGTATGCCCTTGCCAAACCACCCTCAAGCGACATCATCTTACGTTCGCGAATGCTTACTCCCTCAGTGCGCCACATCTACAAAGCACATGCGGTGCGATGATGCTCATGATTACCAAGTTTTTATTAGTCCATTTCAAACAGCAGTATTGGGAAACTAAGGTACCTCCCTTGTATCATTCCCAAACATGATCCATTCTAGGGTCGTCAATCCTAGTTATTCTCATACGATGTTATGGTTTGAGAACGTAGTGAAGGCATCGCAAAGGGCTCATCACCCGTCAGCGCGGATACAGATCTCACCGTATGCGGCTCAATTGCTGGCCGTCAGCTCGAGTACAGGTCTCACCGTACTCGGCTCAATCACTAGCCGTCAGCTCAAGTACAGGTCTCACCGTACTCGGCTCAACTCACACTCTAGTTGCTGTGAAAGACTCGTGGCCAATCACAGACCCTTGGAGTGTACTCGATGATACCACGGAGGACTCGTCGCCCGTCAGCACGAGCACAGATCTCACCGTACTCGGCTCTCGCCGAAGTATCGACAGCTCGAATACAGTGTCCCATACCACCATATTCGGCTCACGAGTTGATTGCGCAATGGTCACTACGGGGAGGCACATGGCCCCAGCGTAGGCCGACAGCTCGACCACGGTGTCCCATACCACCATGCCCGGCTCATGCGACTTAGCGGATCTAGGTACCATGGTTAAACGGGGATCGCCACTGGTAAGTTTGGTACCCTAGGTTCAAGCAGTAGCGACCAAACAGGGTGAACATGCATAAGGCAGATCGGGTTACTTGATGAGCTCAACTAGCGCGATCGCCCGTTGAGCTGCACGACATGAAGTGCATAAACAACTTCGTGTGGCCTAGCCACTGCCGACAGGCAACGCACGACTCGAGTTCGTCGAACACATCCTACGTGGCAAATGAATCTCAGCCACGAGTTCAATCTCGTTACCGATTGCCTGGACTATAATCATAGCCCCAAACACAATCAATTACAGAGATATAAAGCAGTAATGGATCAGGATTCAAATCATACAATCAGTCTGGTATTATCCATTTAGGGCTGCCAGGGCTGTTGCACGCACTCGTTGCTCCGCTCCCCCATCACCCATGACGGATCATACAACGTAAATATAGATTAAACATATGCATCACATAGTTAAAATCATAAAGCAGTTGAGCATGTTATGAATCACAACACAAGCATGAGTTTGTACATGTTCAATTCCTAATCACACAACTATCAAAGGAGATCATACACATAGTTTATAGAGGTTGAGAATCATGTCTCAACACCCTTATACATTACAATTTGCTAACTACTACTCACTCAGACATTTCAAGTTATACTTGAACAAACATACATCAACATACACGACATATGTCGATCACATAGGCATTAGGCCAAATCCTTTCACTAGGGAGTTGCCCCAATCATATCACGCGTACACCCACGACGGATAGTCATGGCAAGCAGGAATCCAAGTTCCATATTCATTCAGTCATTTCCACAAACACTTGGGCCACACATTTTAGCATATATAGTGTATTTTGGCCGTGGCGTGACTTAGGGCAAATCCTTTCGTCAAAGGGGGTATCGCCAATACATCAATCATGAATCCATGACAATTAGTCATGGCGAGCACGAATGAGAATTCTATACTCATTCAGCCATTTCCACAAATACTTAGAATACACTATTACAACATACATGGTGTATGTTAGCAAATTGCGTATTAGGGCTATTCCTTCGCCAAGCGGTTATTTTATCCGCGTATACCGTATTCATACAACAAATAATCATGACAATTATATTTCCAAAATTTGCATATACGCGGTATTTTTAGAATACACAAATTCAACATACTTGTCATTTACAAAGGAACATGTATTTTGGCGATTCCTTTCGCCAAACTAGTATTTTATCCATATATTATATAATCATACATTAAATAAACATGTCAAACATTTTCCAAAAAAAAATACGTATACGGTATTTCTACGTATATCTAGAGTATGTGAAATTCCATATTCTACAACGTTAATCGAAACAGGAAACGGAAAGCACTTTGTACATGTGCAATTGCATGCAGATCATGAATCTATCATTATCTGACATTGAAAGCATTGAAAAACGTAACCTATACACTTAAAGTCCTCACCTTTTGTCGTAGAATCGTAACGGAGTTGATAGGTTTGCTAAGCTTCCGTATACGGCAACTAGGCGACCTATAGAACGAAATAGGTTAGCTACTTCACAACCTACAACAGTCTAAACCCCAAAACAGATTAGGGTTAGGGTTTCTTACCTAGAAACGGGGCTGGAATCGCCGGGAAAGCGATGAGAAAGGGATGGTGCAGCCCGTGTGGTGGCAGGGAACGACGGCAGGGAGATTCTCCCACATCTCCCTCACTTTCTCTCTCTTTTCCCTCTCTCAATTTCAAATTCGTATGGCTGCCATGAGAGAGGGTTTAAGGTCCTTATATAGTCTCAAAACTCACCGAAATAGACTCCTGTTCAAAGGTTACTGCTAATATAGGTATTTTGTCACTTTTTCAGCTCAAAAGAGAGGTTCTGGTGGCCCTCCTTGAGCCAAACGTCAGACTTAAGCTCACTACACATGGATCTATGAGGGATTACGTTTTCGACTCGATCGGATTCCCAGATCGCACGTGGCGGACCACTTTCAGTTCAACGGTCAGTGGACCACGATCCGAAATTCCAAGTACATGTAAATGTTCCTAAAATTTTTCCTGATCCGAGGGTGTAATTTGGTCTGATTCTGATGGTCTGGTTGCTTAATACTGATGCGCAAGCGAAAGGTGCCAGATCACTATTCCAGATATTTTATTTTCAAAAGGAATAGTGTTTTTCACACACCCTCGCTCCGGATCGAAATAAATGGCCGTGGGACATCGGAATCATCTGATTTTTGAGATGATTGTCAAGCCCAGTGAGGCGGTCCTAGTTCCTTAGCTTCGTGTTAATCGGACTCCCGATGTGCGGTCTAGACCTAATACGAGGTTTCGTTTCATTCCCGAGAGCAGACGGGAAATGAGTTTGGTTCTAAACTTTAGGGAAACCTTGAGTCACTGATTTTGCAAGTTTTGGGTCTTGCAGATCGTATTTAAAGCGATCCCAACGGATTTCATGGCTAATCGAGTTTTACGCTTAGTTAACTTTGTTAAATTTCTAAAGGATTTAATCCTAATTGTTTTCTGGTTGAGATGGTACTTAGGCCTTTGCAGTTTGTATATAAAGTGATCCAAGTTTTACACTTAGCTAGTTTAAGATAGTGTCTAGGACGAAAGTGCTTTGAAAAATTGAAAGCACAAGGTAGTGAAGGGTGGGATTTGTGAAGAAAATGGTTTAAGACGGGATTTGAGGCTTTGAATTGAGGGTTTGAAAAGTTAATCAGGTGTTAAGATTGACCCAATGCCTAAGGATGTCTAATCCCAGGTTGGCAAAAATCCGGGATGTTACATTAACAGTGCAATGAGCCCATAATATTCTAAATTTGACCACTGAAGAGAGAGTTATAAAGGTTACTATGGGACCAAGAGATGAAGGAAAAGTTTAGGACTAACGACTGCGATCCCACTTACCGATGCCCAAATGGGCTCGAAATACGACGATTCCATTAGGTATGGAAGAACACTAAAGTAACTTTCAGATGACCAAAAATTGACCCAATCCGACATCAAATGAGGGAGTTATGAGCGTCTCTGTTGGATCGTGCGATTTGGAAAGATTAACAAACCAAATTGACAATGATGATCGAAGAGTTCCAACGTGCTTTTGGGATATCGAAAGGTCCTAGAATTAGCCAATTTTGGTCCCATTTGGAAGCTTGACAATTAACAGTGCAATGAGCTCAAAATATTCTAAATTTGATCACTCAAGAGAGAGCTATGAAGGTTAATATTGGACCAGGAGACGAAGGAAAAATTCAGGACTAACGACTGCGATCTCACTTACCGATGCCCAAATGGTCTCGAAATACGACGATTCCATTCAAGAATTTAAGAACACTTAAGTACCTTATAGATGACCAAAAATCTACCCAATCCGACATCAAACGAGGGAGTTATGAGCATCTCCGTTGCATCGCGCGATTTGGAATGATTAACAATCCGAATTGCAAAATGATGATCGAAGAGTTCCAACGTTCTTTTGGGATATCGAACGGTCCTATATTTAGCCAATTCTAGTCCCATTTGGAAGCTTGTCAAGTTCACAGTGTAATGAGCTCAAAATATTCAAAATTTGACAACTGAAGAGAGAGTTATGAAGGTTACGGTTGGACCAGGAGATGAAGGAAAAATTCAGGACTGACGACTGCGATCCCACTTACCGATGCCCAAATGGTCTCGAAATACGACGATTCCATTCAGGAATGGGAGAACACTAAAGTAACTTTCAGAAGAATAAAAATCAACCCAATCCGACATCAAATGGGGGAGTTATGAGTGCCTCCATTGGATTGCGTGATTTGGAAAGATTAACAATCCAAATTGTGAAATGATGATCGAAGAGTTCCAACGTGCTTTTGGGATATCGAACAATCCTAGAATTAGCCAATTTTGGTCCCATTTGGAAGCTTATCAAGTTAATAGTGCAATGAGCTCATAATATTCTAAATTTGACCACTGAAGAGAGAGTTATGAAGGTAAGTAAAAAATGGTCTCAAAATATGATTATTCCATTCAGGAATGAAAGAGCACTAAAGTGCCTTTCAAATGACCAAAAATCAACCCAATCCAACATCAAATCGGGGAGTTATGAGCGTCTCCGTTGGATCGCGCGATTTGGAAAGATTAACAATCCAAATTGCAAAATGATGGTCGAAGAGTTCCAACGTGTTTTTAGGATATCGAACGGTCCTAGAATTAGCCAATTCTGGTCCCATTTGGAAGCTTGTCAATTTAACAGTGCAATGAGCTCAAAATAGAATAAATTTGACCACTGAAGAGAGAGTTATGAAGGTTACTATTGGACCAGGTGATGAAGGAAAAATTCAGGACTGACGACTGCAATCCCACTTACTGATGCCCAAATGGTCTCAAAATACGATGATACCATTCAGGAATGGAAGAACACTAAAGTAACTTTCAAATGACCAAAATTGACCCAATCCGACATCAAAAGAGGGAGCTATGAGCCTCTCCGTTGGATTCCATGATTTGGAAAGATTAACAATCCAAATGGCAAAATGATGATCGAAGAGTTACAACGTGCTTTTGGGATATCGAACGGTCCTAGAAATAGCCAATTCTAGTCCCATTTGGAAGCTAGTCAAGGTAACAGTGCAATGAGCTCATAATATTCTAAATTTGACCACTGAAGAGAGAAATATGAAGGTTACTATTAGACCAGGAGATGAAGGAAAAATTTAGGACTGCCAACTACGATCCCACTTACCGATGCCCAAATGGTCTCAAAATACGACGATTCCATTCAGGAATGGAAGAGCACTAAAGTGCCTTTCAGATGACCAAAAATCGACCCAATCCGACATCGAACGAGGGAGTTATGAGTGTCTCCAATGGATTGCGCGATTTGGTTAAATTAACAATCCAAATTGCAAAATGACGATCAAAGAGTTCCAACGTGCTTTTGTGATATCGAACGGTCCCAGAATTAGCCAATTCCGGTCCCATTTGGAAGCTTGACAATTAAGAGTGCAATGAGCTCAAAATATTCTAAATTCGATCACTGAAGAGAGAGTTATGAGGGTTAATATTGGACCAGGAGATGATGGAAAAGTTTAGGACTGACGACTGCAATCTCACTTACCGATGCCCAAATGGTCTCGAAATACGACGATTCCATCCAGGAATGGAAGAGCACTAAAGTACCTTTCAGATGGCCAAAAATATACCCAATCCGACATCAAACAAGGGAGTTATGAGTGTCTCTGTTGGATCGCGCGATTTGGAAAGATTAACAATCCAAATTGCAAAATGATGATTGAAGAGTTCCAATATGCTTTTGGGATATCGAACGTTCCCGGAATTAGCCAATTTTGGTCCCATTTGGAAGCTTGTCAAGTTAATAGTTCAACGAAGTCAAAATAGTCTAAATTTGACCACTGAAGAGAGAGTTATGAAGTTACTATTAGACCAGGAGACGAATGAAAAATTCAGGAGTGAGGACTGTGATCCCACTTGCAGATGCCCAAATGGTCTCAAAATATGATGATTCCATTAAGGAATTAAAGAGCACTAAAGTACCTTTCAAATCACCCAAAATCCACCCAATCCGACATCAAATGAGGGAGTTATGAGCGTCTCCGTTGGATCGCGCGATTTGTAAAGATTAAAAATCCAAATTGCGAAATGATGATCGAAGAGTTCCAAAGTGCTTTTGGGATATCGAACGGTCCTAGAATTAGCTAATTCTGTCCCATTTGGAAGCTTGTCAAGTTAACAGTGCATTGAGCTTAAAATAGAAAAAATTTGACCACTGAAGAGAGAGTTATGAAGGTTACTATTGGACCAGGAGATGAAGGAAAAATTTAGGACTAAAGACTGCGATCCCACTTCCTGACGCCCAAATGGTCTCGAAATACGACGATTCCATTCTGTAATGGAAGAACACTAAAGTAACTTTCAGATGACCATAAATGGACCCAATCCGACATCAAAACGAGGGAGTAATGAGCGACTCCATTGGGTCGCGCGATTTGGATAGATTAACAATCCAAATTACAAAATGATGATCAACGAGTTCCAACGTGCTTTTGGGATATCGAACGGTCCAGAATTATCCAATTCTGGTCCCATTTGGATGCTGGACAATTAACAGTGCAATGAGCTCAAAATATTCTAAATTTGATCACTGAAGAGAGAGTTATGAAGGTTATTGTTGGACCAGGAGATGAAGGAAAAATTCAGGACTGACGACTGCGATCTCACTTATCAATGCCCAAATGGTCTCGAAGTACCACGATTCCATTCAGGAATGGAAGAGTACTAAAGTACCTTTCAAATGACCAAAAATTGACCCAATCCGACATCAAAGGAGGGAGATATGAGCGTCTCTGTTGGATCGGGCGATTTGGAAAGATTAACAATTCAAATTGCAAAATGTTGATCGAAGAGTTCCAATATGCTTTTGGGATATCGAAGGGTCCCAGAATTAGCCAATTCTGGTCCCATTTGGAAGCTTGTCAAGTTAACAGTGCAATGAGCCCATAATATTCTAAATTTGACCACTGAAGAGAGAGTTATAAAGGTTACTATGGGACCAAGAGATGAAGGAAAAGTTTAGGACTAACGACTGCGATCCCACTTACCGATGCCCAAATGGGCTCGAAATACGACGATTCCATTAGGTATGGAAGAACACTAAAGTAACTTTCAGATGACCAAAAATTGACCCAATCCGACATCAAATGAGGGAGTTATGAGCGTCTCTGTTGGATCGTGCGATTTGGAAAGATTAACAAACCAAATTGACAATGATGATCGAAGAGTTCCAACGTGCTTTTGGGATATCGAAAGGTCCTAGAATTAGCCAATTTTGGTCCCATTTGGAAGCTTGACAATTAACAGTGCAATGAGCTCAAAATATTCTAAATTTGATCACTCAAGAGAGAGCTATGAAGGTTAATATTGGACCAGGAGATGAAGGAAAAATTCAGGACTAACGACTGCGATCTCACTTACCGATGCCCAAATGGTCTCGAAATACGACGATTCCATTCAAGAATTTAAGAACACTTAAGTACCTTATAGATGACCAAAAATCTACCCAATCCGACATCAAACGAGGGAGTTATGAGCATCTCCGTTGCATCGCGCGATTTGGAATGATTAACAATCCGAATTGCAAAATGATGATCGAAGAGTTCCAACGTTCTTTTGGGATATCGAACGGTCCTATATTTAGCCAATTCTAGTCCCATTTGGAAGCTTGTCAAGTTCACAGTGTAATGAGCTCAAAATATTCAAAATTTGACAACTGAAGAGAGAGTTATGAAGGTTACGGTTGGACCAGGAGATGAAGGAAAAATTCAGGACTGACGACTGCGATCCCACTTACCGATGCCCAAATGGTCTCGAAATACGACGATTCCATTCAGGAATGGGAGAACACTAAAGTAACTTTCAGAAGAATAAAAATCAACCCAATCCGACATCAAATGGGGGAGTTATGAGTGCCTCCATTGGATTGCGTGATTTGGAAAGATTAACAATCCAAATTGTGAAATGATGATCGAAGAGTTCCAACGTGCTTTTGGGATATCGAACAATCCTAGAATTAGCCAATTTTGGTCCCATTTGGAAGCTTATCAAGTTAATAGTGCAATGAGCTCATAATATTCTAAATTTGACCACTGAAGAGAGAGTTATGAAGGTAAGTAAAAAATGGTCTCAAAATATGATTATTCCATTCAGGAATGAAAGAGCACTAAAGTGCCTTTCAAATGACCAAAAATCAACCCAATCCAACATCAAATCGGGGAGTTATGAGCGTCTCCGTTGGATCGCGCGATTTGGAAAGATTAACAATCCAAATTGCAAAATGATGGTCGAAGAGTTCCAACGTGTTTTTAGGATATCGAACGGTCCTAGAATTAGCCAATTCTGGTCCCATTTGGAAGCTTGTCAATTTAACAGTGCAATGAGCTCAAAATAGAATAAATTTGACCACTGAAGAGAGAGTTATGAAGGTTACTATTGGACCAGGTGATGAAGGAAAAATTCAGGACTGACGACTGCAATCCCACTTACTGATGCCCAAATGGTCTCAAAATACGATGATTCCATTCAGGAATGGAAGAACACTAAAGTAACTTTCAAATGACCAAAAATTGACCCAATCCGACATCAAAAGAGGGAGCTATGAGCCTCTCCGTTGGATTCCATGATTTGGAAAGATTAACAATCCAAATGGCAAAATGATGATCGAAGAGTTACAACGTGCTTTTGGGATATCGAACGGTCCTAGAAATAGCCAATTCTAGTCCCATTTGGAAGCTAGTCAAGGTAACAGTGCAATGAGCTCATAATATTCTAAATTTGACCACTGAAGAGAGAAATATGAAGGTTACTATTAGACCAGGAGATGAAGGAAAAATTTAGGACTGCCAACTACGATCCCACTTACCGATGCCCAAATGGTCTCAAAATACGACGATTCCATTCAGGAATGGAAGAGCACTAAAGTGCCTTTCAGATGACCAAAAATCGACCCAATTCGACATCGAACGAGGGAGTTATGAGTGTCTCCAATGGATTGCGCGATTTGGTTAAATTAACAATCCAAATTGCAAAATGATGATCAAAGAGTTCCAACGTGCTTTTGTGATATCGAACGGTCCCAGAATTAGCCAATTCCGGTCCCATTTGGAAGCTTGACAATTAAGAGTGCAATGAGCTCAAAATATTCTAAATTCGATCACTGAAGAGAGAGTTATGAGGGTTAATATTGGACCAGGAGATGATGGAAAAGTTTAGGACTGACGACTGCAATCTCACTTACCGATGCCCAAATGGTCTCGAAATACGACGATTCCATCCAGGAATGGAAGAGCACTAAAGTACCTTTCAGATGGCCAAAAATATACCCAATCCGACATCAAACAAGGGAGTTATGAGTGTCTCTGTTGGATCGCGCGATTTGGAAAGATTAACAATCCAAATTGCAAAATGATGATTGAAGAGTTCCAATATGCTTTTGGGATATCGAACGTTCCCGGAATTAGCCAATTTTGGTCCCATTTGGAAGCTTGTCAAGTTAATAGTTCAACGAAGTCAAAATAGTCTAAATTTGACCACTGAAGAGAGAGTTATGAAGTTACTATTAGACCAGGAGACGAATGAAAAATTCAGGAGTGAGGACTGTGATCCCACTTGAAGATGCCCAAATGGTCTCAAAATATGATGATTCCATTAAGGAATTAAGGAGCACTAAAGTACCTTTCAAATGACCCAAAATCCACCCAATCCGACATCAAATGAGGGAGTTAGGAGCGTCTCCGTTGGATCGCGCGATTTGTAAAGATTAAAAATCCAAATTGCGAAATGATGATCGAAGAGTTCCAAAGTGCTTTTGGGATATCGAACGGTCCTAGAATTAGCTAATTCTGTCCCATTTGGAAGCTTGTCAAGTTAACAGTGCATTGAGCTTAAAATAGAAAAAATTTGACCACTGAAGAGAGAGTTATGAAGGTTACTATTGGACCAGGAGATGAAGGAAAAATTTAGGACTAAAGACTGCGATCCCACTTCCTGACGCCCAAATGGTCTCGAAATACGACGATTCCATTCTGTAATGGAAGAACACTAAAGTAACTTTCAGATGACCATAAATGGACCCAATCCGACATCAAAACGAGGGAGTAATGAGCGACTCCATTGGGTCGCGCGATTTGGATAGATTAACAATCCAAATTACAAAATGATGATCAACGAGTTCCAACGTGCTTTTGGGATATCGAACGGTCCAGAATTATCCAATTCTGGTCCCATTTGGATGCTGGACAATTAACAGTGCAATGAGCTCAAAATATTCTAAATTTGATCACTGAAGAGAGAGTTATGAAGGTTATTGTTGGACCAGGAGATGAAGGAAAAATTCAGGACTGACGACTGCGATCTCACTTATCAATTCCCAAATGGTCTCGAAGTACCACGATTCCATTCAGGAATGGAAGAGTACTAAAGTACCTTTCAAATGACCAAAAATTGACCCAATCCGACATCAAAGGAGGGAGATATGAGCGTCTCTGTTGGATCGGGCGATTTGGAAAGATTAACAATTCAAATTGCAAAATGTTGATCGAAGAGTTCCAATATGCTTTTGGGATATCGAAGGGTCCCAGAATTAGCCAATTCTGGTCCCATTTGGAAGCTTGTCAAGTTAACAGTGCAATGAGCCCATAATATTCTAAATTTGACCACTGAAGAGAGAGTTATAAAGGTTACTATGGGACCAAGAGATGAAGGAAAAGTTTAGGACTAACGACTGCGATCCCACTTACCGATGCCCAAATGGGCTCGAAATACGACGATTCCATTAGGTATGGAAGAACACTAAAGTAACTTTCAGATGACCAAAAATTGACCCAATCCGACATCAAATGAGGGAGTTATGAGCGTCTCTGTTGGATCGTGCGATTTGGAAAGATTAACAAACCAAATTGACAATGATGATCGAAGAGTTCCAACGTGCTTTTGGGATATCGAAAGGTCCTAGAATTAGCCAATTTTGGTCCCATTTGGAAGCTTGACAATTAACAGTGCAATGAGCTCAAAATATTCTAAATTTGATCACTCAAGAGAGAGCTATGAAGGTTAATATTGGACCAGGAGATGAAGGAAAAATTCAGGACTAACGACTGCGATCTCACTTACCGATGCCCAAATGGTCTCGAAATACGACGATTCCATTCAAGAATTTAAGAACACTTAAGTACCTTATAGATGACCAAAAATCTACCCAATCCGACATCAAACGAGGGAGTTATGAGCATCTCCGTTGCATCGCGCGATTTGGAATGATTAACAATCCGAATTGCAAAATGATGATCGAAGAGTTCCAACGTTCTTTTGGGATATCGAACGGTCCTATATTTAGCCAATTCTAGTCCCATTTGGAAGCTTGTCAAGTTCACAGTGTAATGAGCTCAAAATATTCAAAATTTGACAACTGAAGAGAGAGTTATGAAGGTTACGGTTGGACCAGGAGATGAAGGAAAAATTCAGGACTGACGACTGCGATCCCACTTACCGATGCCCAAATGGTCTCGAAATACGACGATTCCATTCAGGAATGGGAGAACACTAAAGTAACTTTCAGAAGAATAAAAATCAACCCAATCCGACATCAAATGGGGGAGTTATGAGTGCCTCCATTGGATTGCGTGATTTGGAAAGATTAACAATCCAAATTGTGAAATGATGATCGAAGAGTTCCAACGTGCTTTTGGGATATCGAACAATCCTAGAATTAGCCAATTTTGGTCCCATTTGGAAGCTTATCAAGTTAATAGTGCAATGAGCTCATAATATTCTAAATTTGACCACTGAAGAGAGAGTTATGAAGGTAAGTAAAAAATGGTCTCAAAATATGATTATTCCATTCAGGAATGAAAGAGCACTAAAGTGCCTTTCAAATGACCAAAAATCAACCCAATCCAACATCAAATCGGGGAGTTATGAGCGTCTCCGTTGGATCGCGCGATTTGGAAAGATTAACAATCCAAATTGCAAAATGATGGTCGAAGAGTTCCAACGTGTTTTTAGGATATCGAACGGTCCTAGAATTAGCCAATTCTGGTCCCATTTGGAAGCTTGTCAATTTAACAGTGCAATGAGCTCAAAATAGAATAAATTTGACCACTGAAGAGAGAGTTATGAAGGTTACTATTGGACCAGGTGATGAAGGAAAAATTCAGGACTGACGACTGCAATCCCACTTACTGATGCCCAAATGGTCTCAAAATACGATGATACCATTCAGGAATGGAAGAACACTAAAGTAACTTTCAAATGACCAAAAATTGACCCAATCCGACATCAAAAGAGGGAGCTATGAGCCTCTCCGTTGGATTCCATGATTTGGAAAGATTAACAATCCAAATGGCAAAATGATGATCGAAGAGTTACAACGTGCTTTTGGGATATCGAACGGTCCTAGAAATAGCCAATTCTAGTCCCATTTGGAAGCTACTCAAGGTAACAGTGCAATGAGCTCATAATATTCTAAATTTGACCACTGAAGAGAGAAATATGAAGGTTACTATTAGACCAGGAGATGAAGGAAAAATTTAGGACTGCCAACTACGATCCCACTTACCGATGCCCAAATGGTCTCAAAATACGACGATTCCATTCAGGAATGGAAGAGCACTAAAGTGCCTTTCAGATGACCAAAAATCGACCCAATCCGACATCGAACGAGGGAGTTATGAGTGTCTCCAATGGATTGCGCGATTTGGTTAAATTAACAATCCAAATTGCAAAATGATGATCAAAGAGTTCCAACGTGCTTTTGTGATATCGAACGTTCCCGGAATTAGCCAATTTTGGTCCCATTTGGAAGCTTGTCAAGTTAATAGTTCAACGAAGTCAAAATAGTCTAAATTTGACCACTGAAGAGAGAGTTATAAAGTTACTATTAGACCAGGAGACGAATGAAAAATTCAGGAGTGAGGACTGTGATCCCACTTGCAGATGCCCAAATGGTCTCAAAATATGATGATTCCATTCAGGAATTAAAGAGCACTAAAGTACCTTTCAAATGACCCAAAATCCACCCAATCCGACATCAAATGAGGGAGTTTTGAGCGTCTCCGTTGGATCGCGCGATTTGTAAAGATTAAAAATCCAAATTGCGAAATGATGATCGAAGAGTTCCAAAGTGCTTTTGGGATATCGAACGGTCCTAGAATTAGCTAATTCTGTCCCATTTGGAAGCTTGTCAAGTTAACAGTGCATTGAGCTTAAAATAGAAAAAATTTGACCACTGAAGAGAGAGTTATGAAGGTTACGATTGGACCAGGAGATGAAGGAAAAATTTAGGACTAAAGACTGCGATCCCACTTCCTGACGCCCAAATGGTCTCAAAATACGACGATTCCATTCTGTAATGGAAGAACACTAAAGTAACTTTCAGATGACCATAAATGGACCCAATCCGACATCAAAACGAGGGAGTAATGAGCGACTCCATTGGGTCGCGCGATTTGGATAGATTAACAATCCAAATTACAAAATGATGATCAACGAGTTCCAACGTGCTTTTGGGATATCGAACGGTCCAGAATTATCCAATTCTGGTCCCATTTGGATGCTGGACAATTAACAGTGCAATGAGCTCAAAATATTCTAAATTTGATCACTGAAGAGAGAGTTATGAAGGTTATTTTCAGACCAGGAGATGAAGGAAAAATTCAGGACTGACGACTGCGATCTCACTTATCAATGCCCAAATGGTCTCGAAGTACCACGATTCCATTCGGGAATGGAAGAGTACTAAAGTACCTTTCAAATGACCAAAAATTGACCCAATCCGACATCAAAGGAGGGAGATATGAGCGTCTCTGTTGGATCGGGCGATTTGGAAAGATTAACAATTCAAACTGCAAAATGTTGATCGAAGAGTTCCAATATGCTTTTGGGATATCGAAGGGTCCCAGAATTAGCCAATTCTGGTCCCATTTGGAAGCTTGTCAAGTTAACAGTTCAATGAGCTCATAATATTCTAAATTTGACCACTGAAGAGAGAGTTATAAAGGTTACTATGGGACCAAGAGATGAAGGAAAATTTTAGGACTAACGACTGCGATCCCACTTACCGATGCCCAAATGGGCTCGAAATACGACGATTCCATTAGGAATGGAAGAACACTAAAGTAACTTTCAGATGACCAAAAATTGACCCAATCCGACATCAAATGAGGGAGTTATGAACGTCTCTGTTGGATCGTGCGATTTGGAAAGATTAACAAACCAAATTGACAATGATGATCGAAGAGTTCCAACGTGCTTTTGGGATATCGAAAGGTCCTAGAATTAGCCAATTTTGGTCCCATTTGGAAGCTTGACAATTAACAGTGCAATGAGCTCAAAATATTTAAATTTGATCACTCAAGAGAGAGCTACGAAGGTTAATATTGGACCAGGAGATGAAGGAAAAATTCAGGACTAACGACTGCGATCTCACTTACCGATGCCCAAATGGTCTCGAAATACGACGATTCCATTCAAGAATTTAAGAACACTTAAGTACCTTATAGATGACCAAAAATCTACCCAATCCGACATCAAACGAGGGAGTTATGAGCATCTCCGTTGCTTCGCGCGATTTGGAATGATTAACAATCCGAATTGCAAAATGATGATCGAAGAGTTCCAACATTCTTTTGGGATATCTAACGGTCCTATATTTAGCCAATTCTAGTCCCATTTGGAAGCTTGTCAAGTTCACAGTGTAATGAGCTCAAAATATTCAAAATTTGACAACTGAAGAGAGAGTTATGAAGGTTACGGTTGGACCAGGAGATGAAGGAAAAATTCAGGACTGACGACTGCGATCCCACTTACCGATGCCCAAATGGTCTCGAAATACGACGATTCCATTCAGGAATGGGAGAACACTAAAGTAACTTTCAGAAGAAGAAAAATCAACCCAATCCGACATCAAATGGGGGAGTTATGAGTGCCTCCATTGGATTGCGTGATTTGGAAAGATTAACAATCCAAATTGTGAAATGATGATCGAAGAGTTCCAACGTGCTTTTGGGATATCGAACAATCCTAGAATTAGCCAATTTTGGTCCCATTTGGAAGCTTATCAAGTTAATAGTGCAATGAGCTCATAATATTCTAAATTTGACCACTGAAGAGAGAGTTATGAAGGTAAGTAAAAAATGGTCTCAAAATATGATTATTCCATTCAGGAATGAAAGAGCACTAAAGTTCCTTTCAAATGACCAAAAATCAACCCAATCCAACATCAAATCGGGGAGTTATGAGCGTCTCCGTTGGATCGCGCGATTTGGAAAGATTAACAATCCAAATTGCAAAATGATGGTCGAAGAGTTCCAACGTGTTTTTAGGATATCGAACGGTCCTAGAATTAGCCAATTCTGGTCCCATTTGGAAGCTTGTCAATTTAACAGTGCAATGAGCTCAAAATAGAATAAATTTGACCACTGAAGAGAGAGTTATGAAGGTTACTATTGGACCAGGTGATGAAGGAAAAATTCAGGACTGACGACTGCAATCCCACTTACTGATGCCCAAATGGTCTCAAAATACGATGATACCATTCAGGAATGGAAGAACACTAAAGTAACTTTCAAATGACCAAAAATTGACCCAATCCGACATCAAAAGAGGGAGCTATGAGCCTCTCCGTTGGATTCCATGATTTGGAAAGATTAACAATCCAAATGGCAAAATGATGATCGAAGAGTTACAACGTGCTTTTGGGATATCGAACGGTCCTAGAAATAGCCAATTCTAGTCCCATTTGGAAGCTACTCAAGGTAACAGTGCAATGAGCTCATAATATTCTAAATTTGACCACTGAAGAGAGAAATATGAAGGTTACTATTAGACCAGGAGATGAAGGAAAAATTTAGGACTGCCAACTACGATCCCACTTACCGATGCCCAAATGGTCTCAAAATACGACGATTCCATTCAGGAATGGAAGAGCACTAAAGTGCCTTTCAGATGACCAAAAATTGACCCAATCCGACATCGAACGAGGGAGTTATGAGTGTCTCCAATGGATTGCGCGATTTGGTTAAATTAACAATCCAAATTGCAAAATGATGATCAAAGAGTTCCAACGTGCTTTTGTGATATCGAACGGTCCCAGAATTAGCCAATTCTGGTCCCATTTGGAAGCTTGACAATTAAGAGTGCAATGAGCTCAAAATATTCTAAATTCGATCACTGAAGAGAGAGTTGTGAGGGTTAATATTGGACCAGGAGATGATGGAAAAGTTCAGGACTGACGACTACAATCTCACTTACCGATGCCCAAATGGTCTCGAAATACGACTATTCCATCCAGGAATGGAAGAGCACCAAAGTACCTTACAGATGGCCAAAAATATACCCAATCCGACATCAAACAAGGGAGTTATGAGTGTCTCTGTTGGATCGCGCGATTTGGAAAGATTAACAATCCAAATTACAAAATCATGATTGAAGAGTTCCAATATGCTTTTGGGATATCGAACGTTCCCGGAATTAGCCAATTTTGGTCCCATTTGAAAGCTTGTCAAGTTAATAGTTCAACGAAGTCAAAATAGTCTAAATTTGACCACTGAAGAGAGAGTTATGAAGTTACTATTAGACCAGGAGACGAATGAAAAATTCAGGACTGAGGACTGTGATCCCACTTGCAGATGCCCAAATGGTCTCAAAATATGATGATTCCATTCAGGAATTAAAGAGCACTAAAGTACCTTTCAAATGACCAAAAATCCACCCAATCCGACATCAAATGAGGGAGTTATGAGCGTCTCCGTTGGATCGCGCGATTTGTAAAGATTAAAAATCCAAATTGCGAAATGATGAACGAAGAGTTCCAAAGTGCTTTTGGGATATCGAACGGTCCAGAATTAGCTAATTCTGTCCCATTTGGAAGCTTGTCAAGTTAACAGTGCATTGAGCTTAAAATAGAAAAAATTTGACCACTGAAGAGAGAGTTATGAAGGTTACTATTGGACCAGGAGATGAAGGAAAAATTTAGGACTAAAGACTGCGATCCCACTTCCTGACGCCCAAATGGTCTCGAAATACGACGATTCCATTCTGTAATGGAAGAACACTAAAGTAACTTTCAGATGACCATAAATGGACCCAATCCGACATCAAAACGAGGGAGTAATGAGCAACTCCATTGGGTCGCGCGATTTGGATAGATTAACAATCCAAATTACAAAATGATGATCAACGAGTTCCAACGTGCTTTTGGGATATCGAACGGTCCAGAATTATCCAATTCTGGTCCCATTTGGATGCTTGACAATTAACAGTGCAATGAGCTCAAAATATTCTAAATTTGATCACTGAAGAGAGAGTTATGAAGGTTATTGTTGGACCAGGAGATGAAGGAAAAATTCACGACTGACGACTGCGATCTCACTTATCAATGCCCAAATGGTCTCGAAGTACCACGATTCCATTCAGGAATGGAAGAGTACTAAAGTACCTTTCAAATGACCAAAAATTGACCCAATCCGACATCAAAGGAGGGAGATATGAGCGTCTCTGTTGGATCGGGCGATTTGGAAAGATTAACAATTCAAATTGCAAAATGTTGATCGAAGAGTTCCAATATGCTTTTGGGATATCGAAGGGTCCCAGAATTAGCCAATTCTGGTCCCATTTGGAAGCTTGTCAAGTTAACAGTGCAATGAGCTCATAATATTCTAAATTTGACCACTGAAGAGAGAGTTATAAAGGTTACTATGGGACCAAGAGATGAAGGAAAAATTTAGGACTAACGACTGCGATCCCACTTACCGATGCCCAAATGGGCTCGAAATACGACGATTCCATTAGGAATGGAAGAACACTAAAGTAACTTTCAGATGACCAAAAATTGACCCAATCCGACATCAAATGATGGAGTTATGAGCGTCTCTGTTGGATCGTGCGATTTGGAAAGATTAACAAACCAAATTGACAATGATGATCGAAGAGTTCCAACGTGCTTTTGGGATATCGAAAGGTCCTAGAATTAGCCAATTCTGGTCCCATTTGGAAGCTTGTCAAGTTCACAGTGTAATGAGCTCAAAATATTCAAAATTTGACAACTGAAGAGAGAGTTATGAAGGTTACGGTTGGACCAGGAGATGAAGGAAAAATTCAGGACTGACGACTGCGATCCCACTTACCGATGCCCAAATGGTCTCGAAATACGACGATTCCATTCAGGAATGGGAGAACACTAAAGTAACTTTCAGAAGAATAAAAATCAACCCAATCCAACATCAAATGGGGGAGTTATGAGTGCCTCCATTGGATTGCGTGATTTGGAAAGATTAATAATCCAAATTGTGAAATGATGATCGAAGAGTTCCAACGTGCAATGAGCTCATAATATTGGACCAGGAGATGAAGGAAAAATTCAGGACTAACGACTGCGATCTCACTACCGATGCCCAAATGGTCTCGAAATACGACGATTCCATTTAAGAATTTAAGAACACTTAAGTACCTTATAGATGACCAAAAATCTACCCAATCCGACATCAAACGAGGGAGTTATGAGCATCTCCGTTGCATCGCGCGATTTGGAATGATTAACAATCCGAATTGCAAAATGATGATCGAAGAGTTCCAACATTCTTTTGGGATATCGAACGGTCCTATATTTAGCCAATTCTAGTCCCATTTGGAAGCTTGTCAAGTTCACAGTGTAATGAGCTCAAAATATTCAAAATTTGACAACTGAAGAGAGAGTTATGAAGGTTACGGTTGGACCAGGAGGTGAAGGAAAAATTCAGGACTGACGACTGCGATCCCACTTACCGATGCCCAAATGGTCTCGAAATACGACGATTCCATTCAGGAATGGGAGAACACTAAAGTAACTTTCAGAAGAAGAAAAATCAACCCAATCCGACATCAAATGGGGGAGTTATGAGTGCCTCCATTGGATTGCGTGATTTGAAAAGATTAATAATCCAAATTGTGAAATGATGATCGAAGAGTTTCAACGTGCTTTTGGGATATCGAACAATCCTAGAATTAGCCAATTTTGGTCCCATTTGGAAGCTTATCAAGTTAATAGTGCAATGAGCTCATAATATTCTAAATTTGACCACTGAAGAGAGAGTTATGAAGGTAAGTAAAAAATGGTCTCAAAATATGATTATTCCATTCAGGAATGAAAGAGCACTAAAGTACCTTTCAAATGACCAAAAATCAACCCAATCCAACATCAAATCGGGGTCTCTGTTGGATCGTGCGATTAACATTTGGAAGCTGTTATGAGCGTCTCTGTTGGATCGTGCGATTTGGAAAGATTAACAAACCAAATTGACAATGATGATCGAAGAGTTCCAACGTGCTTTTGGGATATCGAAAGGTCCTAGAATTAGCCAATTTTGGTCCCATTTGGAAGCTTGACAATTAACAGTGCAATGAGCTCAAAATATTCTAAATTTGATCACTCAAGAGAGAGCTATGAAGGTTAATATTGGACCAGGAGATGAAGGAAAAATTCAGGACTAACGACTGCGATCCCACTTACCGATGCCCGAATGGTCTGGAAATACGAAGATTCCATTCAGGAATGGGAGAACACTAAAGTACCTTTTAGAAGACCAAAAATCAACCCAATCCGACATCAAATGAGGGAGTTATGAGTGCCTCCGTTGGATCGCGTGATTTGGAAAGATTAACAATCCAAATTGCGAAATGATGATCGAAGAGTTCCAACGTGCTTTTGGGATATCGAACAGTCGTAGAATTAGCCAATTTTGTTCCCATTAGAAAGCTTGTCAAGTTAATAGTGCAATGAGCTCATAATATTCTAAATTTGACCAGTGAAGAGAGAGTTATGAAGGTTACTAGTGGACCAGGAGATGAAGGAAAAATTCAGGACCGAGGACTGTAATCGCACTTACCAATGTAAAAAATGGTCTCGAAATATGATGATTCCATTCAGGAATGAAAGAGCACTAAAGTACCTTTCAAATGACCAAAAATCAACCCAATCCGACATCAAATCAGGGAGTTATGAGCATCTCCGTTGGATCGCGCGATTTGGAAAGATTAACAATCCAAATTGCAAAATGATGGTCGAAGAGTTCCAACATGGTTTTGGGATATCGAACGGTCCTAGAATTAGCCAATTCTGGTCCCATTTGGAAGCTTGTCAATTTAACAGTGCAATGAGCTCAAAATAGAATAAATTTGACCACTGAAGAGAGAGTTATGAAGGTTACTATTGGACCAGGTGATGAAGGAAAAACTCAGGACTGACGACTGCGATCCCACTTACCGATGCCCAAATGGTCTCGAAATACAACGATTCCATTCAGGAATGGAAGAGCACTAAAGTAATTTTTAGATGACCAAAAATTGACCAAATCTGACATCAAACGAAGGTGTTTTCAGCGTCACCATTGGATCACGCGATTTAGAAAGATTAACAATCCAAATTGCAAAATGATGATCGAAGAGTTCCAACATGCTTTTGGGATATCGAACGGTCCTAGAATTAGCCAATTCTGGTCCCATTTGGAAGCTTGTAAAGTTAACAGTGCAATGAGCTCATGATATTCTAAATTTGACCACTTAAGAGAGAGTTATGAAGGTTACTATTGGACCAGGAGATGAAGGAAAAATTCAGGACCGACGAATGCGACCCCACTTACCGATGCCCAAATGGTCTTGAAAAATGATGATTCCATTCAAGAATGAAAGAGCACCTAGTACCTTTCAGATGAAAATCGACCCAATCCGACATCAAATGAGGGAGATATGAGCGTCTCCGTTGGATAGCGCGATTTGGAAAGAATAACAATCCAAATTGCAAAATGATGATCAAAGAGTTCTAACGTGCTTTTGGGATATCGAACGGTCCTAGAATTAACCAATTCTAGGCCCATTTGGAAGCTTGTCAAGTTAACAATGCAATGAGCTCAAAACAGAATAAATTTGACAATTGAATATAGAGTTGGGAAGCTTACTATTGGACCAGGAGATGAAGGAAGAATTCAGGACTGACGACTGCGATCCCACTTACCAATGCCCAAATGGTCTCGAAATACGACGATTCCAATCAGGAATGGAAGTACACTATAGTAACTTTTTGATGACCAAAAATTGACCCTATCCGACATCAAACGAGGGAGTTATGAGCATCTCCGTTAGATCATGTGATTTGGAAATATTAACAATTCAAATTGCAAAATGATGATCGAAGAGTTCTAACGTGCCTTTAGGATATCGAAAGGTCCTAGAATTAGCCAATTCTAGTCCCATTTGGAAGCTTGTCAAGTTAACAGTGCAATGAGCTCAAAATAGAATAAATTTGACCACTGAAGAGACTGTTATGAAGGTTACTATAGGACCAGGAGATTAAAGAAAAATTCAGGACTGACGACTGTGATCCTACTTACCGATGCCCAAATGATCTCGAAATACGACGATTCCATTCAGGAATGGAAGAGCACTAAAGTACCTTTCAGATGACCAAAAATCGACCCAATCCAACATCGAACGAGGGAGTTTTGAGCGTCTCCTTTGGATCGCGCGATTTGGATAGATTAACAATCCAAATTGCAAAATAATGATCAAAGAGTTCCAACGTGCTTTTGGGATATCGAATGGTCACAGAATTAGCCAATTCTGGTCCCATTGGGAAGCTTGACAATTAACAGTGCAATGAGCTTAAAATATTCTAAAGTCGATCACCGAAGAGAGAGCTATGAAGGTTAATATTAGACCAGGAGATGAAGGAAAAATTCAGGACTAACGACTGCGATCTCACTTACCAATGCCCAAATGGTCTCGAAATACGACGATTCCATTCAGGAATGGAAGAGCTCTAGAGTATCTTTCAGATGACCAAAAATCAACCCAATCCGACATCAAATGAGGGAGTTATGAGTGCCTCCGTTGGATCGCGTGATTTGGAAAGATTAACAATCCAAATTGCGAAATGATGATCGAAGAGTTCCAACGTGCTTTTGGGATATCGAATGGTCGTAGAATTAGCCAATTTTGTTCCCATTAGGAAGCTTGTCAAGTTAATAGTGCAATGAGCTCATAATATTCTAAATTTGACCACTGAAGAG
The DNA here is from genome assembly GCA_021015155.1 of Magnolia officinalis. NCBI lineage: Eukaryota > Viridiplantae > Streptophyta > Magnoliopsida > Magnoliales > Magnoliaceae > Magnolia > Magnolia officinalis. The sequence continues at coordinate 49,288,269 of JAJHSJ010000005.1, read as the reverse complement.
AGAGTTATGAAGGTAACTATTGGACCAGGAGATGAAGTAAAAATTCAGGACAGAAGACTGCGATCCACTTACCGATGCCCAAATGGTCTTAAAATACGATGATTCCATTCAAGAATGGATGAACACTTAAGTACCTTTCAGATGACCTAAAATCTACCCAATCCGACATCAAACGAGCGAGTTATGAGCGTCTCCATTAGATCGCACGATTTGGAAAGATTAACAATCCAAATTGCGAAATGATGATCGAAGAGTTCCAACGTGCTTTTGGGATATCGAACTGTCCTAGATTTAGCCAATTCTGGTCCCATTTGGAAGCTTGTCAAGTTAACAGTGCAATGAGCTCAAAATAGAAAAAATTTGACCACTGAAGAGAGAGTTATGAAGGTTGCCATTGGACCAGGAGATGATGGAAAAATTCAGGACTGACGACTGCGATCCCACTTATCGATGCCCAAATTGTCTCGAAATATGATGATTCTATTCAGGAATGAAAGAGCAAAAAAGTACCTTTCACATGACCAAAAATCAACCCAATCCGACATTAATGAGGGAGTTATGAGTGATTCTGTTGGATCACACGATTTGGAAAGATTAACAATCCAAATTGCGAAATGATGTTTGAAGAGTTCTACAAGCTTTTGAGATATCGAACGGTCCTAGAATTAGTCAATTCTGGTCCCATTAGGAAGCTTGTCAAGTTAATAGTTCAATGAGCTTAAAATAGAATAAATTTGACCACTCAAGAGAGAGTTGTGAAGGTTACTATTGGACTAGGAGATGAAGGAAAAATTCAGGACTGACCAATGCCATCCAACTTACGGATGCCCAAATGGTCTTGAAATACAACGATTCCATTCAGGAATGGAAGAACACTAAAGTAACTTTCAGATGACCAAAAATTGGCCCAATCCGACATCAAACGAGGGCGTTATGAGCGTCTCCATGAGATCACGCGATTTGGAAAGATTAACAATCCAAATTGCAAAATGATGATCGAAGAGTTCCAACATGCTTTTGGGATATCGAACGGTCCTAGAATTAGCCAATTCTGGTCACATTTGAAAGCTTGTCAAGTTAACAGTGCAATGAGCTCAAAATATTCAAAATTTTACCACCGAAGAGAGAGTTACAAACTATTGGACCAGGAGATGAAGGAAAAATTAAGGACTGACAACTGCGATCCCACTTACCGATGCCCAAATGGTCTCAAAATACGATGATTCCATTCAGGAACGAAAGAGCACTAAAGTACCTTTCAAATGACTGAAAATCAACCCAATCCGACATCAAATGAGGGAGTTATGGCGTCTACGTTGGATCGCACGATTTGGAAAGATTAACATTCCAAATTACGAAATGATTATCGAAGAGTTCCAAAGTGCTTTTGGGATATCGAACGGTCCTAGAATTAGCCAATTTTGGTCCCATTTGGAAGCTTGTCAAGTTAATAGTGCAATGAGCTCAAAATAGAATAAATTTGACCACTGAAGAAAGAGTTATGAAGGTTACTATTGGACCAGGAGTTGAAGGAAAAATTCAGGACTGACGACTATGATCCTACTTACCGATGCCCAAATGGTCTCGAAATACGATGATTCCATTCAGGAATGAAAGAGCACTAAAGTACGTTTCAAATAAATGAAAATCAACCCAATCCGACATCAAATGAGGGAGTTATGAGCGTCTTCGTTGGATCCCGCGATTTGGAAAGATTAACAATCCAAATTGCGAAACGATTGTTTTGACAAGAAAACAAATGTATTTGATTTGGGGGATTTATTCAATGATAACAAAGAAAGAATGAGAGAACATTGATCACATTTATCTGAGTTCATTTACATCCTCTGTTTCCCTTGATTCTGAAAACAAAGTACAATTAATGCAATGCAATTAAAGAGAAGATAGCTTGATGGAAATTTCGGCAGCATTCCGACCTCATTTTAGTCATCTCCTAGATACTTAGGAGGAATTGCTGAATCGATCAGCCAATCTCCAATGAGATAGAAATTTCGGCAGCATTCCGGCGCTATTTCGGTCATCTCCTAAGTACTTAGGAGGAATTGCTGATCTGATCAACCAGTCTTCAATGAGATGGAGCATCCTTCCGGTCATTCTTCCTTGAAATATGAAGTAGCCCATTGAAGTGTAGCCAGGACCAGAAGAAATCAGGCCGATTATGTTAAACGGGCCTAAAAAGTCCCCCAGAATGTAAGATCATGGGGTTGCCACCGTCCGTTTGGCTTGAAACTTTATGTGCAGCCTTAGAACCACAGATTATCTGTGCACGTCAAATTTTAGCTCCTGGATCCTTCTAGAAATGGCCAAAATGACAAATCAGCCCCTGAGATCGTGATTTGCGGCCCGCCTGATATTTGGATATGCTTGAAATTTGGTCTTTACGCCTTAAATGAGCTGATAATGTGGATGGACGGAGCAGATTTCCCACAAACATCATGTTGAGGCCCATATGTATGTTGCATGTACATAGTGCATAAGTGCACAAGCCATGCACTATATATCTCAAAGTTGGTCAAAGAAGCTGACCCGAGCTTCTTCTTCTTTTAAGAAAACGCAACAACGTCTTCATCCATGCTATCCATTTTTGTGTAGTGGGGCCCGTTCATCACCTGATTCGATGATCAGATCCGTTCATTCTCTCCATATTATGGGAATTACCCTCACCTAGGTGAGCTTTTGACCCATGCAACTGATTGTAAAATCTGAACTGTTAATCATTGAATGGACGGCAGAACGAAAGGTCATGTGACCCTCACCAATTCCACTTAAACAGCAGTCCTTCCCTAATGGGTTTTTTCCCCGAATTCAACAGACAGAGTGGATTTCTTCATCACTGTCGATCTGGGGCCCACCGAAATTCACCGAGTCGACAGAGTCGACGTACGTCGACTTTGTGGTAAAGCAGAGCTTCCGTCCTTTTGTTGTGGGCCACCACCATGCAGGGAATGATGGATCTGAGTCGTTCATCAGGTAGAGGACGAAAAACCCATCGAAACCATGCTAAGCTTTGGCAACCATGTTTATCCATATGATCGTTATGGCGATCGTAAACGGACCGTTGAGCTTCCATTGCGGCTTGATTATCTTGGTGGGCCACATCATCAGTTGATCAAAATTGGCCTTTCACGGTTGAAATTCCGAGAGGAAGACATTGGACGATGTGGATCTCTTAAAAGATGGACATACTAGGCCCCACCAGTAGCCTAAACTTTTTCTTCTTATGCACGTACGGTAGAAATTCCCGCATGGTTGCGCAGTTCGCGCAACGGCGGACTTCCTTGCGCGGCTCGCGCAACAATCTTCATCCGTTGCGCGGACGATGGAACTCCCACTTCATTGGTTGCGCGGAAGGTGGAACTGCAACTCTGTTGCGCGGATGGTGGAACTGCAACTCTGTTGCGCGGGTCGCGCAACAACACTTCGGTTCGCGAGTCGCGCAACAACATTTCTTTCTTTCTCTCTCTCCTCACTTCTTCTTCATTTCCTGGTATACCAAATGATCTAACCCATCTGCTGAATCAAGGAGGGGTATTTATAAGCCCCCCCACTCTTACAGAGTGGTAGTTACTACCACTTATCTCTTCACAAATGGACTTCTTCCTTTCTTAAATCATGGTGACCACTAATGTTTCCTCTTAAATGGTGGTGTACCATCTTTCTATTTTCAAATGACACCTTTACACCCATTTTTACCAAAATATCCTTTCCAATACTTTTTTTACCAACATACCTAAACCACCCCTGGAGTTGGAATTTTACCAAAACACCTAAACTACCCCTGAACATGGATTTTTACCAAAATACCCCCGACATGGATTTTTACCAAAATACTTCCGACATGGATTTTTACCAAAATACCTCCGATATGGATTTTTGCTAAAATACCCCGGACATGGAAATTACCGAAATACCCCCGGACATGAAAATTGCCGAAATACCCCCGAACAGGGAAATTACCAAAATACCCCGAACATGGAAATTACCAAAATCCCCCGGACATGGAAATTACCAAAATACCCCCGGACATGGAATTCTCTGACCACTGCAATGAGATATTTTTTGTGCCTCAACAGATGCCCCCTCGGTCCTTCTTTGATTGATTTCTGAAATCAAATGGAGGATCGATCTTCCTCCGCCTGAAGAATCTTGAATGAACTGCAACTGAAGAATGATTGGATGATCATGCTTGCATGGAAGACTGGATGATCATCTTTGACTAGAAAATCAAATGATTGCGTTCGATTAGAAGACTGGAATGCTCACGCACGATCGGAAGATTTGAATGCTCATATTTGACTAGAAGACTGGAATGCTCATATTTAACCAGAAGATTTGAATGCTCGCGCTCGAATGGAAGATTTGAATGATCCCTACTCAAATGGAAGACTTGATGATTGTGCTCGAATAGAAGACTTGATGATTGTGCTCGAACGGAAGACTTGATGATTGTGCTCGACCAGAAGACTTGATTGATCACGTTCAAACGAAAGACTTGATTGATCACGTTCAAACGGAAGACTTGAATGCTCACGTTCGAACGGAGGACTTGACTGATTGCACTTGAACGGAAGATTTGAATGATAGTGCTCGAACAGAAGACTTGATGATGGCGCTCGAACAGAAGACTGGAATGCCCCTAGCCAGTAGTGTCGAGCGGATGCTTCACTAGAAAAGATGAAGTTCTCTTTTCATCAAAACACATCTCTGCAACAGCTGTGATGACTTTGTCTTTGAGCAACTTGGATAGAGAGCTATCTTTCAACATCGTTGCGGTTGCAACGGTCTCTTTGATCAACTCCAGCGATTCTTTCCTTTAATTCTGCAACGGTCTCTTTGATCAACATAAGCGACTTTTTCCTTTAATTCTGTAACGGTCTCTTTGATCAACTCCGTTGCTCCTGCCGCAACAACTTTTCGATTGTTTCCTTTCTTCATGATTTGCATAATCCAAGCTTTTCGAATGATAATCTTTCCTGCCAAATTAATCAGAATTAGTATCTTATTTCATAATAATAATTTTGTTTTAAAAAAAAAATTAGCTTTATGAAGCATTGATAATTTTGAAATAGATTGATAGTTTCTTCTCTTTTTAGGCTGAGTGTGATATTCGCTTTGCTGTGTGCTTCGCAATTGCATTCTTTGCTCATTAAATCGTGCTTTTGGAGACATCGTTTCCGGCTCCAAAGGTTCAATCGCTAAATCTTTTCGCTGAGCTATTTCTTGCTTGTGCTCAATATTTTTTCATAGACTTTTTCCTTGGATCCCTGCTGATTCTGAAAAATAGACAATACTTCTTTCAAATTTCATTTAATAACTTTCAAAGGAATATATAAGTTACCGATGATGATTCCATTTGCTTCTTGTCTTCATTAGATCTGGTACTTGGAAGTCTTGCGATATCATTACTCATAATTCTCAGCATATGAATTCCTTTGCCGCGTATAAGAGATTATCAAGAAGACCAAGGCATAGATTACTTTGAAAGCATAGATCCTGCCCCCTTTCCCGATCAATGGCGCATAAAGATTTCTTCAGAAGATAATACTTCCAAAGTAAAGCCTGCTGATACTCTTGAAGGATGAATAATCTTTGTTGTTCCTTTAACGAATTCAAAGAATATATTCGAATCCCTTATGACTTTTATCAATGTATTAATTGACTTTAAAGGCTTGAATCTTTGAGTAGATAATTGTCAATATCTTGAAGGCATTTGTTGTTACTGCCATCTGAACCTGATTCAAGAGAAACACATCTTTGCATATATATTTTTTACTCAACGTTTAAAATTTTCATCAGGCAATTGCATATTTGAGCATATCTAAATTGAAATATGTATTTGCGGCATTTTGAATGCTTTATGCTTTTTGAGCAGTGGTGCTAGTGCACTTTGACTGACCATACTTTAACTGGACAAGACTGACTGACCATACTTTAATTGGACAAGACTGACTGACCATACTTTAACTGGACGAGACTGACCTTGACCTGACTGAACTTGACTAAGACTTGACTAGTCTAGATTGAACTAGATTGGACTGAACTGGACTGGACTGAACTAGACTGTATTTAAACCTTTTATGCTTTGTTAGTGCGGGATTCTATATGTGAGTATTTAGATTGGCGGTGCTAAGTTTCAATTTCGGCTAGCCACAACAGTTTAAGCTCATGAGTAGTGGAGTGCGCGCACACACAGTTTAAGCTCTTGAGTAGTGGAGCACTTGTTGGTCTTACGTGATGGTCTTTGTAACTCTCTAGAGTTCTCTTGGATTTTTCACTGCCTTGAGCTCATGGCTACGGTCCATCAGAGGGGCCCATTGACGCTATCGGACGGTGAATTGCTGATTTTACGCACAGGGTTGGCCACGGTAACTCTCTAGAGTTCGCAGGGCTCGCAAGGCTACCTTTGGGCACCAAATCTAGGGTCGCCAGTTCATCAATGAGTAGGCTTAATCCCTTCCTCACGAGTTACTATTGAAATTAAACCCTAGATCTAGAGGGTCTTACGCATGGTTGGCCTAAAAGCTCACACTGCGGCCCCTGTTTTCTTCGTCTGCAAGGTCGAGCCCATTCACGGGAGGGCACTTTCATCCGTTCCCCGTGGCGCTGCCGGAAAGCTATACAGATGGCATGTGAGTTACGGTGACTAGTCTTCGCGGATTTATGGCCTTTTAGGCTTTGAATCCTTGACTTCGTCAGCTGCCCACATGGGTGCGCACGATGGTCTTCGCGGGCTTTTTAGGGTCACTGACTCCTCGCCGCTACCCGAATGGCGATCTTGATAGGTCTTATGTGTAGTTGGCCGGCCCTTTTAGAGCTTGATCCTTTTAGAGTTTTGATCCTTTGAGATCTTGATCCTTTCAGAGTTTAATCTTTTTAGAGCTTTTAGCCCTTTCTTAGAGCTTGATCCTTTTTTATTTGGCTCTTTTAGGATTTGACTCTTTTAGGATTTTGGCCCTTTTAGGATTTTGACTCTTTTAGGATTTGGCTTGGCTAGACTGCCTCTTTAACTGAGATTGATACATCGCTGCTTTTGATAATATCTTTAAGAAGATCCGTGCCTTACCTTGTAAGGCACTAATAATTATGATCATCATCATTGCCAGAATGATAGACGTCTCTGACTGAGATTGATACGTCGTTGCTTCTGATAATATCTTCAAGAGGATCCGTCTATGTTGTTCATAATATATCAGCTTCATTTGTGTCATTCATAATATATCAGCTTCATCTGTGTCCTTCATAATATATCAGCTTCATTTGTGTCATTCATAATATATCAGCTTCATCTGTGTCCTTCATAATATATCAGCTTCATTTGTATCAATATCAATTTCGCCGAATTTTGCAGAGCACACTTGGTGATGACGATGGTCACTTTCTCTTCACAATACTTGTTAATATATAGTCTTGATATGCTTGTGAATTTCTTCTTCATACATTCTTTTGACGATATATGGACATGGTCTTATTCATTCTTGCCCCATTTTGATTAGGAAGCATTGCTTTGGGAATCTTCGTAATCAAAATCATAATGTTGTGGCTTTTAACAAATATACTGACGCCGCATCATTTCATACTTTTGCTCAAAATTAACTTTGCCCCCGGTCTCGAACTAATCAGGCTTGTGTACTTTTATTTCTTCTTTTATGTCGTACACCTTAATAATTTCGCCTTTATCAACCGTCTTCTATAACTTGTTTTCAAGCCATTCACTTTTTTTAAAAAAAAAACTGTATCTCCTGACTCTCTCCTGAAATTCGAAATTAATTGAAAATTTGTACTTTTATTTATTCGCATAAGGGAGAATACATGACCTTGTCTTTCGCAATCCTTTTGATTCTCGAATTGTCGGCAATAATCGTCAATGCTTGCTAGCAATCATCAATGCTTGCTTTTGCCCCAATTTTAACCTGCAAATATTGATATAGACAATTATCATAAACAATTATAATTTCGGGGAATCAACGATTACCTCACTTGAGATTTTGAGATTTCAGCATTCTACGACTTTGCTGGTATTTTGAGACTGCTTATCTTGCCCCCTGAATAATTGTGCCGTGAATAGTTCGAATCAAAACGCTGTGATTCTTCTTGGTCAAAATGCTGCATTGTTTTCTTCTTGCCCATTCTTCTTTTCTTCTTTGTTTAGCCGTGACAATTCGACTTTCTCTGCAACTAGCAATCATAAGGAGTATGCTGTCTTCTTCAAATATATATTTCATTTAGTCTTCAAATTGTCCGAACCCTTTCTGTACTTTCTTATTTGTAAAATCGTCGATGCTCTCTTTAGCAGACTCTCAACTCTTTACTTTCGTTTTGCTTTCTTTTTTTGGCAGTATCTACTGCTACTCTTTTAAAACCTTAAAGCAGCTGATTCATATGAGAGTTTGAGCAACTTCACTTTGACCCTTCGCAAATTGCAATTTTAACCTGATCTTTACTCTGTCAAGTGGTGATGATGCCCCCAGGGTTCTCTATTGACCGATGAATTCGTTAATTCACTAACCGATTCATCTACTTATTTGCGAGCAACGTCTGATTCAATCGAACTAACTTCATCTGAGGATTTTCCTTAGGGTTCATTGTTGTTCACGGTAATCGTTCGAATGTACTGTTTTCTGTACTCGGCAGGATGATATTCCTTTCACCAAATCTCAGATGTTGTCATCAGCTTGATCGAATCATCATTGACCTTGGCATCGTCTGTCTTTGATTGAAACTGATTTGATCTTCTCTGACACTTTTTTGGTGGAAGTCTATTGAACGTGAAGTAAACAATTGTATTAGTCGGGAGAAAGATCGCTGCAGTATATCTGTCATTAAGAACAGAATGTTAGTTATTTTGATTAAATAAAACTGTACTTTGTTTTTAGAGATGAAAGGGAGGATGTTCCCACTGAGAGTCGCCATTTTGGCGTCTATACAGATGCCAAAAAGTGATAAATGTTTTCTGAATATTTTCTAAGTCATCATCGAATAATAATCCCCAGTGGAGTCGCCATTTTGTTTTGACAAGAAAACAAATGTATTTGATTTGGGGGATTTATTCAATGATAACAAAGAAAGAATGAGAGAACATTGATCACATTTATCTGAGTTCATTTACATCCTCTGATTCCCTTGATTCTGAAAATAAAGTACAACTAATGCCATGCAATTAAAGAGAAGATAGCTTGATGAAAATTTCGGCAGCATTCCGACGCCATTTTAGTTATCTCCTAGATACTTAGGAGGAATTGCTGAATCGATCAGCTAATCTCCAATGAGATAGAAATTTCGGCAGCATTCCGACGCTATTTCGGTCATCTCCTAAGTACTTAGGAGGAATTGCTAATCCGATCAACCAGTCTTCAATGAGATGGAGCATCCTTCCGGTCATTCTTCCTTGAAATATGAAGTAGCCCACTGAAGTTAGCCAGGACCCGAAGAAATCAGGCCGATTATGTTAAACGGGCTTAAAAAGTCCCCCAGAATGTAAGATCATGGGGTTGCCACCGTCCGTTTGGCTTGAAACTTTATGTGCAGCCTTAGAACCACAGATTATCCGTGCACGTCAAATTTTAGCTCCTGGATCCTTCTAGAAATGGCCAAAATGACAAATCAGCCCCTGAGATCGTGATTTGTGGCCCGCCTGATATTTGGATATGCTTGAAATTTGGTCTTGACGCCTTAAGTAAGCTGATAATGTGGATGGACGGAGCAGATTTCCTACAAACACCATGTTGAGGCCCATATGTATGTTGCATATACATAGTGCATAAGTGCACAAGCCATGCACTATATAGCTCAAAGTCGGTCAAAGATGCTGACCCGAGCTCCTTCTTCTTCATTTAAGAAAACGCAACAGCGTCTTCATCCATGCTATCCATTTTTGTGTAGTGGGGCCCGTTCATCACCTGATTCGATGATCAGATCCGTTCATTCTCTCCATAGTATGGGAATTACCCTCACCTAGGTGAGCTTTTGAGCCCATGCAGCTGATTGTAAAATCTGAACCGTTAATCATGGAATGGACGGCAGAACGAAAGGTCATGTGACCCGCACCAATTCCACTTAAACATTAGTCCTTCCATAATGGGTTTTTTCCCCGAATTCAACAGACAGAGTAGATTTCTTCATCACTGTCGATCTGGGCCCACCGAAATTCACATAGTCGAAGCAGAGCTTCCGTCCTTTTGTTGTGGGCCACCATCATGCAGGGAATGACGGATCTGAGTCGTTCATCAGGTAGAGGGCGAAAAACCCATCGAAACCATGCTAAGCTTTGGCAACCATGTTCATCCATATGATCGTTATGGCGATCGTAAACAGACCGTTGAGCTTCCATTACAGCTTGATTATCTTGGTGGGCCACATCATCAGTTGATCAAAATCGGCCTTTCACGGTTGAAATTCCGAGAGGAAGACATTGGATGGTGTGGATCTCTCAAAAGATGGACGTACTGGGCCCCACCAGCAGCCCAAACTTTTTCTTCTTATGCACGTACGGCAGAAATTCACGCCTGGTTGCTCGGTCCACGCAACGACGGACTTCCTTGCGCGGCTCGAGCAACAATCTTCATCCGTTGCGCGGACGGTGGAACTCCCACTTCATTGGTTGCGCGGACGGTGGAACTGCAACTCTGTTGCGTGACCCTTCGGTTGCGCCAGTCGCGCAACAACATTTCTTTCTTTCTCTCTCTCCTCACTTCTTTTTCATTTCCTAGTATACCAAATGATCCAACCCATCTATTGAATCAAGAAGGGGTATTTATAGGCCCCACCATTCTTATAGAGTGGTAGTTACTACCACTTATCTCTTCACAAATGGACTTCTTCCTTTCTTAAATCATGGTGACCACTAATGCTTCCTCTTAAATGGTGGTGTACCATCTTTCTATTTTCAAATGACACCTTTGCACCATTTTTACTAAACTACCCGTTCCAATACTTTTTTTACCAACATACCTAAACCACCCCTGGACTTGGAATTTTACCAAAACACCTAAACTACCCCTGAACATGGATTTTTACCAAAATACCCCTGACATGGATTTTTACCAAAATACCCCCGACATGGATTTTTACTGAAATACCCCGGACATGGAAATTACCGAAATACCCCAAGACATGGAAATTACCGAAATACCCCCGGACATGGAAATTACCGAAATACCCCCGGACATGGAAATTACCAAAATACCCCCGGACATGGAATTCTCTGACCACTGCAATGAGATATTTTTTGTGCCTCAACAACAATGATCGAAGAGTTCCAACGTGATTTTGTGATATCGAACGGTCCTAGAATTAGCCAATTCTGGTCCCATTTGGAAGCTTGTCAAGTTAACAGTGCAATGAGCTCAAAATAGAATAAATTTGACCACTGAAGAGAGAGTTATGAAGGGTACTATTGGACCAGGAGATGAAGGAAAAATTCAGGACTGACGACTGCGATCCCACTTACCGATGCCCAAATGGTCTCGAAATACGATGATTCCACTCAGGAATGAAAGAGCACTAAAGTACCTTTCAAATAAATGAAAATCAACCCAATCCGACATCAAATGAGGGAGTTTTGAGCGTCTCTGTTGGATCCCGCAATTTGAAAAGATTAACAATCCAAATTGCGAAACGATGACAGAAGAGTTCCAACGTGATTTTGTGATATCGAACGGTCCTAGAATTAGCCATTTCTAGTCCCATTTGGAAGCTTGTCAAGTTAACAGTGGAATGAGCTCAAATAGAATAAATTTGACCACTGAAGAGAGAGTTATGAAGGTTACTATTGGACCAGGAGATGAAGAAAAAATTCAGGACTGACGACTGCGATCCCACTTACCGATGCCCAAATGGTCTCGAAATACGATGATTCCCTTCAGGAATGAAAGAGCACTAAAGTACCTTTCAAATGACGAAATATCCACCAAATCTGACATCAAATGAGGGAGTTATAAGCGTCTCCGTTGGATCGCGCAATTTGGAATGATTAACAATCCAAATTTCGAAATGATGATCTTAGAGTTCCAACGTGCCTTTTGGATATCGAACGGTCCTATAATTTGCTAATTCAAGTCCCATTTGGAAGCTTGTAAAGTTAGCAGTGCAATGAGCTCAAGATAGAATAAATTTGACCCTGAAGAGAGAGTTATGAAGGTTACTATTGGACCAGGAGATGATGGAAAAATTCAGGACTGACGACTGCGATCCCACTTACTGATGCCCAAATGGTCTCAAAATAAGACGATTCTATTAAGGAATGGAAGAACACTAAAGTAACTTTCAGATGACCAAAAATCGACCCAATCCGACATCAAACGAGGGAGTTATGAGCATCCCATTAGATCGTGCGATTTGGAAAGATTAACAATCTAAATTGCAAAATGATGATCGAAGAGTTTCAACATGCTTTTGGGATATCGAACGGTCCTAGAATTAGCCAATTCTGGTCACATTTGGAAGCTTGTCAAGTTAATAGTGCAATGAGCTCAAAATAGAATATATTTGACCATTGAAGAGAGAGTTATGAAGGTTACTATTGGACAAGGAGATGAAGAAAAAATTCAGGACTGACGACTGCGATCCCACTTACCAATGCCCAAATGGTCTCGAAATATGATGATTCTATTCAGGAATGAAAGAGCACTAAAGTACCTTTCAAATGACCAAAAACCCACCCAATCCAACATCAAATGAGGGAGTTATGAGCGTCTTCGTTGGAACATGTGATTTGGAAAGATTAACAATCCAAATTCCGAAATGATGATTAAAGAGTTCCAACGTTCATTTGGGATATCGAACGGTCCTAGAATTAACCAATTCTAGTCCCGTTTGGAAGCTTGTCAAGTTAACAGTGCAATGAGCTCAAAATAGAATAAATTCGACCACTGAAGAGAGAGTTATGAAAGTTACTATTAGACCAGGAGATGATGGAAAAATTCAGGACTAACGACTGCGATCTCACTTATTGATGCCCGAATGGACTCGAAACACGACGATTCTATTAAGGAATGGAAGAACACTAAAGTAACTTTCAGATAACCAAAAATTGACCCAATACGACATCAAACTAGGGAGTTATGAGCGTCTCCGCTGGATCGCGCGATTTGGAAAGATTAACAATCCAAATTGCAAAATGATGATCGAAGAATTCCAATGTGCTTTTGGGATATCGAACGGTCCTAGAATTAGCCAATTCTGGTCCCATTTGGAAGCTTGTCAATTTAATAGTGCAATGAGTTCAAAATAGAATAAATTTGACCACTGAAGAGAGTTGTTAAGGTTACTATTGGACCAGGAGATGAAGGAAAAATTTAGGACTGACGACTCTAATTCCACTTACCGATGCCCAAATGGTCTCGAAATACGACGATTCCATTCACGAATGGAAGAGCACTAATGTACCTTTCAGATGACCAAAGATCGACCCAATCCGACATCAAACCAGGGAATTATGAGAGTCTCCATTTGATCACGCGATTTGGAAAGATTAACAATCCAAATTGTAAAATGATGATCGAAGAGTTCCAACGTGCTTTTGGGATATCGAACGGTCCTAGAATTAGCCAATTCTAGTTCCATTTGGCAGCTTGTCAAGTTAACAGTGCATTGAGCACATAATATTCTAAATTTGACCACTGAAGAGAGAGTTATGAAGGTTACTATTGGACCAGGAGATGAAGGGAAATTTTAGGACTGAGGACTATGATCCCACTTACCGATGCAAAAATTTTTCTCAAAATACGATGATTCCATTTAGGAATGAAAGAGAACTAAATTACCTTTCAAATGACCAAAAATCAACCCAATCCGACATCAAATGAGGGAATTATGAGCGTTTAAGATGGATCGCGCGATTTAGAAAGATTAAAATCCAAATTGCGAAATGATGATCGAAGAGTTCCAACGCACTTTTGGGAAATCGAATGGTCCTAGAATTAGCCAATTCTGGTCCCATTTGGAAGTTTGTTAAGTTAATTGTGCAATGAGCTCAAAATAGATAAATTTGACCACTGAAGAGAGAGTTATGAAGGTTACTATTGGACCAGGAGATGAAGAAAAAATTCAGGACTGGCGACTGTGTCCCACTTACCGATGCCCAAATGGTCTCGAAATACAATGATTCCATTCAGGAATGAAAGAGCACTAAAGTACCTTTCAGATGACCAAAAATCCATGCAATCCGACATCAAATGATGGCGTTATGAGGGTCTCCGTTGGATTGCGCGATTTGGATATATTAACAATCCAAATTGTGAAATGATCATTGAAAGTTCCAAAATGCTTTTGGGATAACGAATGGTCCTAGAATTAGCCAATTCTATTCCCATTTGAAAGCTTGTCAAGTTAACAGTGCAATGAGCTCAAAATAGAATAAATTTGAGCACTACAGAGAGAGTTATGAAGGTTACTATTGGACCAGGAGATGAAGGAAAAATTCAGTACTGAAGACTGCGATCCCACTTACCGATGCCCAAATGGTCTCGAAATACGATAATTCCATTCAAAAATGGAAGAACACTAAAGTAACTTTCAGATGACCAAAAATTGACCCAATCCAACATCAAATGAGGGAATTGTGAGTGTCTCCGATGGATCTCGCGATTTGGAAAGATTAACAATCCAAATTGCGAAATGATGATAGAAGAGTTCCAACATGCTTTTGGGATATCGAACGGTCCTAGAATTAGCCAATTCTGGTCCCATTAGGAAGCTTGTCAACTTAACAGAGCAATGAGCTCAAAATAGAATAAATTTGACCACTGAAGAGAGAGTTATGAAGGTTACTATTGGACCAGGAGATGAACGAAAAATTCAGGACTGACGATGGCGATTCCACTTACCGATGCCCAAATGGTCTCGAAATACAACGATTACATTCAGGAATGGAAGAACACTAAAGTAACTTTTAGATGACCAAAAATTGACCCAATCCGACATCAAATGAGGGAGTTATGAGCGTTTCCGTTGGATCACGGGATTTGGAAAGATTAACAATCCAAATTGCAAAATGATGATCGAAGAGTTCCAACGTGCTTTTGGGATATCGAACGGTCCTAGAATTAGCCAATTTTGGTCCCATTTGGAAGCTTGTCAAGTTAACAGTGCAATGAGCTCAAAATAAAATAAATTTGACCACTGAAGAGAGAGTTATGAAGGTTACTATAGGACCAGGAGATGAAGAAAAAATTCAGGTCTGAAGACTACGATCCTAGTTACCGATGCCCAAATGGTCTCGAAATACGACAATTCCACTCAGAAATGGAAGAACACTAAAGTAACTTTCAGATGACCAAAAATTGACCCAATCCGACATTAAATGAAGGAGTTATGAGTGTCTCCGTTGGATCGCGCTATTTGGAAAGATTAACAATCCAAATTGCAAAATGATGATCGAAGAGTTACAACGTGCTTTTAAGATATCGAACGGTCCTAGAATTAGCCAATTATGGTCCCATTTGGAAGCTTGTCAAGTTAACAAAGCAATGAGCTCATAATATTCTAAATTTGACCACTGATGAGAGAGTTATGAAGTTTACTATTGGACCAGGAGATGAAGGAAAAATTCAAGACTGACGACTGCGATTCCACTTACCGATGCCCAAATGGTCTCGAAATACGACGATTCCATTCAGGAATGAAAGAGCACTAATGTACCTTTCAGATGATCAAAAATCGACCCAATCCGACATCAAACCAGAGAGTTATGAGCGTCTCCGTTGGATCGCGCGATTTGGATAGATTAACGATCCAAATTGCAAAATGATGATCGAAGAGTTCCAATGTGCTTTTGGGATATCGAACGGTATAGATTTAACAAATTCTGGTCCCATTTGGAAGCTTGTCAAGTTAACAGTGTAATGAGCTAAAATTATTCGAAACTAGACCACTAAGAGAGAGTTATGAAGGTTACCATTGGACCAGGAAATGAAGGAAAAATTCAGGAATGAAAGAGCACTAAAGTACCTTTCAAATGACCGAAAATCAACCCAATCCAACATCAAATGAGGGAGTTATGAGCGTTTCCGTTGGATCACGCGATTTAGAAAGATTAACAATCCAAATTGCGAAATGATGATCGAAGAGTTCCAACTTGCTTTTGGAATATCGAACGGTCCTAGAATTAGCCAATTCTCATCCCATTAGAAAACTTGTCAAGTTAACAGTGCAGTGCAATGAGCTCAAAATAGTATAAATTTGACCGCTGAGGAGAGAGTTATGAAGTGACTATTGGACCAGGAGATGAAGAAAAAATTCAGGACTGACGACTGCGATCCCACTTACCGATGCCCAAATGGTCTCAAAATACGATGATTCCATTTTGGAATGGAAGAACACTAAAGTAACTTTTAGATGACCAAAAATTGACCCAATCCGACATCAAACGAGGGAGTTATGAGTGTCTCCGTTGGATCACCCGATTTGGAGAGATTAACAATCCAAATTGTAAAATGATGATTGAAGAGTTCCAACGTGCTTTTTGGATATCGAACGGTCCTAGAATTAGCCAATTCTGGTCCCATTTGGAAGCTTGTCAAGTTAACAGTGCAATGAGCTCAAAATAGAACAAATTTGACCACTGAAGAGAGAGTTATGAAGGTTACTATTGGACCAGGAGATGAAGGAAAAAATCGGGACTGACAACTGCGATCCCACTCACCGATGCCCAAATGGTCTCAAAATACGACGATTCCATTCAGGAATGAAAGAACACTAAAGTGACTTTCAGATGACCAAAAATTGACCCAATCCGACATCAAACGAGGGAGTTATGAGTGTCTCCGTTGGATCACGCGATTTGGAAAGATTAACAATCCAAATTACAAAATGATGATCGAAGAGTTCTAACGTGCTTTTGGGATATCGAACAGTCCTAGAATTAGCCAATTCTCATCCCATTCGGAAACTTGTCAAGTTAACAGTGCAATGAGCTCGAAATAGTATAAATTTGACCACTGAGGTGAGAGTTATGAAGGTTACTATTGGACCAGGAGATGAAGGAAAAAATTCAGGACTGACGACTGCGATCCCACTTACCGATGCCCAAATGGTCTCGAAATACGATGATTCCATTTTAGAATGGAAGAACATTAAAGTAACTTTTAGATGACCAAAAATTGACCCAATCCGACATCAAATGAGGGAGTTCTGAGTGTCTCCGTTGGACCACACGATTTGGAGAGTTAACAATCCAAATTGCAAATGATGATAGAAGAGTTCCAACGTGCTTTTGGGATATCAAACGGTCCTAGAATTAGCCAATTCTGGTCCCATTTGGAAGCTTGTCAAGTTAACAGTGTAATGAGCTCAAAATAGAATAAATTTGACCACTGAAGAGAGAGATATGAAGGTTATTATTAGACCAGGAGATGAAGGAAAAATTCAGGACTGACGACTGCGATCCCACTTTTTTTTTGTTAGTTTGTTAGTACACACCGACTGTCAGTACATGCACAGTTAGCCACCCCAAGTGTTGAAACGAGGTGTATCCACTTAGTCTACTAGTTGAGCTATGGATTACCGATGCCCAAATGGTCTCGAAATATGACGATTCCATTCAGGAATGGAAGAACACTAAAGTAACTCTCAGATGACCAAAAATTGACCCAATCCGACATCAAACGAGGGAGTTATGAGCCTCTCCGTTAGATCGCGCGATTTTGAAATATTAACAATACAAATTGCAGAATGATGATCGAAGAGTTGCAACGTGCTTTTGGGAAATCGAACGGTCCTAGAATTAATCAATTCTGATCCATTTGGAAGCTTGTAAAGCTAACAGTGCATTGAGCTCATAATATTCTAAATTCGACCACTGAAGAGAGAGTTATGAAGGTTACTATTGGACCAGGTGATGAAGGAAAAATTCAAGACTGACGACTGCGATCCCACTTACCGATGCCCAAATGGTATCGAAATACGATGATTCCATTCAGGAATGGAAGAGCACTAAAGTACCTTTCAGATGACCAAAAATCAACCCAATCCGACATCAAACGAGGGAGTAACGAGCGACTCCATTGGATTGCGTGATTTGGATAGATTAACAATCCAAATTGCTAAATGATGATCAAAGAGTTCCAACGTGTTTTTGGGATATCGAACGGTCCCAGAATTAGCCAATTCTGGTCCCATTTGGAAGCTTGACAATTAATAGCGCATTGAGCTTAAAATATTCTAAAATTGATCACTGAAGAGAGAGTTATGAAGGTTAATATTGGACCGGGAGATGATGGAAAAGTTCAGGACTGACGACAGCGATCTCACTTATCGATGCCCAAATCGTTTCGAAATATGACGATTCCATTCAGGAATGGAAGAGCACTAAAGTACCTTTCAGATGACCTAAAATTGACCCAATCCGACATCAAACGAGGGAGTAATGTGCGTCTCTGTTGGATCGCGTGATTTGGAAAGATTAACAATCCAAATTGCAAAATGATGATCGAAGAGTTCCAATATGCTTTAGGGATATCGAATGGTCACAGAATTAGCCAATTTTGGTCCCATTTGGAAGCTTGTGAAGTTAATAGTTCAATGAGCATAAAATAGTCTAAATTTGACCACTGAAGAGAGAGTTATGAAGGTAACTATTGGACCAGGAGATGAAGGAAAAATTTAGGACTGAAGACTACGATCCCACTTACCGATGGCCAAATGGTCTCGAAATACGACGATTCCACTCAGGAATGGAAGAACACTTAAGTACCTTTCTGATGACCAAAAATCGACCCATTCCGACATCAAACGAGGGAGTTATGAGTGTCTCCGTTGGATCGCGCGATTTGGAAAGATTAACAATCCGAATTGCAAAATGATGATCAAAGAGTTCCAATGTGATTTTTGGATATTGAACGATCCTAGATTTAGCCAATTCTAGTCCCATTCGGAAGCTTGTCAAGTTAACAGTGTAATTAGCTCAAAATATTCAAAATTCGACCACTGAAGAGAGAGTTATGAAGGTTACCCATTAGACCAGTAGATGAAGGAAAAATTCAGGATTGACGACTGCGATCTCACTTACCGATGCCCAAATGGTCTCGAAATACGACGATTCCATTCAGGAATGGAAGAGCATTATAGTACCTTTCAGACGACAAAAAATCGACCCAATCTGACATCAAACGAGGGAGTTATGAGTGTCACTATTGGATCGCGCGATTTGGAAAGATTAACCATCCAAATTGCAAAACGATGATCGAAGAGTTTCAATATGCTTTTGGGATATCGAACGGTCCTAGAATAAGCAAATTTTGGTCCCATTTGGAAGCTTGTCAAGTTTATAGTTCAATGAGCTCAAAATACTCTAAATTTGACCACTAAGGAGAGAGTTATGAAGGTAACTATTGGACCAGGACATGAAGGAAAAATTCAGGACTGAAGACTGCGATCCCACTAACCGATGCCCAAATGGTCTCGAAATACGACGATTCCATTGAGGAATGGAAGAACACTTAAGTACCTTTCAGATGACCAAAAATCGACCCAATCCGACATCAAACGAGGGAGTTATGAGCGTCTCCGTTGGATCGCACGATTTGAAAAGATTAACAATCCAAATTGCAAAACGATGATCGAAGAGTTCCAGCGTGCTTTTTGGATATCGAACGGACCTAGATTTAGCCAATTCTGGTCTCATTCAGAAACTTGTCAAGTTAACAGTGTAATTAGCTCAAAATATTCAAAAGTTGACCACTGAAGAGAGAGTTATGAAGGTTACCATTAGACCAGGAGACGAAGGAAAAATTCAGGACTGACGACTGCGATCTCACTTACCAATGTCCAAATGGTCTCGAAATATGACGATTCCATTTAGGAATGGAAGAGCACTAGAGTACCTTTCAGATGACGAAAAACCAACCCAATCCGACATCAAACGAGGGAGTTATGAGTGTCACTATTGGATCGGGCGATTTGGAAAATTAACAATCCAAATTGCAAAATGATGACTGAAGAGTTCCAATATGCTTTTGGGATATCGAACGGTCCTAGAATTAGCCAATTTTGGTCCCATTTAGAAGCTTGTGAAGTTAATAATTCAATGAGCACAAAATAGTCTAAATTTGACCACTGAAGATAGAGTTACGAAGGTAACTATTGGAGCAGGAGATGAACGAAAAATTTAGGACTGAGGACTACGATACCACTTACCGATGCCCAAATGGTCTCGAAATTCGACGATTCCATTCAGGAATGGAAGAACACTTTAGTACCTTTCAGATGACCAAAAATCGACCCAATCCGAAATCAAACGTGGTAGTTATGAGCGAATCCGTTGGATCGCACGTTTTGGAAAGATTAACAATCCGAATTACAAAATGTGATCGAAGAGTTCCAACGTGCTTTTGGGATATCGAACGGTCCTAGAATTAGCCAATTCTGGTCCCATTTGGAAGCTTGTCAAGTTAACAGTGTAATGAACTCAAAATATTCAAAATTTGACCACTGAAGAGAGAGTTATGAAGCTTACCATTGGACCAGGAGATGAAGGAAAAATTCAAGACTAATTAATGCGACCCCACTTACCGATACCCAAATGGTCTCGAAATACAACGATTCCAATCAGGAATGAAAGAACACTAAAGAAACTTTCAGATGACTAAAAATTGACGAAATCCGACATCAAACGAGGGAGTTTTGAGCGTCTGCGTTGGATCGCGTGATTTGGAAAGATTAACAATCCAAATTGCGAAATGATGATCGAAGAGTTCCAACGTGCTTTTGGGATATCGAACGGTCCTAGAATTAGCCAATTCTAGTCCCATTTAGAAGCTTGTCAAGTTAACAGTGCAATGACCTCAAAATAGAATAAATTTGACCACTGAAGAGAGAGTTATGAAGGTTACTATTGGACTAGGAGATGAAGGAAAAATCAGGACTGACGACTGTGATCCCACTTACCGATGCTCAAATGGTCTCGAAATACGACGATTCCATTCAGGAATGGAAGAACACTAAAGTAATTTTCAGATGACCAAAAATTGACCCAATCCGACATCAAACGAGGGAGTTATGAGCGTCTCCATTGGATCGCGCGATTTGGAAAGATTAACAATCCAAATTGCAAAATGATGATCGCCGAGTTCCAACGTGGTTTTAGGATATTGAACGGTCCTAGAATTAGCCAATTCTAGTCCCATTTGGAAACTTGTCAAGTTAACAGTGCAAATGAGCTCATAGTATTCTAAATTTGAACACCGACGAGAGAGTTATGAAGGTTAATATTGGACCAAGAGATGAAGGAAAAATTCAGGACTAACGACTGCGATCTCACTTACCGATGCCAAATGGTCTTAAAATACGACGATTCCATTCAGGAATGGAAGAGCACTAGAGTACCTTTCAAATGACCAAAAATCAACCCAATCCGACATCAAACGAGGGAGTTATGAGCGTCACTATTAGATAACACGATTTGGAAAGATTAACAATCTAAATTGCAAAATGATGATCGAAGAGTTCCAATATGCTTTTGGGATATCGAACGGTCCCAGAATTAGCCAATTTTGGTCCCATTTGGAAGCTTGTCAAGTTTATAGTTCAAAGAGCTCAAAATAGTCTAAATTTGACAACTAAAGAGAGAGTTATGAAGGTAACTATGGGACCAGGAGATGAAGGAAAAATTCAGGACTGAAGACTGCGATCCCACTTACCAATGCCCAAATGGTCTCGAAATACGACAATTCCATTCAAGAATGGAAGAACACTTAAGTACCTTTCAGATGACCAACAATCGACCCAATCCAACATCAAATGAGGGAGTTATGAGCGTCTCCATTGCATCGCGCGATTCGGAAAGATTAACAATCCGAATTACAAAATGATGATCGAAGAGTTCCAACGTGCATTGGGGATATCGAACGGTCCTAGATTTAGCCAATTCTGGTCCCATTTGGAA
Organism: Magnolia officinalis; assembly: GCA_021015155.1. Classification (NCBI taxonomy): domain Eukaryota; kingdom Viridiplantae; phylum Streptophyta; class Magnoliopsida; order Magnoliales; family Magnoliaceae; genus Magnolia; species Magnolia officinalis. Next base: position 49,266,371 of record JAJHSJ010000005.1, on the reverse strand, counting down.
GCTTGTCAAGTTAATAGTGTAATGAGCTCAAAATATTCAAAATTTGAACACTGAAGAGAGGGTTATGAAGGTTACCATTGGACCATGTGATGAAGGAAAAATTTAGGACTGACGACTACGATCTCACTTACCGAAGCCAAAATGGTCTCGAAATACAACGATTCCATTCAGGAATGGATGAGCACTAGCATACCTTTCGGATGACTAAAAATAATCCCAATCCGACATCAAACGAGGGAGTTATGAGCGTTATTATTAGATCACGCAATTTGGAAAGATTAAAAATCCAAATTGCAAAATGATGATCAAAGAGTTCCAATAGGCCTTTGACATATCGAACGGTCCCAGAATTAGCCAATTTTGGTCTCATTTGGAAGCTTGTCAAGTTTATAGTTCAGTGAGCTCAAAATAGTCAAAATTTGACCACTGAGGAGAGAGTTATGAAGGTAACTATTGGACCAGGAGATGAAGGAAATATTCAGGACTGAAGACTACGATCCCACTTACCGATGCTTGAATGGTCTCGAAATACGACGATTCCATTCAGGAATGGAAGAACACTTAAGTACCTTTCAGATGACCAAAAATCGACCCAATCCGACATCAAACAAGGGAGTTATGAGCATCTCCGTTGCATCGTGCGATTTGGAAAGATTAACAATCCGAATCGCAAAATGATGACCGAACTATTCCAACGTGCTTTTGGGATATCGAACGGTCCTAGATTTAGCCAATTCTGGTCCCATTTGGAAGCTTGTCAAGTTAACAGTGTAATGAATTCAAAATATTCAAAATTTGACCACTGAAGAGAGACTTATGAAGGTCACCATTGGACCAGGAGATGAAGGAAAAATTCAGGACTGATGACTGTGATCCTACTTACCGATGCCCAAATTGTCTCGAAATACGATGATTCCATTCAGGAATGAAAGAGCACTAAAGTACCTTTCACATGACCAAAAATCAACCCAATCCGACATCAAATAAGGGAGTTATGAGCATCCCCGTTGGATCGCGAAATTGGAAAGATTAACTATTCAAATTGCAAAATGATGATCGAAGACTTCCAACGTGCTTTTGGGATATCGAACGGTCCTAGAATTAGCCAATTCTGGTCCCATATGGAAACTTGTCAAGTTAACAATGCAATGAGCTCAATCTAGAATAAATTTGACCACTGAAGAGAGGGTTATGAAGATTACTATTGGACCAGGAGATGAAGGAAAAATTCAGGGCTGAAGACTGCGATCCCACTAACCGATGCCCAAATAGTCTCGAAATATGACAATTCCATTTAGAAATGGAAGAATAATAAAGTAACTTTTAGATGACTAAAAATTGACCCAATCCAACATCAAACGAGGGAGTTATGAGTGTCTCCGTTGGATCGCGCGATTTGGAAAGATTAACAATCCAAATTGCAAAACGATGATCGAAGAGTTTCAATATGCTTTTGGGATATCGAACGGTCCTAGAATAAGCAAATTTTGGTCCCATTTGGAAGCTTGTCAAGTTTATAGTTCAATGAGCTCAAAATACTCTAAATTTGACCACTGAGGAGAGAGTTATGAAGGTAACTATTGGACCAGGAAATGAAGGAAAAATTCAGGACTGAAGACTGCGATCCCACTAACCGATGCCCAAATGGTCTCGAAATACGACGATTCCATTGAGGAATGGAAGAACACTTAAGTACCTTTCAGATGACCAAAAATCGACCCAATCCGACATCAAACGAGGGAGTTATGAGTGTCTCTGTTGGATCGCGCGATTTGGAAAGATTAACATTCCGAATTGCAAAATGATGATCGAAGAGTTCCAATGTGCTTTTTGGATATCGAACGGTCCTAGATTTAGCCAATTTTTGTCCCATTTGGAAGCTTGTCAAGTTTATAGTTCAATGAGCTCAAAATAGTCTAAATTTGACCAGTGAAGAGAGAGTTATGAAGGTAACTATTGGACCAGGAGATGAAGGAAAAATTCAAGACTGAAGACTATGATCCCACTTACCGATGCCCAATTGTCTTGAAATATGACGATTACATTCAGGGTAGTTTAGGTATTTTGGCAAAGTTCCAGCTCAAGGGGTAGTTTAGGTATTTTGGGAAAGTTCCAGCTCAAGGGGTAGCTTAGGTATTTTGGTAAAATTCCAACTCAAGGGGTAGCTTAGGTATTTTGGTAAAATTGCAGCTCTAGGGATATCTGTTGAGGCATGAAAAAGTGATGAAAGGATTGAAGCAGAAGAAGATTGGAAAGCAAAGTACTAGAAAGAAGAATGTAAGAAGAAGAAGAAATGACTTTGAGATCGTTTGCGCGAGACCGCGCAAGCGATATCAGTTGCGCGGGACCGCGCAACTCAAAAGTTCATTGCGCGGGTCTGCGCAACCCAACGATCAGTTGCGCGGGTCTGCGCAGATAGTTTCAGGGGAAGATTTCCTTGAACGGTAGAATTGATGCAAGATGGGTCTCACGACACCGAAATCGAGGTTCCACATGTGCGAGAATCTATAAATATTCCCTCCCCTCCTTCATTTGGGACGAATCGAAGATTTTACAGAAAAGGCGAAGCAAAGAAGGAGATTGAAGGTAGGAGCACAAGGCTCCGAAAGGTTACGCAGGACCGCGCAACCTATATCCTTTACGCGGGACCGCGCAAACAGACTGGCCTGCAGTCTGTAACAGCAAAGGGCTGTCATGCAGCTGAAATGGCTGAAGTGTCTAAGTTCATTCTATTCAAGTGTAAAGGAGGATATTTTGCAGAAGAGCAATTCCTCCTAAGTACTAGGAGATGATTGAAGCAACTGTCGGAATGCTGCCGAAATTTCTATCTCCTTGGAGATTGTCTGATCAAATCAACAATTCCTCCTAAGTCCTAGGAGATGACTAAAATAGCGTCGAAATTCTGCCGAAATTTCCATCGGGCTATCTTATTTAACTTTGATTGATTGTACCTTGTTTTCAGAATCAAGGGAATCCGAGGATGTAAATGAACTGAGAATAAATGTGATCAATGTTCTCTCATTCTTTCTTTGTTATCATTGAATAAATTTCCCAAATCAAATACATTTGTTTTCTTATTGAAACAACTATGATCCCACTTACCGATGCCCAAATTGTGTCAAAATATGATGATTCCATTCAGGAATGAAAGAGCACTAATGTACCTTCCACATGACCAGAAATCAACCTAATCCGACATCAAATGAGGGAGTTATGAGCGTCTCCATTGGATCGTACGATTTGGAAAGATTAACAATCCAAATTGTGAAATGTTGATCGAAGAGTTCCAACGTGCTTTTCCAATATCGAACGGTTCTAGAATTAGCCAATTCTGGTCCCATTTGGAAGCTTGTCAAGTTAATAGTGCAATGAGCTCAAAATAGAATAAATTTGACCATTGAAGCGAGAGTTATGAAGGTTACTATTGGACCAGGAGATGAAGGAAAAATTTAGGACTGACGACTGCGATCCCACTTACCGATGCCAAAATGGTCTCAAAATACGATGATTCTATTCAAGAATGGAAGAACACTAAAGTAACTTTCAGATGACCAAAAATTGACCCAATCCGACATCAAACAAGGGAGTTATGTGCGTCTCCGTTGGATCGCGTGATTTGGAAAGATTAACAATCTAAATTGCAAAATGATGATCAAAGAGTTCCAACGTTCTTTTGGGATATCGAACGGTCCTAGAATTAGCCAATTCTGGTCCCATTTGGAAGCTTGTCAAGTTAACGGTGCAATGAGCTCAAAATAGAATAAATTTGGCCATTGAAGAGAGAGTTGTAAAGGTTACTATTGGACCAGGAGATGAAGGAAAAATTCAGGATTGACGACTGCGAGCCCACTTACCGATGCCCAAATGGTCTCGAAATACAACGATTCCATTCAGGAATGGAAGAACACTAAAGTAACTTTCAGATGACCAAAAATTGACCCAATCCGACATCAAATGAGGGAGTTATGTGCTTCTCCGTTGGATCGCGCGATTTGGAAAGATTAACAATCCAAATTGCAAAATGATGATCAAAGAGTTCCAACGTGCTTTTGGAATATCGAACGGTCCTAGAATTAGCCAATTCCGGTCCCATTTTGAAGCTTGTAATGTTAACAGTGCAATGAACTCATAATATTCTAAATTTGACCACTAAAGAGAGAGTTATGAAGATTACTATTGAACCAGGAGATGAAGGAAAAATTCAGGACTGAAGACTGCGATCCCACTTACCGATGCAAAAAATGGTCTCAAAATACGATGATTCCATTCAAGAATGAAAGAGCACTAAAGTACCTTTCAAATGACCAAAAATTAACCCAATCTGACATCAAATGAGGGAGTTATGAGCGTTTCCGTTGGATCGGGCGATTTGGAAAGATTAACAATCCAAATTGCGAAATGATGATTGAAGATTCCAACGTGCTTTTGGGATATTGAACGGTCCTAAAATTAGCAAATTCTGGTCCCATTTGGAAGCTTGTCAAGTTAACAGTGCAATGAGCTCAAAATAGAATAAATTTGACCACTGAAGCGAGAGTTATGAAGGTTACTATTGGACCAAGAGACGCAGGAAAAATTCAGGACTGACGACTGCTATCCCACTTACCGATGCCCAAATGGTCTCGAAATACGACGATTCCATTCAGGAATGGAAGAACACTAAAGTAACTTTCAGATGTCCAAAATTGACCCAATCTGACATAAAACGAGGGTGTTATGAGTGTCTCCATTGGATCGCGCGATTTGGAAAGATTAACAATCCAAATTTTAAAATGATGATCGAAGAGTTCCAACGTGCTTTTGGGATATCGAACGCTCCTAGAATTAGCCATTTCTGGTCCCATTTGGAAGCGCTTCAAGTTAACATTGTAATGAGCTCAAAATAAAATAAATTTGACCATTGAAGAGAGAGTTATGAAGGTTACTATTGGACCAAGAGATAAAGGAAAAATTCAGGACTTACGATGCGATCCGACTTACCGATGCCCAAATGGTCTCGAAATACGATGATTCCTTTAAGGAATAGAAGAACACTAAAATAACTTTCAGATGACCAAAAATTGACCCAATCCGACATCAAACGAGGGAGTCATGAGCGTCTCCGTTGGATCACGTGATTTGGAAAGATTAACAATCCAAATTGCAAAATGATGGTCAAAGATTTCCAACGTGCTTTTGGGATATCGAATGGTCCTAGAATTAGCCAATTTTGGTCCCATTTGGAAGCTTGTAAAGTTAACAGTGCAATGAGCTCATAATACTCTATATTTGACCACTGAAGAGAGAGTTCTGAAGGTTAGTATTGAACAAGGAGATGAAGGAAAAATTCAGGACTGAGGACTGCGATCCCACATGCCGATGCAAAACATGGCCTCGAAATACGATGATTCCATTCAAGAATGAAATAGCACTAAAGTACCTCTCAAATGGCCAAAAATCAACCTAATTCGACATCAAATGATGGAGTTATGAGCGTCTCCGTTGGATAGCGCGATTTGGAAAGCTTAACAATCTAAATTGTGAAATGATGATTGAAGAGTTCCAACATGCTTTTGGGATATCGAACAGTCCTAGAATTTGCCAATTCTGGTCCCATTTGTAAGCTTGTCAAGTTAACAGTGCAATGAGCTCAAAATAGAATCAATTTGACCACTGAAGAGAGAGTTATGAAGGTTACTATTGGACCAGGAGATGAAGGAAAACTTCAGGACTGACTACTGCGATCCCACTTACCGATGTCCAAATGGTCTTGAATAGGACGATTCCATTCAGGAATGGAAGAGCACTAAAGTACCTTTCCCATGACCAAAAATTGACCCAATCCGACATCGAAAGAGGGAGTTAAGAGTGTCTCCGTTGGATCACGCGATTTGGAAAGATTAACAATTCAAATTGTAAAATGATGATCGAAGAGTTCCAATATGCTTTTAGTATATCGAACGGTCATAGAATTAGCCAATTTTGGTCCCATTTGGAAGCTTGTCAAGTTAATAGTTCAATGAGCTTAAAATAGTCTAAATTTGAGCACTGAAGAGAGAGTTATGAAGGGAACTATTGGACTAGGAGATGAATGAAAAATTCAGGACAGAAGACAGTGATCCCACTTACCGATGCCCAATTGGTCTCGAAATACGACGATTCCATTCAGGAATGGAAGAACACTAAAGTACCTTTCACATGATCAAAAATTGACCCAATCCAACATCGAAAGAGGGAGTTATGTGTGTCTCTGTTGGATCGTGCGATTTGGAAAGATTAACAATCTGAATTGCAAAATGATGATCGAAGAGTTCCAATGTGCTTTGGTGATATCGAACGGTCCTAGAATTAGCCAATTCTAGTCTCATTTGGAAGCTTGTCAAGTTAACAGTGCAATGAGCTCATAATATTCTAAATTTGACCACTAAAGAGAGAGTTATGAAGGTTACTATTGGACTAGGAGATGAAGGAAAAATTCAGGACTGACGAATGCAATCCCACTTACCAATGCCCAAATGGTCTCGAAATATGACCATTCTATTTAGCAATGGAAGAGCACTAAAGTAACTTTCAGATGACTAAAAATTGACCCAATCCGAAATCAAATGAGTGAATTATGAGCATCTCCGTTGGATCGCACGATGTGGAAAGATTATCAATCCAAATTGTAAAATGATGATTGAAGATTTCCAACGTGCTTTTGGGATATCGAACGGTCCTAGGTTTAGCCAATTATGGTCCCATTTGGATGCTTGTCAAGTTAATAGTGCAATGAGCTCAAAATAAAATAAATTTGACCACTGAAGAGAGAGTTATGAAGGTTACTATTGGACCAGGAGATGAAGGCAAAATTAAGGACTGAAGACTGTGATCCCACTTACCGATGCCCAAATGGTCTTGAAATACGACGATTCCATTCAGGAATGGAAGAACACTAAAGTAACTTACAGATGACAAAAAATTGACCCAATCCGACATCAAACGAGGGAGTTATGAGCGTCTCCATTGGATCACACGATTGGAAAGATTAACAATCCAAATTGCAAAAAGATGATCGAAGAGTTACAACGTGCTTTTAGGATATCGAAAGGACCTAGAATTAGCCAATTCTAGTCCCATTTGGAATCTTGTCAAGTTAACAGTGCAATGAGCTCATAATATTCTAAATTTGACCATTGAAGAGAGAGTTATGAGGGTTAATATTGGACCAGGAGATGAAGGAAAAATTTAGGATTGACGACTGTGATTCCACTTACCGATGCCCAAATGGTCTCGAAATACGACGATTCCTTTTAGGAATGGAAGAGCACTAAAGTACCTTTCAGATGACCAAAAATCGATCCAATCCGACATCGAACGAGGGAGTTATGAGCATCTCCAATGGATTGCGCGATTTGGTTAAATTAACAATCTAAATTGCAAAATGATGATCAAAGAGTTCCAACGTGCTTTTGGCATATCGAACGGTCCCAGAATTAGCCAATTCTGGTCCCATTTGGAAGCTTGACAATTAACAATGCAATGAGCTCAAAATATTCTAAATTTGATCATGGAAGAGTGAGTTATGAAGGTTAATAATGGACAAGGAGATGAAGGAAAAATTCACGACTAACGACTGCGATCTCACTTACCGATGCCCAATTGGTCTCGAAATACGACGATTCCATTCAGGAATGGAAGCGCACTAGAGTACCTTTCAGATGACCAAAAATCAACCCAATCCGACATCAAACGATGGAGTTATGAGCATCACTAATGGATCAAGCGATTTGAAAAGATTAGCAATCCAAATTGCAAAATATGATTGAAGAGTTCCAATATGCTTTTGGGATATCGAACGGTCCCAGAATTAGCCGATTTTGGTCCCATTTGGAAGGTTGTCCAGTTTGTAGTTCAATGAGCTCAAAATAGTCTAAATTTTACCACTGAAGAGAGAGTTATGAAGGTAACTATTGGACCAGGAGATGAAGTTAAAATTCAGGACTGAAGACTGCGATCCCACTTACGGATGCCCAAATGGTCTCGAAATACGACAATTCCATTCAGAAATGGAAGAACACTAAAGTAACTTTCAGATGACCAAAAATTGACCCAATCCAACATCAAATGAGGGAGTTATGAGCGTCTTTGTTGGATCTCGCGATTTGGAAAGATTAAAAATTCAAATTGCGAAATGATGATCGAAGAGTTCCAACGTGCTTTTGGGATATCGAACGGTCCTAGAATTAGCCAATTCTGGTCCCATTTAGAAGCTTGTCAAGTTAACAGTGCAATGAGCTCAAAATAGAATAAATTTGACCAATGAAGAGAGTTATGAAGGTTACTATTGGACCAGGAGATGAAGGAAAAATTTAGGACTGACGACTCTGATTCCACTTACCGATGCTCAATTGGTCTCAAAATATGACGTTCCATTCAGGAATGGAAGAACGCTTCAGTACCTTTCAAATGATCAAAAATTGACCCAATCTGAAATCAAACGAGGGAGTTATGAGCGTCTCCGTTGCATCGCGCGATTTGTAAAATGATGATCGAAGAGTTCCAACGTGCTTTCGGGATATCGAACGGTCCTAGATTTATCAAATTCTCATCCCATTTGGAAGCTTGTTAAGTTCACAGTGTAATGAGCTCAAAATATTCAAAATTTGACGACTGAAGAGAGAGTTATGAAGGTTACCATTGGACCAGGAGATGAAGTAAAAATTCAGGACTGACGATTGCGATCCCACTCACCGATGCCCAAATTGTCTCGAAATATGACGATTCTATTTAGGAAACGAAGAACACTAAAGTAACTTTTAGATGACCAAAAATTGACCCAATCCGACATCAAACGAGGGAGTTATGTGCTTCTCCGTTGGATCGCACGATTTGGAAAGATTAGCAATCCAAATTGCTAAATGATGATCGAAGAGTTCCAATGTACTTTTGGGATATCAAACGGTTCTAGAATTAGCCAATTCTAGTCCCATTTAGAAGCTTGTCAAGTTAACAGTGCAATGTGCTCAAAATAGAATAAATTTGACCATTGAAGAGAGTTATGAAGGTTACTTTAGACCAGGAGAAGAAGGAAAAATTCAGGACTGACGACTGCGATCCCACTTACCGATGCCCAAATGGTCTCGAAATACGATGATTCCATTCAGGAATGGAAGAACACTAAAGTAACTTTCAGATGGCCAAAAATTGAGCCAATCCGGCATCAAACAAGGGAGTTATGAGCGTCTCCGTTGAATCACGCGATTTGGAAAGATTAACAATCCAAATTACAAAATGATGATCGAAGAGTTCCAACATGCTTTTGGGATATTAAACGGTCCTAGAATTAGCCAATTCTGGTCCCATTTGGAAGCTTGTAAAGTTAAAAGTGCAATGAGCTCATAATATTCTAAATTTGACCACTAAAGAGAGTTATGAATGTTACTATTGGACCAGGAGATGAAGGAAAAATTCAGGACTGACGACTGCGATCCCATGTACCGATGGCCAAATGGTATCGAAATACGACGATTACATTCAGGAAAGGAAGATTGCTAAAGTACCTTTCGAATGACCAAAAATTGAACCAATCCGACATCAAACGAGCGAGTAACGAGCGACTCCATTGGGTCGCGCGATTTGGATAGATTAACAATCCAAATTGTAAAATGATGATCAACGAGTTCCAACGTGCTTTTGGGATATCGAACGGTCCAGAATTAGCCAATTCTCGTCCCATTTGGAAGCTTGACAATTAACAGTGCAATGAGCTCAAAATATTCTAAATTTGATCACTGAAGAGAGAGTTATGAAGGTTTTTATTGGACCAGGAGATGAACGAAAAATTCAGGACTGACGACTGCGACCTCACTTATCAATGCTCAAATTGTCTCGAAGTACCACGATTCCATTCAGGAATGGAAGAGTACTAAAGTACCTTTCAAATGACCAAAAATTAACCCAATCCGACATCAAACGAGAGAGTTATGAGCGTCTCTGTTGGATCGAGCGATTTGGAAAGATTAACAATTCAAATTGCAAAATGTTGATCGAAGAGTTCCAATATGCTTTTGGGATATCGAAGGGTCCCAGAATTAGCCAATTCTGGTCCCATTTGGAAGCTTGTCAAGTTAACGGTGCAATGAGCTCATAATATTGTAAATTTGACCACTGAAGAGAGAGTTATGAAGGTTACTATGGGACCAAGAGATGAAGGAAAAATTCAGGACTGACGACTGCGATCCCACTTACCGATGCCCAAATGGGCTCGAAATACGACGATTCCATTCAGGAATGGAAGAACACTAAAGTAACTTTCAAATTACCAAAAATTGACCACCCAATCCGACATCAAATGAGGGAGTTATGAGCGTCTCCGTTGGATCGCGCGATTTGGAAAGATTAACAATCCAAATTGACAATGATGATCGAAGAGTTCCAACGTGCTTTTGGGATATCGAACGGTCCTAGAATTAGCCAATTCTAGTCCCATTTGGAAGCTTGACAACAGTGCGATGAGCTCAAAATATTCTAAATTTTATCACTCAAGAGAGAGCTATGAAGGTTAATATTGGACCAGGAGATGAAAGAAAAATTCAGGACTAACGACTGCGATCTCACTTACCGATGCCCAAATGGTCTCGAAATACGACGATTCCATTCAGGAATTTAAGAACACTTAAGTACCTTACAGATGACCAAAAATCTACCCAATCCGACATCAAACGAGGGAGTTATGAATATCTCCGTTGCATCACGCGATTTGGAAAGATTAACAATCCGAATTGCAAAATGATGATCAAAGAGTTCCAATGTTCTTTTGGGATATTGAACGGTCCTATATTTAGCCAATTCTAGTCCCATTTGGAAGCTTGTCAAGTTAACAGTGTAATGAGCTCAAAATATTCAAAATTTGACAACTGAAGAGAGAGTTATGAAGGTTACGGTTGGACCAGGAGATGAAGGAAAAATTCAGGACTGATGACTGTGATCCCACTTACCGATACCCAAATGGTCTCGAAATACGACGATTCCATTCAGGAATGGGAGAACACTAAAGTAACTTTCAGCAGAACAAAAATCAACCCAATCCGACATCAAATGAGGGAGTTATGAATGCCTCCGTTGGATTGCGTGATTTGGAAAGATTAAGAATCCAAATTGTGAAATGATGATCGAAGAGTTCCAACGTGCTTTTGGGATATCGAACAATCCTAGAATTAGCCAATTTTGGTCCCATTTGGAAGCTTGTCAAGTTAATAGTGCAATGAGCTCATAATATTCTAAATTTGACCATTGAAGAGAGAGTTATGAAGGTTACTATTGGACCAGGAGATGAAGGAAAAATTCAGGACTGAGGACTGCGATCCCACTTACCAATGCAAAAAATGGTCTCAAAATAAGATTATTCCATTCAGGAATGAAAGAGCACTAAAGTACCTTTCAAATGACCAAAAATCAACCCAATCCAACATCAAATCGGGGAGTTATGAGCGTCTCCGTTGGATCGCGCGATTTGGAAAGATTAATAATCCAAATTGCAAAATGATGGTCGAAGAGTTCCAACGTGTTTTTGGGATATCGAACGGTCCTAGAATTAGCCAATTCTGGTCCCATTTGGAAGCTTGTCAATTTAACAGTGCAATGAGCTCATAATAGAATAAATTTGACCACTGAAGAGAGAGTTATGAAGGTTACTATTGGACTAGGTGATGAAGGAAAAATTCAGGACTGACGACTGCGATCCCACTTACTGATGCCCAAATGGTCTCGAAATACGACGATTCCATTCAGGAATGGAATAGCTCTAAAGTAATTTTCAGATGACCAAAAATTTACCAAATCCGACATCAAACGAAGGTGTATTCAGCGTCACCGTTGGATCGCGCGATTTAGAAAGATTAACAATCCAAATTGCAAAATGATGATCGAAGATTTCCAACGTGCTTTTGGGATATCGAACGGTCCTAGAATAAGCCAATTCTGGTCCCATTTGGAAGCTTGTCAAGTTAACAGTGCAATGAGCTCAAAATAGAATAAATTTGACCACTGAAGAGAGAGTTATGAAGTTTACGATTGTTGGACCAAGAGATTAAGGAAATTTTCAGGACAGATGACTGCGATCCCACTTACGGATGCCCAAATGGTCTCAAAATACAATGATTCCATTCAGGAATGGAAGAACACTAAAGTAACTTTCAGATGACCAAAAATTGACCCAATCCGACATCAAAAGAGGGAACTATGAGCCTCTCCGTTGGATTCCATGATTTGGAAAGATTAACAATCCAAATGGCAAAATGATGATCGAAGAGTTACAACGTGCTTTTGGGAAATAGAACGGTCCTAGAATTAGCCAATTCTGGTCCCATTTGGAAGCTAGTCAAGGTAACAGTGCAATGAGCTCATAATATTCTAAATTTGACCACTGAAGAGAGAGTTATGAAGGTTACTATTAGACCAGGAGATGAAGGAAAAATTTAGGACTGACGACTACGATCCCACTTACCGATGCCCAAATGGTCTCAAAATACGATGATTCCATTCAGGAATGGAAGAGCACTAAAGTACCTTTTAGATGACCAAAAATCGACCCAATCCGACATCGAACGAGGGAGTTATGAGCGTCTCCAATGGATTGCGCGATTTGGTTAAATTAACAATCCAAATTGCAAAATGATGATCAAAGAGTTCCAACGTGCTTTTGGGATATCGAACGGTCCCAGAATTAGCCAATTCTGGTCCCATTTGGAAGCTTGACAATTAAGAATGCAATGAGCTCAAAATATTCTAAATTCGATCACTGAAGAGAGTGTTATGAGGGTTAATATTGGACCAGGAGATGATGGAAAAGTTCAGGACTGACGACTGCGATCTCACTTACCGATGCCCAAATGGTCTCGAAATACGACGATTCCATCCAGGAAAGGAAGAGCACTAAAGTACCTTTCAGATGACCAACAATAGACCCAATCCGACATCAAACGAGGGAGTTATGAGTGTCTCTGTTGGATCGCGCGATTTGGAAAGATTAACAATCCAAATTGCAAAATGATGATTGAAGAGTTCCAATATGCTTTTGGGATATCGAACGTTCCCGGAATTAGCCAATTTTGGTCCCATTTGGAAGCTTGTCAAGTTAATAGTTCAATGAACTCAAAATAGTCTAAATTTGACCACTGAAGAGAGTTATGAAGGTTACTATTAGACCAGGAGATGAATGAAAAATTCAGGACTGAGGACTGTGATCCCACTTGTAGATGCCCAAATGGTCTCAAAATATGATGATTCCATTCAGGAATTGAAGAGCACTATAGTACCTTTCAAATGACCAAAAATCCACCCAATCCGACACCAAATGAGAGAGTTATGAGCGTCTCCGTTGGATCGCGCGATTTGTAAAGATTAAAAATCGAAATTGTGAAATGATGATCGAAGAGTTCCAAAGTGCTTTTGGGATATCGAACGGTCCTAGAATTAGCTAATTCTGTCCCATTTGGAAGCTTGTCAAGTTAATAGTGCATTGAGCTCAAAATAGAAAAAATTTGACCACTGAAGAGAGAGTTATGAAGGTTACTATTGGACCAGGAGATGAAGGAAAATTTTAGGACTAAAGACTGCGATCCCACTTCCCGATGCCGAAATGGTCTCGAAATACGACGATTCCATTCTGTTTCGACAAGAAAACAAATGTGTTTAATTTGGGGGATTTATTCAATGATAACAAAGAAAGAATAAGAGAACATTGATCACATTTATTCTGAGTTCATTTACATCCTCTGATTCCCTTGATTCTGAAAATAAAGCACAATCAATCAAAAAACAGACAAGATGACTTGATAGAAATTTTGGCAATATTCCGACGCCTGTTTCAATCATCTCCTAGGACTTAGGAGGATTTGTTGATCTGATCAACCAGTCTTCAATGAGATAGAAATTTTGGCAGCATAACGACGTTATTTCGGTCATCTCCTAGGTACTTAGGAGGAATTGCTGATTTGATCAACCAGTCTTCAATGAGATGGAGCATCCTTCCAGTCATTCTTCCTTGAAAAATTAAGCGGCCCATTGAAATGTGGCCGGGCCCTGAGGAAATCAAGCCGATCATGCTAAACGGGCTTAAAAAGTCTCCCAGAATGTAAGATCATGGAGTTGCCACCGTCCGTTCAGCCCGAAACTTTATTTAAAGCATTAGAACCATAAATTAGCCATACACATCAAATTTCAGCTCCTGGATCCTTCTGAAAATGGCCAAAATGATAAATCAGCCCCTGAGATCGTGATTTGCGACCCGCCTGATATTTGGATATGCTTGAAATTTGGTCTTGACGCCTTAAATAAGCTGATAATGTGGATGGACGGAGCAGATTTCCCACAAACATCATGTTGAGGCCCATATGTATGTTGCATGTACATAGTGCATAAGTGCACAAACCATGCACTATATATCTCAAAGTCGGTCAAAGAAGCTGACCGAGCTTCTTCTTCTTCATTTAAGAAAACGCAGCAGCGTCCTCATCCACGCTATCCATTTTTGTGTAGTGGGGCTCGTTCATCACCTGATTCGATGATCAGATACGTTCATTCTCTCCATAGTATGGGAATTACCCTCACCTAGGTGAGCTTTTGACTCCATACAGCTGATTGTAAAATCTGAACCGTTAATCATGGAATGGACGGCAGAATAAAAGATCGGGTGGACCACACCAATTCCACACCAAAAGCAGTCCACCCCGGATGGTTTTTCGTGCTGAACACAATGGGCGAAGTGGATTTTCCAGTTGGCTTCCCAAATGAGAAATCAAATTTCACAGAGTCGACGTACGTCGACTCTGTTGCAAAACAGAGGATCGGTTAATCTGTAGTGGGCCACCATCACGAAGCATAAGGTCAATCTGAATCGTCTGTCAGGTAGAGGGGGCAAAATCCATCGAGGCCATGTTGAGCTTTGGCGGCGACGCTCATTCATATGATCACTATGGCGATTGCAAACGGACCGTTGAGCTGACATCTTAGCTTGATTATCTTGGTGGGCCACATCATCAGTTGATAAAATCCAGTCTTTTACGGTCGAAATATTGAGAGGAAGACGGTGGACGGTGTGGATCTTCCAAAAGGCAGCCACAATAGGCCTCACGAGCAGCACAGCGGGAGGAAAGACGTTTTCTTCCTCTGCTTGCGTACAACCAAAGTCATGGCTTCCCTTGGAGGTTTGCGCGGTCCCGCGCAAAGGTAACACTCTTTCAGACAGCATTTCCGGGCATATAGACGTATGGGAATTCTCCCATCCTCGTTGCACGGTCCCGCGCAAAGTGTGTTCTCCAGACTCCCTTTGGAAAATGACGTGAAAGCCATCTCCTTTCGCTTTGCGCGGTTGCATGTCAGCAACTTTCAATTGCGCGGGTCCGCGCAAACCACTTTGGTTGCGCGGTTCCACGCAAAGTCTTTCTTCTTTCCTTCTCTTGCCTTACTTCTCTCTTCCTTTTAGCCCACCAACTGATCTTACCGATCCAACCCATCTAATGAATCAGGGAGGGGTATTTATAGGCCCCACCACCTTACAGATTGGTGATCACCACCACTTATCTCTTCACAAATGAACTTCTTCTTTTCTTAGATCATGGTGTCCACCAAACTCTTCTTAAATGGTAGTGTACCACCTTATTTCCCTTAAAATAACATCTCTGCACTCTTTTTACCAAACTACCCTTTTCAATGCTTTTTTTTACTGAAATACCTAAACTATCCTTAGAGATGGAATTTTACTAAAATACCTAAACTACCCCTGGATATGAATTTTTACCAAAATACCTAAACTACCCCTTGATATAGATTTTTACCAAAATACCCCCAAACATGGAAATTACCAAAATACCCTTGGACATGGAAAATACCGAAATACCCCCGGACATAGAAATTACTGAAATACCCCTGGACATGAAAATTACCGAAATACCCCCGGACATAGAAATTACCGAAATACCCCTGGACATGGAAATTACCGAAATACCCCTGGACATGAAAATTACCGAAATACCCTCGAATATGGAAATTACCGAAATACCCTGAACATGAAAATTATCGAAATACCCCCAAACATGGAATATATTTTTTTATGCCTCAACAGATGCCCCCTCGATCCTTCTTTGATTGATTCTTAAAATCAAATGGAGGATCGATCTTCCTCCGCTTGAAGAACTTGAATGAACTACAACTGAAGAATGACTGGATGATTATACTTGCATGGTAGACTGGATCATTATTCTTGACAAGAAGACTTTAGTGCTCATATTTGACCGAATACTGGAATGCTCGTATTCGACCAGAAGACTGGAATGCTCGTATTTGACCAGAAGACTGGAATGCTCGTATTTGACCAGAAGACTGGAATGCTCGTATTTGACCAGAAGACTGGAACGCTCGTATTTGACCGAAGATTGGAATACTTGTGGTCGTACGGAAGACTTGAACAACTGCGCTCGATCAGAGGATTTGAACAATCGCGCTCGAACGGAAGATTTGAATGATTGCGCTCGATCGGAGGAGTTGACTGCCCCCCGCTTGCAGTGAAGAACGGATGCTTTATTTAGAGAAGATGAAAATTTCTTTTCATCGAAACTTGCAACCGTAACAGCTGTGAAGACTTTGTCTTTGAGCAACTTGAGAACCTTCTTTCAACAGCAATGGTTTCTTTGATCAATTCCAGCAACTCTTTTTCTTCAATTCTGTGTCCAAAGAGTTGTTCCTTAATGTTGCTCCTGCCGCAACAACTTTTCGATCGTTTCCTTTATTCATGATCTGCATAACTCAAGTTTTTTTCGAATGATAATCTTTCCTGCCAAATTAATCAGAATTAGTATCTTATTTCATTATAATTTTTTTTTTAATTTAGCTTTATGAAGCATTGATAATTTTGAAATAGATTGAGAGTTTCTTCTCTTTTTAGGCTGAGTGTGATATTCGCTTTATTGTCGTGCTTCGCATTGCATCCTTTGCTCATTAAATAGTGCTTTTGGAGACATCATTTCCGGTTCCAAAGGTTCAATCACTGAATCTTTTTGCTAAACTATTTCTTACTTGTGCTCCTTAATATTTTTCATAGACTTTTTCCTTGGATCCCTACTGATTCTGAAAAATAGACAAGACTTCTTTCAAATTTCATTTAATAACTTTCAAAGGAATATATAAGTTACCGATGATGATTCCATTTGCTTCTTGTCTCAATTAGATCTGATACTTGGAGTCTTGCGATATCATTACTCATAATTCTCAGCATATGAATTCCTTTGCCGCATATAAGAGATTATCAGAAAGACCAAGGCATAGATTACTTTGAATACATAGATCCTGCCCCCTTCCCCGGTCAATGTCGCATAAAGATTTCTTCAGAAGATAATACTTCCAGATTAAAGCCTGCTTATACTCCTGAAGGATGAATAATCTTTGTTGTTCCTTTAACGAATTCAAAGAATATATTCGAATCCCTTATGACTTTTGTCAATGTATTAATTGACTTTGAAGGCTTGAAACTTTGAGTAGATAATTGCCAATATCATGAAGGCATTTGTTGTTACTGCCATCTGAACCTGATTCAAGAGAAACGCATTTTTGCATATATATTTTTTACTCAACATTTAAAATTTTCATCAGGCAATTGCATATTTGAGTATATCTAAATTGAAATATGTATTTGCGGCATTTTGAATGCTTTATGCTTTTTGAGCAGTGGTGCTAGTGCACTTTGACTGACCATACTTTAACTGGACAAGACTAACTGACCATACTTTAACTGGACGAGACTGACCTTGACCTGACTGAACTTGACCTGACTGAACTTGACTTAGACTTGACTAGTCTAGATTGAACTAAATTAGACTGAACTGGACTGGACTGAACTAGACTGTATTTAAACCTTTTATGCTTTGTTAGTGCGGGATTCTATATGTGAGTATTTAGATTGGCGGTGCTAAGTTTCAATTTCAGCTAGCCACACACAGTTTAAGCTCATGAGTAGTGGAGCGCGCGCACACACAGTTTAAGCTCTTGAGTAGTGGAGCACTTATGAGTCTTATGTGATGGCCGCTGTAACTCTCTAGAGTTCTCTTGGACTTTTCACTGCCTTGAGCTCACGGCCACGGTCCATCAGAGGGGCCCATTGATGCTACCGGGCGGTGAACTGTTGGTTTTACGCACAGGGTTGGCCACGGTAACTCTCTAGAGTTCGCAGGCCTCGCAAGGCTACCTTTGGGCACTAAATCTAGGGTCGTCAGTCCATCAATGAGTAGGTTTAAGCCCTTCCTCACGAGTTACTACTGAAATCAAACCCTAGATCTGGAGGGTCTTACCCATGGTTGGCCTAAAGCTCGCACTGCGGCCCCTGTTTTCTTCGTTTGCAAGGTCGAGCCCATTCACGGGAGGACATTTTCATCCGTTCCCCGTGGCGCTGCTGGAAGCTATACAGACGACATGGGAGTTACGGTGACTAGTCTTTGCGGATTTATGGCCTTTTAGGCTTTGAATCCTTGACTTCATCAGCTGCACGCAAGGGTGCGCACGATGGTCTTCGAGGTCTTTTTAGGGCCACTGACTCCTCGCCGCTGCCCGAATGGCGATCTTCATAGGTCTTACGTATAGTTGGCCGGCTCTTTTAGAGCTTGATCCTTTGAGAGCTTGATCTTGATCTCTGTTTTTTTTTTTTTTTGCTCTTTTAGGATTTGGGTTGGCTATAGTGCCTCTTTGACTGAGATTGATACGTCGCTGCTTTTGATAATATCTTCAAGAGGATCCGTCTGATAAAATCTTCAAGAAGATCTGTCTGATAATATCTTCAAGAAGATCTGTCCGTGTTGTTCATAATATATCAGTCTTGTTAATGTCTTCAAGAGAATCTTCAAGACGATATTAACTCTGCCAGACTTATTTGGTGATGACAATGATCACTTTCTTTTCAGAATACTTGCTAATGTAGTTGATATGCTCGCGAATTTCTTCTTTATAGATTCTTTCGATGACGTATGGTCATGATCTTATTCCTTCTTGCCCCCTTTTGATATAGAATCATTATGCTGATAATATTCTGGATCAAAATTAGTAGCTTCTTTAGGGATAGTATCTTTTGATGAAGCAAGCATTGACCGGTATGCTGATACCTTACCCATCTTGATTTGCAACTCTGTACGCCCCATTGGAGTATACTTCTTTTTTATATACGGCCCGTCTCATTTAGGCTCGAACTTGCCCCCTGTTCGGCTCGAACTTGCCCCCTGTTCGCTGTTGAGCTGCTAGATGTTTCTCATCAAGCAGATCTAACTCTTTCAGCCTTATTCCTGCATTTTCATCATCTTTTATAGACTGATATATTGCCGTTCTGAGCGAAGCCGCTTGCACTTCAATTGGGATGACTGCCTCTATGCCATAGATTAATAATACGGTGTTGCCCCGTTGCTGTGTGATGAGTAGTTCTGTATGCCCATAATGCTTTTTGCAATTTTTCATCCCAATCACGTTTACTCCCTGTCACCATCTTCTTGAGTATTTTGACGATCGTTGTATTGAACGCCTATGCTAGTCCATCGGCCGGGGATAGTAAGGCGCTGAAAATGAATGTCGAATGCCGAACTTTTGACACAGCTTTTCCATGCCTTGGCGAAAATTTTCTTCGGCGTTGGCGATAATTGTCAATGCTTAACAGCAGTCATCAATGCTTGGTAACGATCATCAACGCTTGATAGCGATCATTAACGCTTGGTATTTGGCGATGACTTGATATGCTTAAAAGCCTGTTTTGTTTTAGCAATGATTTGTTATGCCTGAAAGTGCTAATCTTGGCGATAATCATCGACATCAATGACTTGGTATGCTTGAAAGCCTGTTTTGCTTTGGCAATGACTTGATATGCTTGAAAGCTTTTGCTCAAGATTAACTTTGCCCCTGTCTCGAACTGATCATGCCTGTATACTTTTATTTCGTCTTTTATGTCGTATACCTCCTCCACAATTTTGCTTTTATCAACCATCTTTTATAACTTATTTTTCAGGCCATTTACTTTTCTTTTCTTCTTCAATTCTATCTCCTTTCCTTTCTCCTTGTTTTTTTTTTTCTGCAGTTCTTTTGCTCTTCTACTTATCGGCGATAATCGTTAATGCTTGATAGCAATCGTCAATGCTTGTTGGCATTAGTGCTTGCTTTTGCCTCCAACTTTGACCTGCAAAAATTGATATAGACAATTATTATAAACAATTATCATCGCGGGGAATCAACAATTACTTCATTTAGGATTCTGGGATTTTGGCATTCTGAAACTTTGCTGACATTCTGAGACCGCTTATCTTGCCCCCTGAATAATTGTGCCGTGAATCTTCTGAATCAAAACGCTGTAATTCTTCTATCAAGTGATCATTTTCCTTCGGGATCATATGTCATTACTTTCTCTTTTATTTCTCATGTCTTCTTTTATGACAATTTTACTATTGTCAATCATCTCTTGTAGAATATTCTTTTCTTCTTTGCTTCATTTCCTTTGAATACTGTAACTGTGGCAATTTGATTGCCCCTGCAGCTAGCGATTGATTCCTCATAAGCAGTATATCGTTCTTCTTCGACTGTATGTTTCCCTTATTCCTCAAATTGTCCAAACCCCTTCTCATCCAAGCTAATTTGTTTTCTTGAAATAGTCAATTCATATGAGAGTGGAGTAGCTTCACTTTGACTCTTGTTCTTCTACTCTGGGAAGTTGTGACGATGCCCCCTGGGTTCTCTATTAACCGATGAATTTATTATTTCATTAATTGATTCAGTTGGACTAACTTCTCATTCTGACAGCTTCGTAAATTTTTGTACACCAACACGCTATCATCCGTTCTTCATTGTCTTGCCGAGCTACTGATGAAGCAGAAACTGCTATCGACTTTACCTGGCATTGTCTGTTTTTTTTTTTTTCGATCGCAACTGATTTGATCTTCCTTGATATTCTCTGGCATTGTTGTTTGATACTTTCGACATTACCTCGCTTCTTGTTCACTAAGTGATCGAGCAAGAGGAAGAACCTCAACTTCCTTGCCATGAAAGTGCTTCCGTATGATGCCCAGTATTTGGTCAGCATGTGAACATAGCTTTGTATAAAAACCCGTTGAATTTGAATTGGCTTCAGCACTCTGAATGCTTTTTATAAAGCATCTAAAATTATCGAATTAGCTTTCTTCTTCAGCATGCTCCTCTGCAGCTATATCATTCAACTCTCTTTTGATAGCATTGTGCCATAATTGGATCATTCTTCAGCCTCTTCAGCTACAATTGGATCAACAGCTGACTCCAAATGTTTCCTTTTTCCAGTCTTAGAAGATTCACAAGCGCACCACCCTTTTTTCTGTTCGATCTATTAATTGGCCATGTGTGGGATCCACACAGCACTGTAGTTGAGGATTATCTTCAGAACTTTTAAGGACCTTGGCAGTATTTTTCCTTTCCATCCAGGTGAATATGATCCTTTGAAAAAGCTTTTTTTTTTTTTTTTCATTTGGGACTATCTTGCACAAGCATTTCAGCATATTTGTTCCTCTTCCTTAGACATGTGCTGACTAATTGATGTTTGGATTGCTTCCATACAAGAAGCTAGCTCTCTCCGGAAACTGTCATTATTCTGGCATTATTTGTCTTGGATCGAAACTGATTTGATCTTCTCTGTCACTTTTTGGTGGAAGTCTATTGGATGTGAAGTAAACAACCACGTTAGTCAGGAGAAAGATCGCTGCGGTATATCTGTCATTAAGAACAGAATGTTAGTTATTTTGATTAAATAAAACTGTACTTTATTTTTAGAGATGAAGGGGAGGATGTTCCCACTGAGAGTTGCCATTTTGGCGTCTATATAGACGCCAAAAAAGTAAAAAATGTTCTCTGAATATTTTCTAAGTTACCATCGAATAATAAGTCCCCAGCAGAGTCGCCATTTTGTTTCAACAAGAAAACAAATGTGTTTAATTTGGGGGATTTATTCAATGATAACAAAGAAAGAATAAGAGAACATTGATCACATTTATTCTGAGTTCATTTACATCCTCTGATTCCCTTGATTCTGAAAATAAAGCACAATCAATCAAAAAACAGACAAGATGACTTGATAGAAATTTTGGCAACATTCCAACGCCTGTTTCAATCATCTCCTAGGACTTAGGAGGAATTGTTGATCTGATCAACCAGTCTTCAATGAGATAGAAATTTCGGCAGCATAACGACGCTATTTCGGTCATCTCCTAGGTACTTAGGAGGAATTGCTGATTTGATCAGCCAGTCTTCAATGAGATGGAGCATCCTTCCGGTCATTCTTCCTTAAAAAAATGAAGCGGCCCATTGAAATGTGGCCGGGCCCTGAGGAAATCAAGCTGATCATGCTAAACGGGCTTAAAAAGTCTCCCAGAATGTAAGATCATGGAGTTGCCACCGTCCGTTCAGCCTGAAACTTTATTTAAAGCATTAGAACCACAAATTAGCCATACACATCAAATTTCAGCTCCTGGATCCTTCTGAAAATGGCCAAAATGATAAATCAGCCCCTGAGATCGTGATTTGCAACCCGCCTGATATTTGGATATGCTTGAAATTTGGTCTTGACGCCTTAAATAAGCTGATAATGTGGATGGACGGAGCAGATTTACCACAAACATCATGTTGAGGCCCATATGTATGTTGCATGTACATAGTGCATAAGTGCACAAGCCATGCACCATATACCTCAAAGTCGATCAAAGAAGCTGACCCGAGCTTCTTCTTCTTCATTTAAGAAAACGCAGCAGCGTCCTCATCCATGCTATCCATTTTTGTGTAGTGGGGCCCGTTCATCACCTGATTCGATGATCAGATACGTTCATTCTCTCTACAGTATGGGAATTACCCTCACCTAGGTGAGCTTTTGACTCCATGCAGCTGATTGTAAAATCTGAACCGTTAATCATGGAATGGACGGCAGAATAAAAGATCGGGTGGACCACACCAATTCCACACCAAAAGCAGTCCACCCCGGATGGTTTTTCGTGCTGAACACAATGGGCGAAGTGGATTTTCCAGTTGGCTTACCAAATGAGAAATCAATTTTCACAGAGTCGACGTACGTCGACTCTGTTGCAAAACAGAGGATCGGTTAATCTGTAGTGGGCCACCATCACGAAGCATAAGGTCAATCTGAATCGTCTGTCAGGTAGAGGGGGCAAAATCCATCGAGGCCATGTTGAGCTTTGGCGGCGACGCTCATTCATATGATCACTATGGCGATTGCAAACGGACCGTTGAGCTGACATCTTAGCTTGATTATCTTAGTGGGCCACATCATCAGTTGATAAAATCCAGTATTTTACGGTCGAAATATTGAGAGGAAGACGGTGGACGGTGTGGATCTTCCAAAAGGCAGCCACAATAGGCCTCACGAGCAGCACAGCGGGAGGAAAGACGTTTTCTTCCTCTGCTTGCGTACAACCAAAGTCATGGCTTCCCTTGGAGGTTTGCGCGGTCCCGCGCAAAGGTAACACTCTTTCAGACAGCATTTCCGGGCATATAGACGTATGGGAATTCTCCCATCCTCGTTGCACGGTCCCGCGCAAAGTGTGTTCTCCAGACTCCCTTTGGAAAATGACGTGAAAGCCATCTCCTTTCGCTTTGCGCGGTTGCATGTCAGCAACTTTCAATTGCGCGGGTCCGCGCAAACCACTTTGGTTGCGCGGTTCCATGCAAAGTCTTTCTTCTTTCATGCTCTTGCCTTACTTCTCTCTTCCTTTTAGCCCACCAACTGATCTCACCGATCCAACCCATCTAATGAATCAGGGAGGGGTATTTATAGGCCCTACCACCTTACAAAGTGGTGATCACCACCACTTATCTCTTCACAAATGAACTTCTTTTCTTAGATCATGGTGTCCACCAAACTCTTCTTAAATGGTGGTGTACCACCTTATTTTCCTTAAAATAACATCTCTGCACTCTTTTTACCAAATTACCCTTTTCAATGCTTTTTTTACTGAAATACCTAAACTATCCTTAGAGATGGAATTTTACCAAAATACCTAAACTACCCCTGGATATGAATTTTTACCGAAATACCTAAACTACCCCTTGATATAGATTTTTACCAAAATACCCCCAGACATGGAAATTACCAAAATACCCCTGGACATGGAAAATACCGAAATACCCCCGGACATGGAAATTACTGAAATACCCCTGGACATGGAAATTACCGAAATACCCCCGGACATGAAAATTACCGAAATACCCCTGAACATGAAAATTACCGAAATACCCCCGAACATGGAATATATTTTTTTATGCCTCAACACATTCTGTAATGGAAGAACACTAAAGTAACTTTCAGATGACCATAAATGGACCCAATTCGACATCAAAACGAGGGAGTAATGAGCGACTCCATTGGGTCGCGCGATTTGGATAGATTAACAATCCAAATTACAAAATGATGATCAACGAGTTCCAACGTGCTTTTGGGATATCGAACGGTCCAGAATTAGCCAATTCTGGTCCCATTTGGTTGCTTGACAATTAACAGTGCAATGAGCTCAAAATATTCTAAATTTGATCACTGAAGAGAGAGTTATGAAGGTTATTATTGGACCAGGAGATGAAGGAAAAATTCAGGACTGACGACGCGATCTCACTTATCAATGCCCAAATGGTCTCGAAGTACCACGATTCCATTCAAGAATGGAAGAGTACTAAAGTACCTTTCAAATGACCAAAAATTGACCCAATCCGACATCAAAGGAGGGAGTTATGAGCATCTCTGTTGGATCGGGCGATTTGGAAAGATTAACAATTCAAATTGCAAAATGTTGATCGAAGAGTTCCAATATGCTTTTGGGATATCGAAGGGTCCTAGAATTAGCCAATTCTGGTCCCATTTGGAAGATTGTCAAGTTAACAGTGCAATGAGCTCATAATATTCTAAATTTGACCACTGAAGAGAGAGTTATGAAGGTTACTATGGGACCAAGAGATGAAGGAAAAATTTAGGACTGACGACTGCAATCCCACTTACCGATGCCCAAATGGGCTCGAAATACGACGATTCCATTCAGGAATGGAAGAACACTAAAGTAACTTTCAGATGACCAAAAATTGACCCAATTCGACATCAAATGAGGGAGTTATGAGCGTCTCCGTTGGATCGTGCGATTTGGAAATATTAACAAACCAAATTGACAATGATGATCGAAGAGTTCCAACGTGCTTTTGGGATATCGAAAGGTCCTAGAATTAGCCAATTTTGGTCCCATTTGGAAGCTTGACAATTAACAGTGCAATGAGCTCAAAATATTCTAAATTTGATCACTCAATAGAGAGCTATGAAGGTTAATATTGGACCAGGAGAGGAAGGAAAAATTCAGGACTAACGACTGCGATCTCACTTATCGATGCCCAAATGGTCTCAAAATACGACGATTCCATTCAAGAATTTAAGAACACTTAAGTACCTTACAGATGACCAAAAATCTACCCAATCCGACATCAAACGAGAGAGTTATGAGCATCTCCGTTGCATCGCGCGATTTGGAATGATTAGCAATCCGAATTGCAAAATGTGATCGAAGAGTTCCAACGTTCTTTTGGGATATCGAACGGTCCTATATTTAGCCAATTCTAGTCCCATTTGGAAGCTTGTCAAGTTCACAGTGTAATGAGCTCAAAATATTCAAAATTTGACAACTTAAGAGAGAGTTATGAAGGTTACGGTTGGACCAGGAGATGAAGGAAAAATTCAGGACTGACGACTGCGATCCCACTTACCGATGCCCAAATTGTCTCGAAATACGATGATTCCATTAAGGAATGGGAGAACACTATAGTACCTTTCAGAAGACCAAAAATCAACCCAATCCGACATCAAATGAGGGAGTTATGAGTGCCTTCGTTGGATCGCGTGATTTGGAAAGATTAACAATCCAAATTGCGAAATGATGATCGAAGAGTTCCAACGTGCTTTTGGGATATCGAACGGTCGTAGAATTAGCCAATTTTGGTCCCATTAGGAAGCTTGTCAAGTTAATAGTGCAATGAGCTCATAATATTCTAAATTTGACCAGTGAAGAGAGAGTTATGAAGGTTACTATTGGACCAGGAGATGAAGGAAAAATTCAGGACTGAGGACTGCAATCCCACTTACCAATGCAAAAAATGGTATCAAAATACGATGATTCCATTCAGGAATGAAAGAGCACTAAAGTACCTTTCAAATGACCAAAAATCAACCCAATCCGACATCAAATCAGGGAGTTATGAGCATCTCCGTTGGATCGCGCGATTTGGAAAGATTAACAATCCAAATTGCAAAATGATGGTCGAAGAGTTCCAACGTGCTTTTGGGATATCGAACGGTCCTAGAATTAGCCAATTCTGGTCCCATTTGGAAGCTTGTCAATTTAACAGTGCAATGAGCTCGAAATAGAATAAATTTGACCACTGAAGAGAGAGTTATGAAGGTTACTATTGGACCAGGTGATGAAGGAAAAACTCAGGACTGACGACTGCGATCCCACTTACCGATGCCCAAATGGTCTCGAAATACAACGATTCCATTCAGGAATGGAAGAGCACAAAAGTAATTTTTAGATGACCAAAAATTGACCAAATCCGACATCAAACGAAGGTGTTTTCAGCGTCACCGTTAGATCGCGCGATTTAGAAAGATTAACAATCCAAAATGCAAAATGATGATCGAAGAGTTCCAACATGCTTTTTGGGATATCGAACGGTCTTAGAATTAGCCAATTCTGGTCCCATTTGGAAGCTTGTAAAGTTAACAGTGCAATGAGCTCATGATATTCTAAATTTGACCACTGAAGAGAGAGTTATGAAGGTTACTATTGGACCAAGAGATGAAGGAAAAATTCAGGACCGACGAATGCGACCCCACTTACCGATGCCCAAATGGTCTTGAAAAATGATGATTCCATTCAAGAATGAAAGAGCACCTAGTACCTTTCAGATGAAAATCGACCCAATCCGACATCAAATGAGGGAGATATGAGCGTCTCCGTTGGATAGCGCGATTTGGAAAGAATAACAATCCAAATTGCAAAATGATGATCAAAGAGTTCCAACGTGCTTTTGGGATATCGAACGGTCCTAGAATTAACCAATTCTGGGCTCATTTGGAAGCTTGTCAAGTTAACAGTGCAATGAGCTCAAAACAGAATAAATTTGACCACTGAATATAGAGTTGTGAAGGTTACTATTGGACCAGGAGATGAAGGAAGAATTCAGGACTGACGACTGCTATCCCACTTACCGATGCCCAAATGGTCTCGAAATACGACGATTCCAATCAGGAATGAAAGTACACTAAAGTAACTTTCTGATGACCAAAAACTGACCCTATCCGACATCAAACGAGGGAGTTATGAGCGTCTCCGTTAGATCATGTGATTTGGAAATATTAACAATCCAAATTGCAAAATGATGATCGAAGAGTTCTAACGTGCCTTTGGGATATCGAAAGGTCCTAGAATTAGCCAATTCTAGTCTCATTTGGAAGCTTGTCAAGTTAACAGTGCAATGAGCTCAAAATAGAATAAATTTGACCACTGAAGAGACTGTTATGAAGGTTACTATTGGACCAGGAGATGAAAGAAAAATTCAGGACTGACGACTGTGATCCTACTTACCGATGCCCAAATGGTCTCGAAATACGACGATTCCATTCAAGAATGGAAGAGAACTAAAGTACCTTTCAGATGACCAAAAATCGACCCAATCCGACATCGAACGAGGGAGTTTTGAGAGTCTCCTTTGGATCGCGCGATTTGGATAGATTAACAATCCAAATTGCAAAATGATGATCAAAGAGTTCCAACGTGCTTTTGGGATATCAAATGGTCACAGAATTAGCCAATTCTGACAATTAACAGTGCAATGAGCTCAAAATATTCTAAAGTCGATCACCGAAGAGAGAGCTATGAAGGTTAATATTGGACCAGGAGATGAAGGAAAATTCAGGACTAACGACTGCGATCTCACTTACCAATGCCCAAATGGTCTCGAAATACGACGATTCCATTTAGGAATGGAAGAGCTCTAGAGTATCTTTCAGATGACCAAAAATCAACCCAATCCGACATCAAATGAGGGAGTTAGAGCGTCACTATTGGATCGCGGGATTTAGAAAGATTAACTGTCCAAATTGCAAAATGTGATCGAAGAGTTCCAATATGCTTTTGGGATAGCGAACGGTCCCAGAATTAGCCAATTTTGTTCCTATTTGGAAGCTTGTCAAGTTAATAGTTAAATGAGCTCAATATAGTCTAAATTTGACCAGTGAAGAGAGAGTTATGAAGGTAACTATTGGACCAGGAGATGAAGTAAAAATTCAGGACAGAAGACTGCGATCCCACTTACCGATGCCCAAATGGTCTTGAAATACGATGATTCCATTCAAAAATGGATGACCACTTAAGTACCTTTCAGATGACCTAAAATCTACCCAATCCGACATCAAACGAGCGAGTTATGAGCATCTCCATTGGATCGCACGATTTGGAAAGATTAACAATCCAAATTGCGAAATGATGATCGAAGAGTTCCAACGTGCTTTTGGGATATCAAACTGTCCTAGATTTAGCCAATTCTGGTCCCATTTGGAAGCTTGTCAAGTTAACAGTGCAATGAGCTCAAAATAGAAAAAATTTGACCACTGAAGAGAGAGTTATGAAGGTTGCCATTGGACTAGGAGATGATGGAAAAATTCAGGACTGACGACTGCGATCCCACTTATCGATGCCCAAATTGTCTCGAAATACGATGATCTATTCAGGAATGAAAGAGCAAAAAAGTACCTTTCACATGACCAAAAATCAACCTAATCCGACATTAATGAGGGAGTTATGAGTGATTCTGTTGGATCACACGATTTGGAAAGATTAACAATCCAAATTGCGAAATGATGTTGGAAGAGTTCCAACATGCTTTTGGGATATCGAACGGTCTTAGAATTAGTCAATTCTGGTCCCATTAGGAAGCTTGTCAAGTTAATTGTCACGCCCCAAACCCGGAGATCGGATTCACAGGAATCCCGATCACCGAATCCGGTGCCGACATCCTCCGTAGTACCCCATTCTCGGCTCCTAGCGTCCATACGCCAGATTCCGATCCTGGGATCCTACAAGGAGTTTTTTTTTTTTTTTTTTTTTGTACATTTAACTCAAAATAAGCATAACCACAAGATTACCCAATTCACAAAGGCAACATCATCATCACATATCCACTAATATAATCATTTGAGTACAATGCTGAAAGAGAAATACATAAATCGAAAATCAAGCTCCAGAAGACCGCTGCATGCTCCAAGCTCGACATTGCTGCAACCTAACATCACCTGCACGCATCTATCGTGCATAAGCTTATAGAAAGCTTAGAGGGTGGTGTAAGTGTGTGCACAAGGTAAGTACTAAGTATTCAATACAATGTCGTCATCATCATACAATACCGAAATTACAGGTAATCCATAAATCGTACATTATCGGAATAAGTAGAAATACTGACAAGATCATGAATTATCAGAGTGCGCAGAAATACTGACAAGATCATAAATCATACAATAACAGAATAAGCGGAAGTATGGACAAGTCCATAAGTCAAACAATATCAGAATATGCAATATGGAACAGCTGTGCAATAAAGAGTCATAAAGAACCAAATATCAGATGTTGAAGATGCGATGCAATTATACAAATCCTGCTAAGTCTGTCTAGGCCATATAAGTACAAAAACATAGCAACCCAAAATGTCATATACCTGCGGATGTAATGCAATATGCGATGCGAATGAAATGACCATGCTGGAGTGTGAAGTCGGGATGATAGTACGTAGTATCGCAGGCTACGGGATCCACCACAAGGGACTTCTATCCAAACCAGTCCCATACCTAAATTTGGATAGTCAGACTCAATGTGGTAAACTCCTGATCTCAAGTTAGTCGCGCGCCCAACCGAAATCTTTGCCATAACGAAGGTACACAACCATTAGTTGCACACCACCAGCCCGAGTGGATAGTGAATGAATGAATGAATGAGCATGTAACTCCTACTCAATAAGTCCACATATCAGTACGATTCCTCTCTGGGAAATCACTGGGGTCTATTACACTTTAAACCAAATTGTCGCCCCATCGCGCGCAACAAGGTGAGTGAAAGAGACCTCACTATCCGCCTGCCAATATCGGGCCCGGCTCGTCGATAGCGGACCCATTCCTCGAGCTGGTCAAACTCAGCCTAGCATTGCCCCCTCCTCTCGGGCAGGTAAGGCCGTACCCCCTTCCAACCGACCACGACACAGTGGGAGACGCAGCCTAACGGTATATGGCCTTCATGCGCTCATGCATCCACTCGGTCTAGACGTTGGAGCAACCTCTAGAACCAAGAAGGTTTAGGGACTTTCACCCAGGGATATCTATAGCACCCCATGTAGAACAGATTTTTGGTGTCCCGTCTGGCCATCCACGATATGCCTGTGGAGGCTACGGCCCGGATGTCGCTAGGGCACACAATGCAAGATGCATGAGCCATACAATCCAGTCATACATCAATCACGCGCATACCATGCGCTCATGTGAGATAACCTCTGCATATCAGGAAGTCTCATAACAATCTGCCTAATGACATATGCAATGGTCAACCACATCTCATAACAAACATGCAGATGATGTGTATGGGCATGCATTATGATGTTACGCAGTCACATACTCATAATCGGTATCAATAACCGATATCAACAATCGGCTCGACAATGTGGACATTTAACCAACATTGCCCCCAAGGAATGGCTCACATAAAGCCAAACATATAATGGGCCCATGGCCTCACACAAAGGCTTAATATACAACACAATGAGCCTTGCTTAAAGGCCATATATACACAACGGGTGGGCCCTGCTCATGGGCTTTAAATACATGACATGTGGACCCTACACATGGGTCTCGAATACATCAAATGGGCCATGCATCATGGGCCTAATACATATCACAATGGGCCTTGCCCATAGGCCACGAATACATCACAGCGGGCCCCAACTACGGGTCACATATACATCATATTGGTCTCGACAATCGGCCTCGGCCTCAACAATCGAATTAACACTCGGAATCGGCCTCGATACGCGGCCTCGACAATCGAAATCAGCCTCGATACTTAGCCTCAACAATCAGAATCGGCATATACAATCGGCCTCGACAAATCGAAATCATCGGAATTGGCCTTGATACTCGAAATCGATCGATAATCGGAATCGGCAAATCGGTCACGTCAATTGGAATCGATAAGCGGTGAAGATAATCAGAATCAGCAAATCGGTCACGACAATCGCACCGATCGATAGTCGGAATCGGCAAATTGGTCACGTCAATCGAAATCGGCAATCGGTCAAGGCAATCGAAATCGATCGATAATCAGAATCGGCAAATTGGTCACGTCAATCGGAATCGACAATCGGTCAAGATAATCAGAATTAGCAAATCAGTCACGACAATCGCACCGATCAATAGTCAGAATCGGTAAATCGGTCACGCTAATCGAAATCGGCAAGCGGTCAAGATAATTAGAATCAGCAAATTGGTCACGACAATCGCACCGATCGATAATCAGAGTCGACAAATCGGTCACGTCAATTGGAATCGGCAATCGGTCAAGATAATCAGAATTAGCAAATCGGTCACGACAATCGCACCGATCGATAGTCGGAATTGGTAAATCGGTCATGCTAATCAAAATCGGCAAGCGGTCAAGATAATCAGAATCAGCAAATTGGTCACGACAATCGCACTGATCGATAATCAGAGTCGACAAATCGGTCACGTCAATCGGAATCGGCAATCGGTCAAGATAATCAGAATTAGCAAATCGGTCACGACAATCACACCGATCGATAGTCAGAATCGGTAAATCGGTCACGTCAATCGGAATCGGTAATCGGTCATGATAATCGGAATCGGCAATCGACCACGACAATCGAGATCGGCAAATCGATTACGACAATCGAAATCGATAATCAGCATCGATAATCAGCACCGATAATCAGGGTCGATAATCGGCACCGATAATCGACGTCAGCCTCGATAATCGACACCGATAATCAGTAGATAAATAAAGCGGGGTCCATAGATGATCAGCCGATCAACCATAGTATAAAGATCGGCACTCAGTCGTGGTTATATCAAATCCGATAGCACAGAGTCATCCGTCTACGGTGAATGGGGCCCACTTATTTTAGTTAACCCATGAAGAGAATGGGCCTAACAAGGCCTAAGGGAAGGTCACGATGAGGACATCTAACCATCATTGCCCATCAATGTGGACGTCAAACCAACATTGCTCCCAAGGGGTGGCCTACATACGGCTAAACATATAGTGGGCCCATGACCTCACGTACAATCATGATGAGCCTCATTTATGTCACATAGGCCTCGTCATACAGGCCAACATACATCACATCGGGCCTCGAATACACACAATAGGTGGGCCTCGCACCAGGACCTCGAATACATCTTAATGGGCCTCTTAGGTCAGGCGGGCCACATCACATAGGCCACACTATATGGGCCATACCAACGGGCTTCAGTACATCAAATAGGTCGCATTGATGGGACTGATGTATATCAAATCGGGCCCACCCTTATGTATATTTAAGATCCGACCTATTCACAAGCTAACATGAAGATAACTAAAGTGAAAGTCAAATATCGGCTTGAGTGGGAACCACTGTGGCTTCTAAGAAGTTTAAACGGTGGATGACATTGTGCCCCCCCTATTATTGCAGATGGTCGGGTCCACTTGAACTTTGGATCTGACTCACTCATTTTCCCATGCCATAAGATGATCTCACAAATGGTTGGATGGTATGGATACACCACATGCATCATGGTGGGTCCCAAAAATAGACGACGTAGATGGAACAGGTGGGACCCACGGAACTTGCTGCCATCTGTACAACAGCTAACGGTGGTGTCCACATACGTGGCTGCCCACCAACGAATAAACGGTTTGGATGGAAATATCCATCATGGGTGGGGCGCTGACCGTCCAGCAGATGGATGGTCTAAAATCCACCAAGTGGATGTACAGTTGGGATGGAAAATACCCATCAGAGTGGGGCCCACAGCTACGTCAGATGAATGGGCGGCGTGGTGCAGACGAGCTCGTCAGATGAATGGGTGGACGACGTGGTGCAGATGAGCTCGCCAGATGAATGGATGGACGGTGTGGGTAGGACCCATACATCACAGGGGTCCCACGTACATGGGCCACCCCACTTCCCTCTCTCTCATAATATATAAATATATAAGATATATATACATACATATCCATATATATAATATAATAATATAATAATAATAAGATATATTATAAAATAATATAAGCATAGCAAATGCCCACCGTCCAGACTCTTTGGATGTTCTGGACGGTGGGGATATGACGCATAAAACATGTGGTCCACACGTGTGGGACCCACCAACCTTGATAAAGCTGACGTTTGTGTTTTCACTTCATCCAACGTCCACAATACTGCACCGTCCATCTGGACGGTGCAGATATAATACATCATTAGGGTGGGGGTCCACGTCAATGTGGCCACCAGGTTTTGGATCAAAGCTGATATTTGTGCTTGCCTTTAATCTCAACGGTCAGCAGCAACGCAGGGGAGGCCTGGAGTCCCACGGGAACAGCTCACCTCTACAGATGCTGCTGTGGTGCAGCCCACGAGCGTTGGATCTGGGCCGTGCAAATGGACGGCTGAGGATATAGAATACACATACATCATGGTGGGATCTACATCGGTGTGGCCCACTCATTTGAAGCAAGCAGATATTTGTGTTTTCCTCTCCAGTAGCTGGCCGCTGGGCCTGGCCTATCTTGGGTCCACAGCTGGAGTGGCCCACCATATGGACGGTGAAGATAAAGCCCTTACATCACTGTGGGGTCCACGTGGGGTCACACGGCTAGAGATCAAAGCCGATATTGACATTCTCCCTTCCACAGGGTGTGCCCAAAATGGGCAGCAACTGCTGCTCCAGGACAGTCCAACAAGACTGTCCATTGGTGGACAACATGGATCTCATATATACACCCATGGTGGGCCATCAAACCAGA